>VZZY01008877.1:0-73020 GCA_013400335.1 Eurystomus gularis | reverse complement strand
ACAAGAGCACCTACACCAGCAAGTAGTGGGCAAGTACAACATCCTATCCTATCCTATCCTATCCTATCCTATCCTATCCTATCCTATCCTATCCTATCCATCCCATCCCAGCCCATTCTGTCCCATCCTGTCCCATCCCATCCCATCCCATCCCATCCCATCCCATCCCGTCCCGTCCCGTCCCGTCCCGTTCCCGCCGCGCCGGAGCCTTTGCAACAGCGCCACCTGCGGGGCGCGCCGGGACACGTTGCTGGGGGCTCCGGGGACCGGCCCCCCCGGGCTCACCGGCGAGCTGAGGCAGAGGCTGCGGGAAGACTGGAAGTCCTGAGGGTCCCTGGGCAGCTGGCCTAGTACCAGGCAGAGGGACCTTGGTCCTGCAGAGGAGCAGGGTGGTCCTTAAAACGCTGCTGCCGGTGCCGTCGTGACCGGCCGACCCAAGCTGCCGAGCCCCCGTTCGCCGCCCTGACCCCGCTCACCTTCATCCTGGCCGTGGGGTTACCGAGCGGCGGGGAGGCGGCTGCGTGCTGGCCAGGCACCTTTTACCGGAGATTAAGCCCCGCAGATTAGGGGCTTGTGAGACAGATGAAATGCAAAGGGGCTGACATAGGGCAATAGGATTTAGCAGGAGCATTCAGAGATAGGTTGGGGCTGGGTGGGAGACAGGTGGGAGCTGGTGGGCTCCAAGTTACGTTAAACTGGAGCCTGGACAAGGGGAAGAAAGATGAGAGTGGGGAGACCAGGTAGATTAGGTACGGTGGCTTGCTACTCTAGTGGGTGTTGTGACACACCATTAGAAGCATAATTTGGCAAACCTGGAAAGAAACAAAAATTTCAAAAAATCTTCCACAGGTCCTCATACTTTCTTGGATTTACCTATGAGGCATATATCAATATATGTCTGTCCTGAAAACACTTTGACCGTCACTCTTCTTAGGATAGGTCTACCTGGGAGCATGTACCTGACCTCAGCAGCTCCTTTCAGGCCTGTAAAGGTACCTAAAGGCACCATTGGTCTTCCAGGAGACCAGTCCACTTACTACCATCAAACAGTTTGCCCTTCTAGCATCACTGAGACACAGGGGTTCTGCATTAGCAACTTCCCTAAAGGTGTGGGGACCCACTATGAGAGGATTTCCCAGGACTAGGAACTGATCAACAGAACATGTGAAATTACTTGACAGTGTCAGCACATTCACTGGCTACCACTGACCTTTTAAAACATCAGTCTCTACTTCACTGCCATCTGCTCTTGGTTCTGAACACAACACCTCTAGCTCCACTTTGGCCAAAACAACACCATCAGCATCTGACTCTTCAGTAAACCTCTTCAGAGCATCCTGCTTTCATCCCGTAGCCATCCTTCCTCCCTGCCCTTGGTGTCATGCCTGGCTTGTTCTCATTTACACCTTGCACTCTGGCCAAAACCCTTTGGTTTTAATTCCTTCCTCTTTCTAAACCGAGATGCCAGTAATTAGTAATGAGTACTCCAGCTAATGGCCCATACAGACACAGTTTCTCTTCCTCTTACTGAATATAAAATTATTCGTACAAAATAGGATACTTTTAGAAGGAGAGACTGAGACATAACCCAGATTCTCAAAAAAGAGTAAAAGCCAATGCATGGCAGCCAGACTTTCTGCTCCATCTGGTACATACCCAGATTATGAGGTTGGATTTATGTACTCCAGAGCTGCGGGACTTTTGGCAGGGGACAATCTTTTATTTTTAATGAATATTTCAAATGACCTGGGGTTTATTCCAGTGATGGTTCTCATGGAGGCAAAGAAATAAGAGGCTGTTTTCAAAATGGGATTAACCACAATTTCTTCCTACTTGCCAAATCCTAGCAGCCAGAGCTCCATAGCCCTTTTCATGCCAGCCATCCTATACCCCAGCCCCAAATATGCAACCCATAATCCCATTTGACTTTGATATCACAACTGAATTGTCCATTTCCTAGTCCTGTGGTTTCAGGCCCAGCATAGGCAAATTGGACAGTTTACTCTTGCATGGAAAATAGCTTGAAGGCAGTGAGTAAAACTAAAGTCTCTGGAGGTTGCTTTGTTTTAAATTGTTGATTGTGTCTAGATGGCTAAAGAATAGCTGGGAAGGGATTAGGGACCTTAGCTCAATTCTGGAGGAGGAAAGCTGTGCCCTGGCTTTTTTTTCATGAGGAGCTGGGTCCCAGGATGACTGGTAACACCCACTGAACTGAACAATTATTTGTCCAGCTGCTCTGTAACCTCACCTGCCACTTACCCATTTTTTTCAAAGTTTGAAAGAAATGTTGCCAGATTAACCCCATTTTTCCCAAAATCCATCTCAATCCCGCATTTACCTTAGATTTCCTCCAACCTTCAAAGTCAGTGAACCTTTGTTGTGGGGAAGAGGGCATTTATATTGAAACATGTAAGGTGGGCTGTGAGGAAGAAAGAGGAACATTTCAAGAATGCAGTAGCATGAAGGTAATTTTTCACCCTTGATTCTGATGCAAACAGGTTCGGTGAACTTGGTTGTGGGCTTTGTGTGCTTTCCATCTTACAAAATGGTGAAACATTTTGAGATCCAAAGGTAGGAAAAGTTTATATTAGCACATCTTTATGAGTGTGTTTTCCATTAATCTCATCTGTCTTTCTTAAAATGTTTTGTTTTCCATCTCCCTGCACATCTTCTCTTCCCTGTCTTAGCTGGGAGATGGGCAGATGCCTTGGTCCATCAGCTGCTCTGTGGTGACACAAAAAGCAGGCAATGCCATCACATTACCTGTGCTGCATCAGCCTTGGCTCATTATACAGTCCTTGGAATTGCAAGCCCTCTGCAAGTCACACAACATTTGCTAATGTTTTTTATCTATACTGAGCCCTCTGGTGTTACAGACTATAGGAGGGAGATGAAGGCCAAGCACTTCATATCCGCCAGGATGGGAAGAAAACCATGGGAACCACTCTCCTTTTGTCTTCCCTTCTCCCCTCACCTTCTAATACTGCCTACAATAAGGCAGGGCATTCATGAAAAAGACACTGAAGAAGGAGAAAATCCATAGTAATGACAACAGGACACATGCACAAAAAAAAGAGAAATAAAGAGAAAATGTTTCAAGTCCTGCAAATAGAAACTCGTCTTGTTTCAAATGGGTTAATAGATCAGAGTCTCCTCTGCAGCTCTCCAGAAGCATTTATCTGACTTTTTCCTGAATTGACCAAATTTGCAGCACAGGCTGCCCTACAGGGAAATGCCTGCCAGACACCACCTCTGAACAAACATTGCTCAGATGAAGTCTTATTTCACAAGAAAAGACAAGCACAACACCCAGCCTGACAGGTGATAGATGCAAAGAGCCAAACAGCTCCCTTCAAGCACCTCGAGCCAGGAGGGGGTGAACATCTCTCCAGGGACAGCTACCACAAAAGCCCTGCTTCCTCAAGCACGTATTCCTGATCCAGCTGTGAACGCGGCCAGGTTGGAGCCCTGCAGATGAGAATCTCACCCTCTGGCCTGTTCCCAGCACCTGCGGGCTGCCTCCTGCACAAGCCAGGCCAGCTGCTTTCCCCAGGCTCCACAGGACACACATTTCTCTTACACTGTTTTTCTGCACAGATTTATTTGCATAAAATGAATGTTCTTTAAACCCAGGTTCTTCTTTTTTAAAGATCAAAAGCCTACTGCCCTTCACTGCAGTTATGTCTGTCTTTTAATGTGTAAGCCAGTATTATTTTAAAGATCTACACAAACTGGCTTCAGGGAGCTCTTCTTTCCTGCAGTGCAAGAGGCTTTAGGGAAAACATGTATCAGTGAAAACTAAATCCTAAAGAACAGTGTGAAGCAAAGAATCTGAAACAGAATTTGGGATGCTAAATATTCAAGGGTATCTATCTAACAGTAGATACCTAAATCAGAACCTTTTTTGAGTCACTGTTTTCAGTTCCCACATTTTAGCCCTCAGGAAAACAGGTAAGGAGAGGCAATGCTCACTCAGTCAGTATCAAACGCTTTTCCTTTCTCTTCTAAAAAGGGCTTTCTGCAAATAAACATTAATGTTTTTGAAGAAGCCATCTGTAAGAAGAAAGAAGCTGATTTGTATGAATATATATTGTTACCTCTATTTAATAAGTGATCAATTATAGTCCATTGATTAGTCCTACAGGTTGTTTGTGTAGAAGAAAAATCCAGTGATTCAATATGAAGAGACGGGCTTCTTACATTAACCAAGTGACACTATCACTTTTTGGCCGTGAATTTAGTACAGTACAACTCTTGGTGTCAGTCTAGTCTCAGCGAATGTCTACAGGAAAACGTAGAGGATTCCCTGCAGTCCTTCCAGGTCTTCATAAAACACCAGTCCTTAGCCTATCAGCTTTGAACCCTATGTGGAGAAAGTCTTATAGATCTTATATAAGTGCTATTTTGAAAAGATTTAGCAGCTCTACTTATTATTTGGATTGAGCGGTTTTCCTTGTTATAAGACCCTGGTCTTCCTTGTTTGTGATTTTGCCAAGCTTTTAAAAATGTTTGGGCAGGAGATTTTCCATGCCAGACATCCAGCTTGAACTAATTCCAAGATCCAAGTTAAGGATGAAAAATGATTTTTTTCTCGTGGCTTGAAATTCTTGAGTGCCCTTTTTTTGGGTGGGGGTGGGATGGGTGACAATTCTTTCACTCTCTGCAGAGGGCTTGCAATGTGGTGAAAGTATTGGCTGTAGTGCAGAGCATGGTGCAGAAGAACAGCCTTTGAAGCACCAGAGCAGTCTTTGAGGCACATTGACAGACTGTGATTGTAGTATGCCCTGGAGTCCATCCTTTCTGAGCATAAAAGGAAGGGAAGCACATATTGCAGCAAGGAAGTACAGGGATAGGAAGGACAGTACCAGCCCAGGAAGCTGGATTGTCCCTATCCCTCTGTCCTTGGGTAACACAGGGCACATCATTCAAATAGTCTTTGAAGAGGTATGTAGTGCCACTGAACACCAGTGGGAGCTATGCTTTCGGCAGAGGAGGGGCTATGCTTACAAATCTAAAATCAGGTGAGACACACTTCAAACAGAGCAATCGATTTTCTGGCAAGCTCTGTCTGTCATGATTTATACGGGTGAGTATAGACGGGATCTTCACTCATGGAAATGCTAATCTCACAGATTGTCTTGAAAATAATGTTTTTTGTGGAGGACAGACACTACAGAAGGATAACACGGCTGTGTCACTCAAAGTGCTAAACCAGAGTGTAACAACCTTATTTCTGGTATTGCCTGGCTTTTGAATACTCATCTTTGCAACCTTTGTATTGTTCATCTAATAGAACTTTTGTGTGTGATGACTCTGACAGACTGGAATGTCAATTATCAGGTAGACTTCTTAATCTCTTTCTAACTTTACAGTTCCAACACATAAAAATACCAGCCCTGAAATGGCATTGTCAAATACGATTGATCTAAAACTATGTTTGTCGGCCGTCATCTGTGGATCCGTGGAATGACTCCTGCAGGGACTGTCCAGGTTAGCTGCTTGTTATCAGGCAGCCTGCATTTGAAATGCAAGACCTTCCACTCTGCTAGATGGTTCTTCGGAGGTTTGCAAATGAAAAATATGTGTTTGATTTTCCTGGTGTCCTGTTGCTGACAGTGGGGTGTGACTAGATACATATACCCGAGTGTTGCCATGATTAGAACAGAATAAACTTCCTGGAGTAAAGATTGTATTTAGATGATTTTTTTTTGACTTTTGTGAATTGGCCGCAAGCAAATTATGACCACTTAGAACATTTTTGCTTCATCACAATTACTCAGTGGATAACTCCCTGGTCAAAAACAATTTGGGAGCAGCCTAAATCTAATATGCAATATTTGGACAATGACTGAGTTGACTAAATTAGTGACTCATAAGAATAGTTTTACTCCTTGTTCTCCCATTGGGCAAGTGAAACTTAGCTTTGGGTTTTGTGCACGATCACTCCCATTGTACAAGTCCAAAATTGCCCATTTCTGTGAACATTTCCAACTGTTGCTTAAAAATGTACTGCTTGGCACAAACAATAGACCCTGACAAATCCAATATGCACTCAAACACCTGCAGAGCCTCTGGAAACTGGCTCCTGATTGCTGGAGAAGCATGAATAACTTAAATTAAAGGCAGTAAATGCTTCACCTCACACTTCCTTTTTATTAAAATACCTACAAACTTTTTTAGCCTTTATGATATCCCTATAGTAAGTGAATCACTTGTAAAGATGTGAATGAATGTTTCCAGAAAATTATTTGTACGCACAAGATCCATCCAGGGAAATTGCTTGGCTGTGTACAGGATACCCTCTGGAAAAGCTGTGTGTCACTTGTAGGTCACTGCAGCATATCTGATATTACAAGAGCAAAATAATTATAACATAGCATCATAAATCAAAACATACCGCAGTTTCCCGTGTTGACTACTATAGGTCTGTTAATTCCTGGCTGTTGTTAATTTTGTGCAGCTCTGAAGGGGCTGATACTAAGTTGTATCTTACTCATTAGGTTTGTTATTTACACAATAGATTTTGAGAGACAAACCCCATAAAAACCAGAAACTTCCACAGTTTTTCAATAAAATAATTTAGCTGCTCTTTTAATAACAGAAATCTAAAAATTTCAGTAAAGGAGCAGGATATTTTACTCAATTGTTTGCAATTAGCCATAAAGGCTAATAGGCATAAACTGTTCTCTAGGAAGGGGGAAGGGGACTAGAAGAGTTTTGGTTTGTCCTCAGGATTTTCCCATCTGGATCCAGCCCTTGTGTTCTTCCTGTCTTGTAGATAGCACTGTAAGTAGCCATGCTGTTTGTATTCTGCCACATTGAGAACTGGGATTTGAACATTGCAATTAGGCTTAAATCAGGACCTGTGGAAGGACTTTGTCTTGACAGAGACTGGTCACGCTGGCTCCCTTTGTAGTCAATGGAAAGAGGGGGGCAATTAGGGAGCACGTTTTTTAGGCATCCATTTCAGTATTAGACATGACATGCCCAAGACTCCACTACTCATATTGACTAGGTCTCTATTTGATAAACATTATTTATTATGCCATACCTAGATGTCTAGCATTTCTCTTGCACTAGGGCTCCCATAGTCACTTGCACTATAGCTGCAGCTCCCCTTGCTAACCATGCTGGGCTGTACTTGCAAGTCTGTCTGGAAAGTCATTCCAAGTGTAGAAGACATTTACAGGGTCTCAGCACTTAGCTAAGAAGTTCTCTGAGACAGGAGAGGCTACACTTAGGAGGCAGCAAGCAGTGGTAGCTGGGGCCCCCCTGCTCCTTAACATCTCCTCTGGAGCTACCAGAGCACGCAGGAGAGTAGCAGGAGCAGGCTGGCGTACAGAGCACCACAACAACCCCAGAGTAGTCACATCTTGCTGTGACATCTCCTGGGACACCAGCAGATAGAAGGAGATTTAATTCCTTCTCCCTCAGATCTGAATTTGTCTCCATACCAAACGATTCTCACTCCCAAGAACCTTACTCACATGCACTTCTTGCTATAACTCAGAGTTTTTTCTCTCCTCTGTAAATCACACGCATAATGCACTATAGAGCCCCATTTATGAAAACAAGATCTACAACAAAACCCTCATAACACCAGTAAATCTTCTTTTAATGAATTGGGCCTGTAGCTTCAATTATGAAGCTGGGCTCTGATGGCTGATGAGCAAGCCATGCCAACAACAACACTGAGGCAGATCACTGTCATAAGGGTGTTAGGAGAGTCTCAGGAAAGACTTGGACGCTCCTACTTTTCCTTCAAGCACTTTCACATCTGCACTGCATTATATCCCTGTCCAGATGACTTTGCTGGGATCTCCAGTGTTCTTGGGAATATTTACATTATCAGAAAAGAAACCACTAATTTATTTGTTCAGTCTTCCACATAAATATGCCCATAGTCCAGTGTGAAACAGCTCATGTTTATCTGGTTTGTTTTGCTTTCAAATGGACCTACCATGGATTTTCAGTTTTACAGTGTGTATAAAGAATTAAACTCTTTAATTAGATTGTAAACCCTCTGGATCATATTTTTACCCTGTTTTTGTGCACTACATATCATCAGAGACTACACTCCTTCAGCATTATTGGAAATAGAGCACTTCCCAGGTATCCTGTAGGAGCTGGATGGGGCAAGATCTAGTGGCTCCCACATGGACAGCTGATGTGGGAAGGCTGAAGATGCTATTTCTGTTCTCTCCCTTGGGTGGTACATTTGGGCCATCCATGAGAGAGGGTGTTGCAGAGCGCAATTTTCTTCTGGCAGTGAGAAATGACCAGTGGACACAGAGGTAGCAGATGGTCTTGTCTTGGATACAGAGAAAGGGGCAAAGCACAAAGCAAACACTCAACCTCCACACACCCTGCCCTCCTGTGTGACCAGTGTGATGATAAAGGCGCTGGGCAGGACTGCCTGCTCCTGCTCTGTGCAGGACCTTATATTTCTCTGTGCAAGACCCCAGATTTCCATCTTTAAAGCGGAGACTGGGATGATTTGAACCCATTCTTGTCATATTGACATGAATGACATGCTTTACTTGCTACCTGTTTCTTCTGTTGGCCTCACAGAGTAGCTCTCTGGCATCATCCTGGTGCTGTAGTAAAACCCAATATTGCACAGGATCTCTTTGGCTTCATTTTATTTTTAGACAGCCTGCACGTGTCCTGTTTTCTGTCTTACTGCAGCAGGGTAAGTCATGTTGATTTAGTGATGGAAGATCCCTTGATAGAGAAATGGGAGAAAGCAATATTAAAACAATAAATTTCACTTACCAGAATGCTTGGCCTAGAGACACCCAGTCCTGTGGATTTTCATCACTTCAGGTGGATGCTGGTCTAAGTAGAGCTAGTGCAGCACTCTTGTACACTGCAAGATGAACTGCAAGGTGGGGTGATGTCTGGATTGACGATTAAACCAGACACCTAGCTCACTGAAGAGGGATCGCTGAGCACTGAGAACTACTAAGGTGTTTTTTTCGTTGGAGTATCTCCTTCTCCTAAGTTATGTGGTTTATTAGAACCAGTAAAGAAGAAAAAGATATTGAAAGTATGAACATTTCCAACACAATCAGCTGAAATTGGGCTTCTCCACAATGTTAATGATCCAGCTTTGCTTTTGTTTTTGTTTCTGTGAAAGTCCCTGGCTTAGACAGGAGTTTCAGTTTGGGGAAAATTTGGAGAAATTTGGGAAACATTTCTTTGCAGATTTAGAGGTTTTCTTAAAAAAAAACCCCAAGAATTAAAAAAAATCACATTCAGAAATTCAAAATTTCAAATTGGATTACTGCAAAGATGTATTTCTATGCATTTCCTTACTTTAATTCAGTCTTCAAAAAAATTCTGATGAGAACAGGTACACTCTGCAGAAAATGTCTGTTCTCCTTAGCTCTACCCCAATCCCAACTTAAAACACTCTCTTGCACAGCATTGCTTGGCTGGGAAGGGTGGCTGTGTCTGGTTGTGCACACAGGTCCTTCCTCACTGGCTGCCTTCTCTGGGTGCTGGAAGAAAGCCAACACCTGTCACCTGCTTATGTTCCCAAGAGTGATAGAAAGGCTGCAGATGTTTAAGGTCCTGAAGGGCCACAGCAATTTGTGGTAGGAGAGGCCGCACGGGCAGAGGAGGGTCCACATGCGGCAGGGTCTTCTGGTGACAGCCATATGACACCTGTGGTGCTTGGGAATTTGAGGATGAATATTTCCCCTGATAGCTCAGTTTCTGAAATCCAGCTGGGGGCACATCAGTAAGGTCAAACATTGCTCATGAGTCAAAAATGAGACAGTACTAAAGCTCAGTCTTTATCTATATATCAAACCCTAAATGTTCTAGTCTGGAAAATAATTTTGCTGGTTTAGACTAAGCATTAAATGCCCTGGACTTGAGGTCAGCTGCACGACCCAGGAGAGGATTTAAGGGAAGGGTGTGACTGAGAAAGCAAGAGAGAAGCCCCTAGGACTGCAGGCAGTTTTAGTCAGAGGAACTTTTGTTATTGTATTACAGCTGCATGGTCTTTTTAACTACAAATCATGCTTCAGAGTCAGGCTGAAATGGGCTGGGGGTGCTGCGGTGATTGGTACAGCAGAACAATTTACAAATCCCACATGAAGCAGTGTCTCAAAGTCCTTTGAAAGCATTGTTTGGCCAGCAGCAGGGATCTTTTTAAGCTCTACTCTGGTTGCAACTCTTATTTCTAAAGGTACAGCTATACAAACAAGTGACTGTGGGGATGTGCATTTACATCACAACATGTTTTCCACAGCAAGGTCCCATTCACAGCCTGTGGTAAGTGAAAAGTTGCCTAACCAAAAAGGGAAATTTGCTCCAAGGCAAGAGATTGCCTTTGAGGAGTTGCCACTAGCAGCTATAGTGACTCTGTAAATCCACACCTCCACTCCATTCAGAGTAATCTGTTTGTGTGGCTGTACCTTGTGTTACTAATAGACGTGCTAAAGGCATGGTTTCACGGCTGCAAGAAACAGCCATTCAGAAACAGCTGAATGCAAGAAACAGCTACTCAGCACATGTAGAGTGTGCTGAGTATTGGATATGGATACAACTACTTGAGCAGCCAACGGAGAAAGAGAAGTCCAGTGTAAGTGTCACTTTACAAGCCTATGTATCACAGTGTTATCTGCCTCCTCCATCCGCTGCTTGGAAAATTCTGGCTAGTAAGATGTTTTCCAAATGAATTGTAATTTTGACTCTTGCAATCAAAAGGAGATGGGATGAACTTGCCGTCTGCTCCATCAGACATGGTGCAATTATTGGCCACATCAGCAACACATGGAACTAGTGGGGACATGCTGGAGGCACTTACAGCCTCGCAGAAAAATGGCTCCCACACTGCTGATGAGCTCCTATGGACAGTGCATGGCCTGAGCTGGTGGAAGCCCCATCTCTTTGTGTGGAGAGGTCATAGACTCAGCATAGACTTCATTTTATGGACTTCATTCCTAGACTTCATTTTATCTGTTAGCCTCTTTTATAGGTGTAAAAGGGAAACAATGCATGAATGGAACAAGGATTATACTCTAAAGTCTATCCATATTGCCCCACAGCTAGGATTTCTAGTGCCTCTAATTCCCTAAATTAGTGATGAGGTTAAATAGTGTCAGAGAAATATGGGCTAAGGTTGGAGCTCCAGTCAGCCAATAGCTAGGTAATAATTTAAAATGTATTATTCATGAACACTTTATTAATGTTCACATTAAGTCATTATAATTCTTTCAGTACCAATGTCCCTGCTTCACATGAGAGGTGTTTAATATTAGCTGCTGTTCAGCCCTTTCCAGCCAAATAAAATCAGTCTTAGTTCATTCTGTCTCACTTAGATCAACAAACAAGGAACATAATGAACTCACCCTGCTCTACAACTTATCTTGACAGGATGGGAAAGGGAACGTACCACAACAAAACATTCCCCAGTGCTTTTTCCTTTGACAGCACACAGTCCAACTCATGCAAGGACCATGGCAGTGCTGCAGCATGCTACACCCTCCAAAATCCTCCATCTGCCAGCACCATGACTGCATTCCTCACTGCCAGCAGCTTTGGAAGGTCAATATGGCAGTGCAGCAGGTCCTACGGTTAGACTGCTTTCCAGAAAGGCTCAAAGAGGTATATTCCCCACCAGCAGCCTCTCTCCCGTGGCCCCTGTTCAAGGCACAGGATGGCTGCAGGGTTGGAGAGCACTGTGAGAGCAGCCCTGGTGCTGAGCTGGCGACACAGGAGGTCTAGACTCTGCAGTAAGTAACAGGAAACTGGCTCGTCTCTTGAGTGAATCCCACTCATAATGATGGAGACAGGAAATTTGGGGGTATACCCACAGCCATCTCTAATAAGATTTTGGAATGTTTTTGAATCATGAAAGCAATGCCAAGAAAAAAAACCCCACAGAATAATGTCAGGTTCTTCTGATTAAATCTAAAATTTTCCCACTATTACTTGAAAATTAGAAGCAGGCAAAACTATCCATCATGTTATAGATAACTTGGCTGCAGAAATATGGCATCAGCATATGCTGAAAAGTAAAAGCTAACATGATTAGTAGACTATTAATTCTAGCAGCAGCCTTGCCTGTATGAGATCCATGTGTTCAGAAAGTAAGGTCTTTTGAGCAAAGACCAGCTTCTCTGTGTATCTGTAAAGCAGGTGGCATAGGTCTGAGCATTAGTCTAAAAATCCAGTATTGCAAAATTGGCAATGACCTTTGAAAATGTTGGCCCATCCCAAAGAGTTGCCAGAGCCTTGTGCTTCTACTGCTTGATGATATCCATAAGTTTCATCCCACGGAGCTAGTTAGGCTGACATGAATCTGGCATCCAGATATGTCCATCCAAATGCTAGGTTTTGAAAATACATTGCCGCTCCTGGAGCTCATAAAAGCTATGATTACAGAACTGGTAGTCGGTGCTCTACATGTTGCAGTTTGCATGTTAATGCATTGGACACTGGTCCCCCAGACCTCCCAAATCTCTATTATTTTGCCATTGGTGTTTCCGAAGTGCTTTAACCTAGCATCTGCAAGAAAAAAAAAAAAAAGACAAAAAAGAAAGAATAAATAATAAAAAAGGGACATGGTTAAATATTGTTAAAGACTTGATAACTCCTAGTGTGATTAGCCCCACTGAACTGCAACGCTTTTTTTTTCACAGGGAAAATGGAGAGGAAATTGCATCCCGCTGAGTTTTAGCAAGAGTTTGGCAGGGGAAGGTCCATAAAAAAAGCACTATCAGCAAAGGTCTTGTGAAAAACAAACTTCAACATCACTTGATCCAAATAGTCCTGTTAAATACTGTTAAATGTTTTCTGTGCATCCACGAAGGGTATGACAGCTGGTGTCTCCACATCACTGCAGCCTGGGTTAAGTTACAAATTATACACATACCGTTCTCTGCTAGCCTCCTTCTCATGGATCCAGCTTGGCCCTTCTGAATCAATTTGGCTATAGCAGTTTCTGGCCTGATCTTTAGTATTTTAACATAAATAATGTGTGTTGCAGTTCGTCTGTCCCAGGATTTTAATTTCCTCAGTGGGATCCGTTCATGTTACCTTTCCTGGGAAAGGCAGTGATTTCCTCATGGTGGGTGAAAGCTTGCCACTGCCGCCGCTCTCTGCTGAAACAGCTGTCCCTTGCCTAGGAACACGCTGTGCTGTGCAGCTCCCAGCCATGCCTCGTGTGACCTCCAGAAGTCACCTCATACCACAGCTCAGTCATGAGAATTGTGACAGCCCGGAGCAAACCCGCAGAAGACCAGTAGACTCTTTCCTATCTGTGACCTCTCCATCATTCTTTTTGTCACCACATTTCATTAATTCCAGCAATTTTTATGTTAAAAATCTTGTTTGCAGGTGAAGAGAAAGCTCACTTTATACTAACTGAAACCTTAACATCAACTTAAGAATCACTGCTAGTCTGTATGTAATTGTTATAGGAAAAGAAAGAATAACCAGAATAACAGTCACATACACTTAATTTCTATCCCTTTTCCTGCTGTCAGGCTCACTTGTCCCCTGTCCTCCATTCCCTGAGGAGGGTGGTCTCAGTCTGGTGAGGCTGGGGGTGTCGCAGCAAGTTGGAGACATCTGGAGTGCTTTGCGAGGAGGAGTGTGATGTTCAGGTTGATGGTGTCTCCTTCCTAGATTGAGGATCCACTTGGAGTCATTTTCATAAGTTTGCTAATTTTTTTTTTACACCTTTCTGTTCCTCCACTGGTCTGCAGCGCCATGTTTCATTGGAATTTACTATATGTGGTGTCCTTTACATACGTTGGGTGCTATTTCTTTGTTCTCTTTTTTGCCCCAAAATCAGTTTTGCTCAGCTCCACTTTTATTGCACTGACTACAGAAGAGATGTTTATAGTTGTGGGATCACCAGTGCCTGCCTGTGCCCCATCTTTCATCGTCACATGCTTATGCCCCTCTGCATCTCATCCTATGTCTCGACTTCTTGACGGCTGTTGTAGCAGACCTGTCCTCCTCTTACACTACATTATTATATTAGTCATAAATATCTCATTCTGCATAGAGTAACTGCTATCTCTACAAAAGTATGCTTGAATGATGCAAAGATATACCGAAGTAAAACAAATCAGCTTTGCGCACATGGTCACTTTGAGAACTTGCTGCCACAGCTAAATGAAGCAAAACAAAGCTGCAAGCAGGTCAAGAAGAGTTCAGACCAAGCACAGCCTGAAAGCCTCAGTTCTGAGGCCTTACAAAATTCGGTGCAAAGCTTCTGACTGTTCCTGAGAGAGGCAGCGTTGTGCTACAGGACTACATCACTGTGCGATGCTCCGCTCAACTTCAAGGGCAATAGCTTCTACAGTGCCTCACCTAAAAAAAACAGACCGTGGGCTTTGGAGCATGCGAGGATGGAAGACAGTAACATGCAAAGGCAATGGCACGTTTCAGCCTTACACCAGTCTGTGCTTGCTTTTTTGATTAGCTATTTGAAAGCTGCTAATGGAGAAGTGCTGTTACAGGTGATGGAACAGGTATCTCTTGCTTTTTGTCTCTTCAGCTGTTGAGCTTCTGGACTGTTTTAACACAGGCAAGGGCTGGGTTTGACAGCCCAGCTGCATCCCAGCAGGCCTGGGAAGGCAAACCTCCTCAGGCTTACCCCTGCTTGCTTCCAGGAGACAGCAAAGCACTTCACATTTGGCATGGGCAGCTTGTCAAAATTCTTTAATTTTCCCTTTCAGTCACATCATTTCCCAGATAAATAATGCCTGAGAACTTCTGGTATCACTGCAGTATATTCGTGTCTAAAGAGATACAAGTGGCCACGTCTGCATCAGTCTGGCTTTCACCGAGCACTTGGCACTTTTAACCCAAGCTGTCAATAAGTGTCTCGCCCTGACAGTCCTGCTGTAATAAGACACTTAGTGCCACCGAGTGAGGAAAATGCCACTACTTCGCAAAATGGACACACTTCCCTGAGTAAAAAATGAAGCCAGTCACTGTCCATATGGGCTGGCAGTTATCTTCTGCTCCTTGCTCCTTGATTTACTGTTTGAGCTCATCAATATTGCAAATTAAATACCAAGCAGAGAGATGATCTTTTGAGTTCACATCTGGGAAGGAAATAACTTTCAAACAGAGTTTCAACTCCCCTCTTCTCTTCTGCTGTTCAAAACATGGCACTAACTGATCAAACAGTGTTTTATCAATGTTTTTTATGCAGCTCCAGTCCACAAAGTCAGCTCAGAGGTTTTTCTTTTTTCTCTCTCCCTCTCTCTGTCCCTCTCTTTCAACAGCTAAATTTTACTCCAAAGGCTGGTTGAAGCTTTTAGACTAGTATTGCACCATTCACTGGTAAAGTGGAATCTGCTTAAAATCCTGTGTAATTACACTGTCTTTGTGTATCTGTTTTCTTCAGCAGCCCAGCGTGTCTCGTAGAAGTATCAGGGCCAGGCACAGTTAGCCAATGAAACACAGTTTAGCCAATGAAAATTCTAATTAAAATGGAAAAAAATATATTGTATGCATCCTACATGTTTAGCTTGGAAAAAATGTCCAAAATCCTTAGCCTTAACACTCTAAAGATGTCAGATACTTCTCTCAGATGATGTCTTGAGAGCCCTAGGAAGTCTCAGCAGAGAGATCATTTTGTTAATGTCCCCTGATAATTAGATCCACATGGATGCACAATACACCATGAGCACTGTCTTGCTTTTCAACTTCAGTCCTGTGACAGTGGTTTATGTTGAACTTCAGAGTATGTTTTAAAATAACACAAAAACATGTCTCCTAATTATTGAAGCTACCAAATGAAGCATCTGACTAGGAATGGCCAGTATCCATGCCCATGCTACCCTCCTGTACCTCCTTGTGTCACATCCTGCACAATGACAGAGCCTCTGGTTGCACAGCCAGATGCTACATCTCCTGTAGGACCTCCATCTCACTCAGGTTACAGCAGGCTACCATTAATTAACCAAGAGCTCATTAAGAGTTTGGTTTTATCCTGTTCCTCAGAGGGTAATCAAGCACCTTGTGTACTGCAGCCTGCTCAGCCTGGGGCAGGGTCAGACCATAGACCCTGCAGCTGGAGCTCAGCAGCAAGCTGCCATCACTTAGGGGAGCTATTGAGGAGATGACTTCTTCCCACCTTCTCCAGGCATCACCATCCACTCCAACAGACCTGGCTCCTTCCTCTATGTCATCCTTCCCTCCTTTCTGTGGGCAATCCTGCCTATCAATCTCTCTCAGTCCTTCACTTGCCATTAAAGGCAAGATGTTGCATCCCCCTCCTTGCCACTCTTTTGGCAAAGGGATATTTGGGACCCCAGGAGGGAGCGTGTGCCTGCGCACAGAGGGAGTGTGGGGCAGCTCACAGCTGCTTGGTGCCTGCAGCAGCAGTGGCCGCTGTGGCGGAACATCTGGGCCAGTGCCATGCAGCAGTGAAGGGGCAGTGGGGCAGGTTCACTGCTGCAGTACCACTGGAGACTGGCAGCTTCTGTCTCTAACAAGTGTGTAAGAAGTGCAAGTTCTCTAAGGCAAGAGAGACCCTTAACTCGGGAAATACTCCCAGGAGGGTATATACCTGCAATAGCAATGCAGGCAGCAGTGCTTCAGCACACAGCAGTAGCTAGAGGAGGCTCATCAGAAAGGCTACAAGGAAGGCTGTTAATGTTTACAGTGAGCTGAGCAGTGTATATTTTATTTTAACCTTACTCTTGGAAATGGATGAATTATTTATACTGCACTCTTGAGGTCACAGGGGCCCTTGCAATGCCAGCACTTTGCTACAGAGGATTTCTGAAAGATAAAGGAGGCAAAACCACATCTCTACCCACTGGAGGAAGGGCCAACTTAGCCCCTTCCTTTGGCCTCCTCCCCTGCACCTCACACTGTGTTCTCAAAGGCACACATGTGTCCAGGAGCCTGGCTCACTGCTCTGGCGTCGGTCAGTAGTGAAGAGGCACATGGGGACGATTCCCACCACACACTTGGCGTATGTGGTGGACTTGACTCACCTTCCCTTCCCTCAGCCCCAGGGCTGCCATGGAGACACAGAGTTTATGCATTAGTGCTAGAGGAGGGGAGCTTGTCCTTTGGAGAAGGAGAGCATTAAACATACATAGATGCAGAAAATGAAAATCATGTTAAGAAAACAAGTCCAAAGGTTTAACCGTTAAAGTGGAAAAATAACATTTCATAAACGTGATCTTCCTAATACTGCATAATACAGCTCTCCATGTCATGCAGCACAATAATTTCCTGTTCAGCTTCACTTTCTGAGCAAAACCAGAGTTCAAGATTGGCAAGCTCTAACAGGAGAGTCGGGGCTCTCCCCACAGCCCCAGCCACCAGAGAGGGCCTGGTTTCTGCTGTCTTACTCTCAAGCACAAGCCAGTTCAGCCACCGGGTGATCCTCTTGAATCACTTTTTAACCAAGTCAAGAAGACTTCTATGGCAACAGCCTTGTTTGTGTTTGAGTAATGAAGGGGATTTCTAGTGAAGTAGTGAAGGGGGAGGGAGGAGAATACATATGGCCAAGACTGCTTGCACAAGTGAAAACCAGATTTCCTCTGCATCTTGCTTCAGAGTAGGTTTTTGGAGAGTCAGAGCTCCAAAAACATGTAATTGCCATTTCCTTTCTCTACAGATGTGTTTGGGGTTCTGTTGCCATTGGGGTATTGCTGTTTGTTTATTTGCAAGAAGCCAGCTTGCTCTGCAGAATGAAGTCCCCTTGCATCTACCTGCTGCTGTGTTTGTAGGGGAGACCTAGCTCTGGCTCAGGGTCTGGTCCTCCCTCTGCTGACACTTTGCTTTCTCCTCTGCCCCTACAAAGAGCTGACTTTTGCATGTTGTACAGCATGTCCCAGTGCCTGAGGTGTGAGGAGGTTTGTTGATTGTATACGGTTGAATCCAGATTGTTTTTCCATTTTGATTGAGCTATATTTAGGCTGTCCAGTAACTGCATCGTGGACTTTCTAAAATAAATTAATATGCACAAGGCCCTGATTCAGCGGCCGCCTGTGCCAGCGTGGAGCCCTGCCTGCCCCTGGCTTGCCTACAGTCTCCAGAGGCTTTGAACAGCCGCTGG
The DNA here is from genome assembly GCA_013400335.1 of Eurystomus gularis. NCBI lineage: Eukaryota > Metazoa > Chordata > Aves > Coraciiformes > Coraciidae > Eurystomus > Eurystomus gularis. The sequence continues at coordinate 54,965 of VZZY01008877.1, read as the reverse complement.
CAGAGATCTGGTTGCAAGTTCAGGGTTTAACAAGTTTTTTCTCCTGCCCAACTCTGCTCTTGTGTCCTGTCTGCCATCTGCTGACCTGCACTCAGGTTAATATAGCTCTGGAATGAATTCAGCTGAATTACAGATTTGCACCTATGCAGAGAGGCCAGAGCTCCTGGGGTATTTTCCTATTTTAACCATCACTCGATACCCATTTAGATTTGTGAGAAAATAACTGCCCTTCTTCGACCTCTGTAGGAAACAAGTCAAACAAAACAATCTCTTCTATTGCAAGAAGCAGAGTTTGGTCCCAAATCTGTATTTTTATCCCAGGGATCCAGTTATAAACTGAACCAAGGGAAAGAACTGTAATTTTCAGAAGTTAGTCTGCAAAAGTTGGAAAGTCAGTCACAAGAAAATGTCTCCTTGATTGTCAAAATTTTTTTTTTCTTTATTGTGGACTGGACATTGTGGAGCGAGTTAGAAATGTCAGTCTGCAGGAATTAGGCCTGGAGGATAAATATTAATTTCCCAAATTTCAAAAGCACAAAGATCTGATTGTGGCCTGTGCCTCTTAGCTGCCAATAGTTAGGTCTTTAGCTACATGTTTTCACTGCAATGGAGAATTCACAGCTAAAAGTTTCTTTCACCTCTCTTTTCTGTGAAGACTATTCTATATTTCTGTAAGTTCACTGACATATTTATCTAATGGGCTAGCTAGGGATGCTCCCAGCTTGGAGACTTCAGAGCTTTTTGAAGACCTGAACTCCCACTGGGCTGGCAAGGCGGGGTGCCAGCTGTCAGGCTGGCCCCACCGAGGGTGCGTCGCAGAGTGGAGTGGAGGATCTCTGATATGAAACTGAATTTCCTACCTAAAATGTCAGCCTCAAAGACAGCCACTTTCTCCTTTATTTAGAATTTGAGATAATGTTAGTAATTAATTGATTGTTCAGTTTTTGTGGTTGAGATAGGGTTTTTGTCAAGCTTTTGGTCAGACAGTACTGAAATTGAAACATGCAAAACATCTTCAAACCCCTCTGGTCTAATCCAGCTCTGTGACTCTTCTGCTGAAGAGTAATTGTGTTCTCTGTTTACCAGACCTCATGTAGCCATGTGCGTGGGTGACATTTATAAATAAAAGGTATAATTGCTGTGGTCATGTAGACTATGAACTGTACACAGCTATTCACCAAGGTGCAAACTTGCCAAAAGCAAGCAAAATGAACATCTAAAGTTCAAAGGAGTGGTCAGTCTACTAAATCGCAACATTTCTCATAAATAAAAAAGCTCTAGTGTATCAGCTGGCAGGAATTCAGTGCCTAATCTGTCCCATCATTGACTGGAGTGATAGGGACACTGCAGCTGGAAAGATGCCACTGTGGGAAGCTATCACTTCTAGTCTGTAAATTAATTCTTGGAGATTTTCAACAGTTTTGTCTAATCAGCTTTTTTTACTGTTGTTTTCTTTTTAAGAAATCTTGTGACTTCTGCTCCAATGATCTGGCCATACCCAAGGGTGAGGCGCTGAGAAGCTTAAAATCAAATCAGATGTGAGAGCTAAATAAATTGGGGTGTTCTTGGCAAGGCTTCTCTGAAACATAGAAACAGATGTAAAAAGAGGCGCAGAAGAAACAGCAATGCCTCAGCTGCTCCTAATGAGAGCCCCAGCAGGGAGCTGGTTAACCCTGCTCAGGAGCTTGCTTACAGGCTCCAGACTAACCAGAGGGGAACCTGAAAAAGCAGTGTCAGCACATGCAAGAGTTAAAATGGCTCTTACCAACCTTGTGAGCAGCCACCACACGCTGTGGGTATTGTGCTGTGGAACATATCCGGCAGCCTAGCAAGGATTCACTGTCTGTTTTGTGAGCTCTTGTGCAGTAACCATGAAATTGTAGTTTAGCCACTTTTGGCAGAGCTTAACTAGAGAACATGCCTGAGGAAATGCACAGGCTGTCACTGTCACCAATGTGGCCTGTGCTGGCAGGAAATTCAAGATATATGAAGGATTTAAGAAGACTCATTTTCCCATGATGCTAGGTTTGGGGTCTGTCTTGCTGCACTGACGGTGCTAGCAAACGTTTGACTGATAGGAAAAAATACAAAACACGTCATAAGACCCTCCTCAGCAGAAAGGTTGCTGCTGCCCTCTGAATACTGGCTGGAAAAATTCCCATGCACTTCAAGTGCCTGTGGTTATATTAGTCATGCGATGATGAGAAAATAGTCTGCTCCAGGGGCTAGGCTGGCTGTGGCTGGGGGAGTGGGATGGGGGAGATGGCTTCACCCAACTGCTCCACCTTTCCTTCCAGATCAACACCAAAAGGAGGAGAAGACACTGATAAACATTCATGGCAGCTCAGGTCTGAACAGTCAGCGGGGGCAGATCCGTTGCTGAAGCCTTGCTGAGGAGGGCACAAGAGGATTATAGGCACTGGGTATTTTCAAGTACTGAGAAGCAGTATTTTAGCAACTATTTTGAAATGCAGACTAGGAGAGGTTCACTGTGTAATGTTTCCTGGGTTTGAGGTAATCTTTATTACAAAAGCAAGTTGTCACTTGCAGATTTTGTTTTGTTTCTGTTTAACCAAACTCCAGATTGCCCACATCTGAAATACTCTTGTTTTGTGACTGTGCTGTTACTAGACAAATACTAGAAAAATAAGAAGAGAACTCAACTGCCATGAAAGCTCTTTTCTTGGATTTTCTTGTGGAGCGTCCTACTACAATAATTCTGTCAAAATATAAATTAAGGACACTTCCTAATTGCTAAGCAAGAAAACAAAATCAAAAGCATAAAATATTCAGCGGGGTAATCCTTTCTTTAAAGATTGTATTTCTGAGCATGGTGTCATGTTCTTGTACTAGTGGTAATGCTCTGCAGCTTCTGTGGTGATGAGGCTTGAAATGCTGACATCCAGCAAGCAGACAGAAAACTAAATAATAATGAAAAAACAATAAATTTTTTTTGTATTAAAAAGAAAATGACAAAAAGCTAACAAAAATTTGTCCTTATTTTTGGGTATTTGAGTGAGAACACTCACCTTACAGGTGTTGTGGCTCACATGCCTGTTCCACCGCAAGGGTGAGCTCCCATGCCTGGCTAAGCCTCCCAAGTGCCCCCTGAGCTCGAGGGGCTTGGTGGGCTGGGGGGACCCAGGGGAACAGAAGCATAGGGCTCAATCTAACAGCACTTTAGGAATGGCAAAACTTAAAAGATTCTAATTTCTTCTATTTTCTAGGAGTTGACTCGTTCCATATAAAGCCAATGCTGTGAAAACTGAGTGGCATTAAGAATACAGTATTTCCCAGAGGAATCAGACCGCCTGGAAAAATGTTGGCCAGCTGTAGTAACAAAACCAGCACGCTGCTGTGCTGGCCCTGGGGAAGTACCCACACAGCTGAAGATACTTCATAGTTAGGAGAGTTTCTGTGCCTCCATGTTCTTGACCAGAAAGGAAGGGCTGAGCACTGACATAATGGACCACAGCAGTACGCGAGTCACGAGCTGCAATGACGACGAGCAGATGGCCAGAGGTAGGTGTTCAGTATATCTGTCTCATGGTTTTGCAAAGTGAATTTAAAGTATCTATATAAGGAGCAGCCAAGGTACTTACAATCCATTAAGTTTGACAAAGAACATTACTGGTTATAATATTCTCTCATAGTGGTCTTGCTGGGGTTAGAACCTGTGTTGTGACAGCTATTCTCATTTGTCTTGTTATCGTTGCTAATTGCCATGTAGCTGCTCTCTTTCTCTTTGGGTATTTTGGTGGTGGTGGATGTGTCCTGTATTTCTTTTAGTTAGTACTTGCAGCATCCTGTGGTACTAGGAAGGAAATTTGGACATGAAGTTTCACAGCAGGTCACAGAAAGCTCACTGTAGCAGTGAGAAGCAGCAAGGAAAGATATGGAACATGTAGCTTATTTCTTGCTCTCGTGCCTTGGGTGTGCTGGTATGAATTACATCTTCTGCTAGACTACAAAAGCCAGAGAGGAAGCACACTAGATACCAAGGGATTTAGCTAATAGGAATCAAAATACATTGGTATTAATTGCTCAATGCCTAAATGTGTTAAAAATATCCATATAACAACAACAACCTATTTCATAGCTTATGTGTGACTTGATATTTCCAAAGGACACTGTTGAGCAACAATGCTGAAGTCCCTGACAGCGGAGGACAGATTATATGCACACTAACATGGATAGCTTCAATGCAAATAGACATTACATTTTCTGGAAGAAGTCCCAAACTCAGATCCAAAACTTGGGGAACTGATGAAGTTATGCATCCTAAAAGAAAGTTTGGGAAAGATTATCTTCTTTTCTTAGACTTGTGGTACCGCAGCCAGGGGGAGCATCTACAGATACAAAAAAAAAACCACCAGTACAAAAAATTTCCAGGATATCTGCAGATCTCTTGTATCAGCATGTTTTATGAGCGTCTAGAATTGCTCTAAATCTTTCTTTGTCAAAGTGATGTCTTCATCCTGTTGAAAACAGCAAGAAAATAAATTAAAAGGAAACAAAACTGTACCAAAATTAAGTGCGTTATGCCAACTATATTACAGCATCATAGATGATATATGTTTGAATCTCTGCATAGTTACTATGCATGCATTTAAGCAGTTGAACATGGCATTGACCTTCTTTGCAGAGAAAAGAAAAACAAGAAAAAGAAAAACCATTTGAGATAATGAGACCACAGAGAAACTTGTTATTTGGAAAATGGTTTCCCACTGAACCACCACGTCTGCAATGGGTTGAGCTAACCCCCAGTCCTAAACACTAGCTGGACTGATCTTGGCTGAATTTCATGACTCATGCCTGTCATGCTCAGTGGGAGAGGAGCCAACAGTCCCTAAAATACCGCCTCCCCCAGTCACTGAGCAGCTGCCCTCTGTGCACTGCTGTGCATGGAGAGCAGCACTCCTGCTCCTCGCACGCTGAGCTGCTGGTGATGGGGTGAGAGGAGAGTACAAGGAGTGCTAGAGACCGTATGGCAGCTGTACACATCATAGGACTCCAGTGCTGAAAAGTGACCCAGTCAAATGGTTCAACTCTGGTTGGCCCTAAAAATAGAAATTGGGGTAAAGTGTAAGAGTCCATTAAAACTCCCAGGCTTGTCAGCATAGACAGCAGTCCAACTTGGTTAAAACAGTGGGATGCGGCACAAGGGCTTGTGTGTCTCCGGCTTGCATGTGAAAGGTGACCAATCCAAAATAAGTCAAGGTAGTTTACAGCCAGCCAAGAGCACAGCACTTAAAGGTTATGCTGGTTTAACTAACAAAGACCTTTATGCCATAACAAGACGTGCTCCTCTTGAAACAAATGTTTAAGACCTTGATAAATACATCTGAGAAGCTATATAATGATAAGAATAAATGTAGGTCTTCTTTGAAAAATTTCATTATCTTGTGTACCCCTTTGAAACTTTTAACACCCTTACAACCTTTTCTGTAAAGTTAGTGGAAATTTATGGCCCTCGTTATTAAAGTCATTGAAGTAATTTTTATCAGGGAGAGGTGGAATCCATTCTCTGCATCACTTCACACTGAACCTGCACCAGCTCCATTTGGATTTATGTTATTCCTTGTGAACATGACCCGAGCCCACTCCAACATCAAATGAGAGAGAAAAGGTCAGAACCATAAATTTTTGACCTTGCTGGGTGAAAGTAGACATTACATTCAAATCCCTGTTACTAATGGTAGCTATACTTCATGGCAGTGCAGGCAGTGCTAAAGGGCACCAGCAATGACATCTTTCATCGCTTGGGCTAAAATGCTCTTCACTTACTGCCTCTTGCATGGAGTGCCAGTGAAATGGGTCTGTTGACAAACAGGTTAAATGTCAACACCCACGGTAATAGGTTGGTAGGAGTAAGGGTATAAGAGACTACAGAATTGTTTAAAAGGGGCAAGTGCTGAAAGGTGAGGGAAGTTATCATCATGGTTATTTACTGTGTAAGTACCATGGTTTGACTGGTTGGCTCTGGTTCAATGCAGCCTTCATCCTAATCTCCCTTTCTTCCAGGCAGCCTCGCTCCAAAACATGCTGCTGATTGTCCATATCCTTGTGGTTCCCCTGTTAGAAGTTGCAATGGAACAGGAGGATTTAGAGGATGCACATGGAGGCATGGAGCCCTCTTGGGACCAGTGGTTGTGGACTAAAATGCTTTCTGCTTCCTGGAGGCTGTTCTGAAGGATAGTGAGAGCTTCAGATAGGAGACTGTAGATATTGGGCAATTTGGGGCAGCTATTGGATGTAACACTCCTTCTGCGTGCTCTGACTTGTTTGCTTTAGACGGAGGCTTTTTCATCACAGTGGTATTTATATTGTTTTGCAATGTTTTTATTATTATTTTGAATTGCTATCCAGGGCTTGCACTATGCACAGTTTAATCAATGCAGTTATTCTCATTTGCTTTTCTACTTGTCCTGGTTTGAGTTAAAACCAAACCAATTCTTTTCAGTGATTTTACTTTTCATCTGAGTCTCTTCTAACTAACTGCACTTCCTGAAATTAAGCATGTTTTTGCAGACCGTGTCTGTTTCTAGCAGTGATAACGCTTGATGTTTAGAGTTCCTACCAAGGATTGGTGTGCAGACCAAGGTCACTGCTAACTCCTGTGTACCACATTGTGGGGTACAGAAAGTGAAAGGCTGCAGCTGCGGGGAGGAGCGGTCAGGACAGGTGACCCCAAACTGACCAACGAGGTATTCCATCCCATATACATCATATTCAGTGTAAAGCTGAGGAATCACGAGGGTCTAGACCCTTCCCGTCAGCCCTTCACTGGCCTTCCCTTCCTGTCTGCCTTCAGGATCCTTCCGCTGGCCTTCACGTCCCTTGGGGGCCTTCTTTCCTTTTGGGACCCTTCCCTTTGGCCTTCTTTCTTCTCAGTCCTGCCTTTGATCCCAATTTGTGCATTCCTGAACCCAGCTCCTGAACCTAGTTCCCATCTGCTGTTGATCCCAGTCTGGGACTTCCCCAGTGCCTGCCCCACAGCCTCAGTGGTGACAGTGATGTAATTGCCATCAGGGGGAGGCTGGGTTTGATACTGCTTTTGTATAAATTTGTATGTATTCCATTTTATCATTATTATCTTCATTAAAGCCGTTTTAGTTTTCTTTTCTAATCCAGAAGCCTCTCTCTCACTCCCTTCCTCTCCCATTTGGGAGGGGAGGGGGCCATAAGTCTCTCTCCCTTATCCTCTTTCTCCTCCTCTATTTGGGGGGCGGAAGAGGGGTTAACAGAGAGTGTCTGTTATAGGTCTGGTGGATTGAACTTAAACCCCGATACTACTCTAATAAGCATGTCAAGACCCTGAGAGTTGCTACTGAGAGAAGCAAGCTGAAAACCTCCCTTTCTTTGATGCTGAAATATACAGTGTTTTTCATGGGGAAGGAGCTGAAGTGAATGACTGCTTCTTGTTTCCACTGTGCCTTGGGCAAAGGAGGAAAGATGCTCCAGAAATATGTTAAGAACATACACATAGAAGGTGATACACTTGATTGACTTTGCATCTTCCAGGCAAAATAGCTTATAAGCAGGATAGAAAAAAGATCCATTGTTTTTGTAAAGCTGTTATTACTATGTTATGTTGAATATACAGTCATGCCCCTGTGTCCCATTAAGATCTGCTCTCTTGGGTGCTGCGTAAACATGGTAGAGTATAATGGGCAAGATTAAACTTATTCTAGATAGGTTTTCATGAATAAATATTTTGATGGTGTATTTTAATGATGTGAATGGAGAAACTATCCCATGAAAGGATGTTAGGATGAAATAGCCAAAGGGAAAGGCAACTTTGAGCAGCTTTGAAATCACAGGGTTTCCCGTCTTAAGCTGATGGATTTGTCACTTCCTCCCTTGGCTCTTTACCAAATGTAGCTGCCAAATGAAACAAAAATAATAACTTCAGATTGAAATCTTCATAGATAATGACAGGAATCAGAAATCTCCATGCAGAGCATTAGGAAAATATGTCCATGAAAAGATAATGTCAGTATAAAATATTAGTATGTCTCATACTAGGAAAAGGAAGTATGTTAAATAATGAAAAGAAAGTATGACATGTAAGGTTAGCAGGAACTTCTGTGGAAATAGGGCTGGGTTATGTCTCAATCAGCTATCATCTCAGATGTCTCTTACAACTAATTCTGAAATAATTTCTTCTTTGGCTAGAGCAATGCAACTTTGAGAGGGGAAACCAGGGGAAAAGTGGAAATTTCTGACACTGAAGAAATAACAATAAATACACTTGATAGTTTCTATAATTTGGTGCAGTAATTAGTGGGAATGCAGTATTATTCTAAAGAGATTTTCAAATACAAGGACTGAATGTTGGTTTGAAAACCAGTAATAACCATTTACATTCTAGCATTAAACCAAATAAAACTGAAAGAGCAATGGGAAAGATATAGACTTTGAGGCCATAGGGCAGAACAGATCTCCTCGCTCATGGGGGAAACTTTTCTTGCAACACCTTTTCCCTAATGTCAGCTTCAGGCTTCAGCTGAAGCCTGGCTTCTGGCTGTGCTTCCACAGGACATGCTGGACTATGAGTGTAATTCAGAGCAGTAGCTCCTTAGTACCCCACATAAGAAATAAGCTTCTTGGAAATATCCCAGACATACTACTGGTGACGAGTCCCACTTGTTTTGCTATGTGGCAGCTTCCAGTGTCCTGCCTGGCCTGCTCTCCAAGCGCTCTGCATCCCAGTTTGGATGTATCCTCCAACTCCTCCCAGCTTTCTGCTTCCCTTTGCATTTTCCCCATGTTAGACTTAGAGCTCCTCTGTCTTGCTCTCTAACCAGGCAGCTCTATCTGGCTCTTCCTAGTGCTTATTCTGTTTCATGATTTCCCTGTGTGTCCCTCAAAGACATATTAAGAGCATACACATATTGGACAGCTCTCTTATTGTTTATAAGAAAGGGAATCTTTAGCTCTTTCATATGGAATTTCTCGCAGGATTACAAAACTGCCCCCTTGCTGTGGTGCTAAAATGCTCTTAGTCTACCTCAGGCTATATATACCTGTGTGTCCCTCCTCACAAGTGGCTTCATCCTATAATAAAGGCAGTATCTGGAACCTGGCCATCTATGGGACAATGCTTGAGTGCTCTCTGCTTCAGTATCACATTGGTTTTACTTCTACCTGCTCCTGCTTCTCTTCCAGTTTTCTCTGTGATTTTTGTCCATGCTTTGAGCCTGATCTCCCTTTCCCTGCCTGTTCATGTCTCCTGTGCCTCCTGGTCGGGTCCTGTCTCTTAACAGTCTGTACAAACCAAGTGACTCCCTGGCCGGACCTTCTCTCCAGACCTCTATTGAAGTTCAGGATCTCTCCTGTTTTTCCTGACTTCTGCCACTTCTTGCACCTCTCAGCAGTCATGGGACATCTTTTTCCAGTTCTAGCTATCCATAGCTGCAAACTTACTAGTTGTCTCTCATACTCAGTAACAGCAGTATGTATTTATGATGTGCTAGCATCCTAACTGGTATTTAGGCTTTAATTGATTGCTATACAAACCCAAAGGGAAACAATCTTTGGCCTGACAGCACAAGCTGCTGAAGGTGGGTTCAGCAGAGTGCCTCAAGGCACCACGTATCAAAGGGTGCCTGAGCTGTACCGCAGAACGCTGCCTTTTCAAGTGGGAACTTTAGAAACTTTTGTATACCATAAATTTACAGCCTGTATTCTGCTCTCCTGTCACTGGGTTGCCATATGAATCCCAGCCAAGTAACTAATGTCGCATACTAAACACTGGTTAAAGAACACCACACATAACATAAACTTACATAAACTCCTAAGGTTACCAAGGATTTAACTCCTCAGAAAAACAATATTTAGCAGCTCTGAGACCGTAGCCTGAACTTCCCCAGGAAATACCTCATCACCTTCTGCCCTCAGTATAAACTCTGTTTCTTTGATGTTACCTGCTCTTAAATGTACAATAACATGTGTGTGTTGTTAGGAAATTCAAATCATTGTATACACTGGAAGAGAGAGTAAAAGAAAGCAAGTGTGTGAGAAGCTACTCCCAGTGGGGACCTCAGGACAGAGACGTGCTTAGATGTGATGATGGAGTGTATAAGTTTCAGTGTGGGAAGGACAGAGTAGCTGAGTGGCGTGCCAGAAGGAAGAAGTGACTTTATGCTGATGTGGGAATGGACCCCACAAGGTCTGACTCCAGGCTCTTGGCTTGACTGGTTTTTGCAATTAAGAAAAGATACCCCATATCTTCCTGCTATGACAGGCGCTATTAAAAATAAGACAGTAATAACAAATGCAATAGCATGTACCACAGCCTAACCCTAAGGTGAGGGTAGAGATAATATTATTCCTGCAGTACTTCATGGTCAGCTGTGGCCGAGTGCAAGGCTCCTTAATGATGACAGTGGTAACTCCATGACTTGATAAACTTATCTTTATCAGTAAAGTCAGAGCATGTTATTAGCAAATGTATATGGATTCTGTGTTCTGCTATAGCATATGTTTGTATAGCCTTTTCTTAAAGTTAAAGATGTGCTAAGTTTCCTTGACAGAAAACAGACATTTTAATAAAATGGCTGACATTTAACTAGAAAATCCTGGGCAGAGCTCTATGGGAAACAGCTCCCATGACCTTCGAGGGAGAAGAAATGTTTGTCTTTTAATATGGGGTCCATACTGTAAAAAAATCCTTACTCTGCAGTATCCTGGCTTTTTTAAAGAAAAACCTAATGATGCAAGTCCTGAGGAACTGCACATGCTGTTTGTAGAAACATATTGCAAACTACACTTATCTTTACTTTCAGAAAAGAAACTTTGTAAAGAAACTATTTCAGAACAGAGTAAGACTGAAGCAGTATCTTCTGTAGTACATCTAATGTCACATTTTAATCCTGAAATGACAATTGCTTATTGATTTACTTGCCCCATTTAAGCAGCTGACTTCTAGTCTTGTGTATCCGGTAATTCATACTTCTACTCTACATAGGTTTTGGTTTGGATCATATCTAAGGTCACATTTAATGTATTTGTTTTAATTTAAAGCACATTTTACAAAAGTAGGAAAACTTATAACCCAGCTGTCTTTATTCAGTGTCTTTAGTTCATGCTTAAGGATCACCAGCTTAAATTAGCTCCTTACTCAACATTGCTGGATTGTTTATAGGCTGCACATGTCACTGAGCAATTGTAAGGAAAGTTTTATTTATGAACTGCCCTACCTGGGAGTGCTCCCCAGCAGCAAGACAAGAAGTGAGCAATGGGAACTGAAGTTGCAAAGGAAGTTACACCATCTGTCTTGAAAAGCAAGGCACAGGTGAGGGATAAGGAAGGGGTGAAAAGAGGCATTCATAAAAAGCTGATTTATCATTAATCTGCTTGCACTCAAACACAGACAACAATAGCTTGTTTTATGATAAAGTGCTGCCCTTTCAAAACTGCTTTCCACTTTGGGAAGGTAAATGTACTATATGCCATGAACTCGGGGTGATTGGCTTCGTTTCACCAAACAGCTTGTGTTGAAACCCCACTTCTTGTTTGTGGTTGGCACAGAAACAAAATGTATCATCTGGGGCAAGCAATAAAAAAGAGAGAAGCTCTGCAGAGTCCACCTAGAGTGATGTCTCCTGAAGGTTGTTGGTTGGCCAACAACAAACCACCAAAGCAGTGTTGGCTCTGGGCCCTCCGAGGGTCCCTGCTCACCCCTTCAGCCATGTCACTGCCTCTCCACATCTCCAAATCAGTCCCACAGCCTTATTTATGTGCATATTGTATGGTCTGTGGTTTTGTGCTGTGTGGCAGAGCAGCATCCAACCACACTTGAGTCCTGAGGTCCCCATTCAAACCATTGCTTATGCCTATGTATAATAAGAATTGAATATGCATATAGGTGCTTGAACTGTAAAGCTAGAGGAGTCCAAGAAGGCTCAAGTTTTTCTTCAGGCTTCTAGCAGCTGCAGAAAAAAATCCCTTTAGAAAAAAAAGGCCTGCACACTTTTTGCCGAGCCTGCTTTCCAAAGGAAATGAGGCTCACGTGGTTGAACTCCGCCTGTCAGACTGCCTTCCTCTCCTCCAGCACCTTTCCAGCTTGTGTGCCAATTCAGACAGGTTGGAGCAGGATGAGAGTCCCAGAGATGTTCTTCCCCTCTGTCCTGTAAGTCCTTGGGGCTGCACAAAGGACAGATGCAGGTCAGGTCAGTGCCCGCTCTGGGAGAAAAGCCCCCCAGTGAGTGTTCAGCAGTTATCCACTTCATTCAGATTGCCTGTTGGCAGATCAGCTCATAATTATCCATGCAGGTGGATGCCAGAGAACAATAACTTCATTCATGGGTCATGAGAGAGTAAGGGGGAGTTTACTGGACTTCACAGAGTGACACCAGGCTGCTCAATTGCTGATTAAGTTGGATTTTCTGTGTTAGAGTTTAACAGGGAGAAAATACCAGCATTTTAAAAGACTTTAATTGCAGAGCAAAGCAAAACCAAAACAGAGGTCTTCATTTTTCATCACATTTTTCATACCTGAAATAAGACTCACTGGGGCTTGAGGCTTTGCCAGTTAAAACATGATAATATTGCAGACCTTTGTTTTTAGAGAATGAAGCCAAGTAGGAAAATGGCATGCATGGGAGAAAATTTCTGACTATGTAAATAGCAAATACTCACCTTGTGCACTTGATGACAGGATTTCATGGAAAGGTTCATTGAATCCTCTGTGAATTGAGTTGTCTTGTCACCATGTGAAACATGGGGACATTCTGGTATCCCAAAACTCCAAAACCAAAAGCTAAAAGCTGGCAGTATGGACCAGGTACTTGGAGCTATGATGTCAGTCACACAGGCAGTGCGGAGGAAACAGACCTGGCATAAACCAAGACTTGGTCTAAGTACTTTGGGTTACTCAAGTTACCTCTTCTTTAAATCCTTGTTTTATAGTGACTGCTGCAATAACATCCTTGATCTGTCAAGAGACATGCCCGGAAAAAGAGACAAAACAAGTTCTCACTGCTGAAAATGAGTGAAGAAATTGTTTTGTATGGATAATTAAAAGCAGCAGCAATTGTCATTTGGCTTATTGCAAGTATTACAAGAGAGGCTCTTGAAGAGCTGTTAGTGAACTGTCGTGTTTCACACAGCATGTAGAAGGAACAGAGACAAAAATTGTCAGCAAATTCTCCCATATTGTATTTAATTCTTATTTTAAAAGTGTAATGGAAAGACAGAAAAGATAAAAAGCAATATCCATCCATGTATACATTATCTTTTAAATATCTGACTTTACATTTTTATTTCAGCAAACAAAATGTCATTAATCAATTCAACCACTTTCATGGAAAAAATGTTGTCAAAAGATTGGAAGCTAACTACCACACAGGTTGTGTATGTTTAAGGAGAATTGTACTAGGAAGTGGTCTAAGCTCCATTTCCACAATCATATTTAATTTGTAAAAATGCATTGAGTTTTTTAATGTCCTTTCCCTCTACATATGCAGGAATGGAAGGAATATTTTCCTTGTCTAAACAAGCTGGAGCAGAGCTCTACACACACAGAGTTTTATGAACTGATTGGAAAAAAACCCCATGGACTAAAACTGTCTGTAAATAATATCTTAAATAAGAAGACCTGAATTATGCATCACAGGGCAGTAGCAATGTATACTTAAGAGGAAAACACATCATCTCTAATGGACATACAGGGCCTCTGACTACCCCATTGAACAAAGACTTGTTCTACATTTTTGTCTTATTTCCAACCAATACCTGTTTTCTGTGGTACCAACCACTGTGTTGCCAAATACAAACCTTCACAGCAGCTACAACAGGTACTTGCATGCTGACGTCCACAGTCAGCCCAGCCTGTATCTGGGGAGCACAGGTAGGAAGGGAGACCCCTGAAGGTGGTCCGGAGGGTGATAGGCTGCAGAGCTGGGCTGGGAGGCACAGTAGAAAGAACAAACTCAGGAAGGGGAAGCATAAGAGGATAAGAGGAAATTAAGACAATAGCTGAGGAAAAGAGATCCCATATGCAACTAAAAGAAAAAAAAACAGAATGCAAAGAAAGTGGAAGAAGAAGAGAAAGCTGCTATATGGAATTGCTGAGTAACAGACCATCAACATATCATGAGATTATGCTAATCAGCAGACCGTGTGTAATTCAGCCAATTAGTTGACCTGCATCCAGTAATGTCTGATATTCTCCTGGCTCACACCTAATACATTGCCAGTCGCAATTGGACTACCAACTTGCAGTGGCAAGTAAGTACCAGCAGCTATCAGCCTATGGCTTACAGACATGGGGCTTGGAGAAAGTAACAAAGGAAAGAAAGATTATACTTACAGCTTTCAACTAGCCAGAAGGTTCCTCTCTTCAAAAATATCAGAGCAACTCAAGCCATAAAAGGTTCAAATACAGTGCAATATATAATATCTAGTGGTGGTGTCATCTGTTCAGTGTCAGAGTATGGCTCAGTAGGCTGCTGGGTTTTAAGTCAGTAGTAAACACTAACGTGCAATTTACGAATAGCCAGAGATGAGGTTTTACAAGGACCATCTTAACCACAAACATCAGGAAAGAGTAGAAGCTGCTTCAGAAGTTGCTGCTCTGCCTGTTTTGTGTTACTCGTCCTTCATCTCTCAGTGCAGGCATTTGAAGTGCTGGAGCCTGAGTTGTGGGCCCCAAGTTGGAGTTGACCTGTGAATGAGTCACAGCCTAGCAGAATGTTTTGTTTTTCCTATTGGCTTTATGTTCCAGAGGCAGAACCTGTCCCACCTGTGTCTTTGTGGCTCTGTCCTCACCCAGGTGGTTGTGGTTGGGGTGGTGGACAAGGCCAGCATTGTATCAACCAGGAGCTGATCAGTTGGAGGAGCTTCCTGTTGGGTGTGGCTTCTGCTGGGGCTGGTTGCACCTTGCTGAGCTCTCTTAGTGGTGTTCTTCCATGTGAAGGGCCACTGAGGGAGCCATCTCTGTCTGCTGTGTCCAGCAGGTGATGCTGGCACCACAGTGGGCAGCAAAGGAGCTGGGCCCACAGGAACCTATGGCAGGACTGTCTGAAAGAAGACTTTTGAGGGGATGTTTCTGAGTTCAGTGTTGGCTTGTGTGATCAGGCAACTGATGGCAGCTTAAAATGATGATGGCTGAACCAGCACAACAGCATTGCAGCAGGTTTTGTGCTTCTATGTGATAACAACTCCTGGATGATGGTAATGGTGCCATAGTAAGAGGAGGATATATAAGGCACAGTCCCCTTACTGGAGTCTGTTCCCTTCCAATTAAGGTCTTTCTAAAATTCACTCAGTAGCCTAACACTAGCAGATATAGTTGTACTATCCATAATTAGATACAGTTCACTGATATTACTAGCAGTGCACAGTACTGCTGTGGAAAAGAAAATCCAGAAACAGTGCATTAGTGTCTCAACCTTCAGATGAGCTGTGACCTCTGTAAGCCTCTATGATATGAAGGCTCATTACACACCCTATAGCTACAGAATATCCCTCTCTTCCTTTCTCTGGTTGCAATTCCATTATGTTCTTGTGAATAGCTTCACACAGTGAAGAGCTCAGCTGAACAGAGAGTGCTTTTCTGCTGGCCACTTCATGAAGATAAAACCACAGCTACAGGACAGAAGGAACTGTGAGCCAAAACTGAAAGAATCCAGAGAAAAAAAGCTGCAAGCTGCTGACGTCACTGGAGCCACCCAAGTCTGCCGGCCGGGCGTCGTCGCCCCAGCCCCAACGGGACCATCACCGAACGCTGAAAGGACACATGCACACACACACACACGCACCATCCACACATACAGGTCGTATTTTGACATAATTAAGTCCTTATTTGCCCTTATCTCTCGGTGGGTGAGAGAGGGAGTGAATGGGTGGGCGTGGAGTTCTTTAATACCATAATATTTCCATAAAGTAAATAAGGTTTTATTTGAATATATTTAGTAATAAACTTGTTGGATGCTCATTTGGTCTCCGTGTTTGCTTACGAGCCTGGTGGGGAGATATTCCACTTTGCCCTCAACCCTTCTCCCTTTGGGAGGTGATCGGACCTTTGCGCGCCCGACTGCGACACCTCTGGATAAAGTTAATAATATCTTTTTAACTTGCACTTTAAATCTTGACCTAAGCATGTTTGTAAACTTTGAAGGAAACTTTTGAAAATGTTAAAACAACCTTTGACTACACCCTGAGGTACCAACAGACTACACAAGAAAATGAGGCACCCAAAGACCAGAGGCCTTGGGCATCACATCTTTTTAGGATGTGCCTTCACATCTTTTTAGGAACCTACACTTGCTAAAATTGATCCAGATGGTATAAACAAGGACTTCAGAATACATCTTTTTATGTTTCTAGCCATATCCCTGCGGCTTTGCAGTATCATGAGTGTCTTAGCACCAAACCTGGAAGATAAGACAGAGAGGGCAGAGAAAATACAGGAGTTCCGGTCCAATTAGACCCCTTCGATCAAGTTGTATTTAAGTAAACCGTATTTTCTTTCCCCTCCACCACTCACTTGCACCTTACATGGATACATTCATTCATGGCTTTAAACAAGGGGTTGTCTTGGGTTCGGCTAGGATAGGGTTAATTTTCACCAGAAGCTGGGAAAGGGCCACAGCCAGGACAGACAACAGAACCAGCCAACGGTTATTCAATACCGTACTGATATCATGCCTGCTATGTAGGTCTAGGTGGTCGGTGTGTTCTACGTGACTTAATTTATTGTTTCATTACCATCTTTGTTCATTGCTGTTGTTTCTTCTCCTCTCAACCCCCAGAGTTTTGCGTTTTTCTCCCTATTCTCCTTCCTGTCCCAGGGTGTGGCGCATGTGTGGCCACATGGTGCTCAGCTCCCAGCTGGGTCTAAACCACAGCAGAGATCCACATCCTGATTTTCTTACAGGTGTGTGTCCCACCTGCAGTTCACATAATATATTCCAGAGGCAGCTTTAAATTAGTATATTACAGCTCCTGTCTGCAGTGGAATTTCTGGGTATGGAGTTCAACACAGAGCCCATATTCCCCAATACTTAATAAGTTCTCTAGATATTCTTCTGATTTTAGGTTTTTGGAGTAGGAACTCTTCTGCAATAAACTTTGTCCATCACTGAACAAAACTAGATTCTAATCAAGACTTAAAGGCACTAATTATGGAATAAACACTGGTTAGTAAACTGAGGTGCAGGACTCCAGTATCCATCCCCTTCTTAGGAGACCCTTAGCTGCTGGAGGCCTCATTAAGGTACACAGATAAGTCCTTTTAGAATGCCCTTGTTGTATCTTGGTGAGGCTCAGCGTCACTGGGCTTTGTCAGAATTAACACAGAATAGGGCCTCCACAGTCTTGGACATCTCAATGATAGTTTTCCCAGCCGATTCACATGTATAGTATGTGTGCAACACTTGCACATCTGGGTCCCACTGCACACTGTCCTACAGCCATGCCCTGATTCCACCTGTCTGACACAGCTGGTTCACACACTCCTTCACTGACTGGCTACATCTGCAAGGCTGGGTCACGAAACAGAAAGGGCTGTCATGGCAATGCCACGGCCTGAAGTTGTGCTGCCCAGCAGAAACTTTGCTCAAAACCAGCAGTCACCTTCTACTGCTTCAGCATAACTGCTCAGGCTCCCATCATGTTGTAAAACATCTCCCTCATGAGAAGAAGAGTAGAACCCTGCTGCTGGTGCTGGGGAGCTGGCCCAAGAGTCGGACACAGCATTGGGAAGGTGTGTTTCTCTGTGGTTCCTCTCAGCTGCTGTCAGCAACTCCAGAGCCCTGTGAGGAAGGTAGTGAGGCAAGAGCAGGAGCACCAAGACTTGATTTTTCAAAATTCAAGGTAATCTTCAGAGACAGCAGCAAGAAAAAAACAACATAGCAGCTTACAACTTGCATACTAACTGAATATCATAGGGAGCTCATCATGTAGTGACACTTTTTTGCTACTTTAGCTGCTCTTCTTCAGTGAATAAGGAAGGTCTTCAGAGATCCATCCAGAGGACTTGTGCTTTGACAATCTGCTCTATCGTGTTCCCCCACATCCTCTTCCCTCTGTAATCAAACCACCAGTCACTACAAAAGATCAAAATTGTCACATTTAAATACTATGGTCCTTGTGAGAAACTAACATCTGATCAAAGTTTAACAGCGTGAAATACATTTCTTGTTTTTGCAGTAAACCTTCACATCCCTTGTTGTTGATCCAAGTTCATGGAGGTTTATTTTCAAAGCAAATCTCTTGTTTTCATTCCACCAGAGAGCTGTTATAAAGCCAACTATTGTTACTGTAGAGTATAACTTTATTTTTTCTTTTTTAGTCTAACTGCTGGAAGCAAATGGTTTTCATCAGGTAAAAAGTCATTGTATACATGCATTACATAGACAAGTCTTGCACACAACAAGCAGTTAATGGTTTTTAATTAAGTAGAGTGAGACAGGACATTCAGGGAGTGACCCAGGGATTACTTGTAGAGGAAGTTTCTCTCATGACTAACAGTGACTACAAATAAGATGAGGTATTACAATAAAATTCTACTGCTGACAAAAATATTAACAGTAAATGACAACAGAGCTTTCATCTGGGACTAGGAGAGCATCTGGAATACATTAAGACTGTAAAATTTCCCTTTAAGCATGGATTGCTAAAGTTAAAACCAGCCACCCAGAAACTATGGCACTCAGAGTAACTCAATATTTTTTTTCATTAAAAATTACTTAAGGAGATTTACATCTTCCCTTGGTTGACATCGCGATGTTCTGCTTGTCCAGACTTTGAGTCCTGAAAATATGTACATGGTGAGAAGGAATCAAGAAAAAATGGTCTCGGATATGTCCTGCCTGTGTTCATCTGGGAAAACAAACCCAGTTCCAGGCATCTTTCTGCAATGCAATCAGTTAGATGCTCTTTGTGACCACTCTGTACAGATAGATACTCAATCCTTATTAAAAATATATGTGATAGTGATGCATTATGTATCTAGAGATGCAATATAAGAACCAGATATTGACAAACAGGAGAGAAGTGGAACGTGCTGGGAGTTCATTCCAGAAAACAGGAAAGTTTGATTTAAACAAAAAGGCAGTGTGCTAAAAGAAGGATGAGAATGTAGCAAGTTTCCTATTTCCCATCCTCCTTACTCCTTGTTGCCAGTTCTCGTGACATCTCTCACTGCAATCTTGTCTTAATTTAGACTGTGAGTTCCTGGAGACAGAAATTACCCTGTAACTTGTATATATTGCATGCAGTACAAGAAGTGCTCTTGTCTCCCCTGGATCCTTGAATGGTCTTTGGGAGGCAGCTGCAGCATAAACAGGGGAGCTGGATGTCTCCACAGCTGGACTCCAGAGTATGCACAGTGCATAACAGGCAGTGGTCCTGGGAGGGGACTCAGCCCCCTGCTCCTGTAAAGCCACACCAGCTGGTCACCAAGGATTAGGAGTAACTAGCCCTTTTGTAGAGCTCCTCATTTCCAGAGTAAAGCCCAGGAGATGACACTGGGACACTGAGAGCTCCCAAAAGGCAAACCAAGGTCTGTAGAACAAAGTGAGAGACAAGGGCAGGCTCTGTACTCCCATTGTCAGCAAGCTGGACCAAAACCTGCAAAGCTCCTCAGGATTGGAGTAATCTCACCTCCCAGGAGGCCTCAGGCCATGAAGATCCAACAATTGTTCTTCTTCCATTTTTCTTCACTTGCTTTAGTGGGAATGGAAATAAGAAGGACTAGTTGCTCAGGAGTTTCCTTCCAGCACCTACTGTTGAGTAAGATGAAGTCCATCTACTGTATTCAGAAATCAGCCCTGAAAAAGAGCTTTCCTCTGCTACATATTCCACCCTTAGGAGCTTCCCAGTTGTTTTGGAGGGACTTGGTGAGGTGAGTGTAGCAAAGCTCAGCACATGAAGCACAGGAGGCCTTGTTCCGCCATCAACACAGCAGTGACAGGTCATGGTCCCCCTTGAAGCCAACCACCCCGTGGTGAAAGACATGCACAAATGTAGAACAGAAAGATGGTCTAGAATAAAAGACAATTCGCTGGGTGGCCTTGGCAAGCACCTGATGTCTCAGCTGAATATTTATGTATTTATTTCTGCTTACACATGTTTTCCTCAGAATAGGGAAGGAGTTTTACATGTCTGCAGTAAACCTTCAGCCTAAATCCTAATGCTGGGGTAACAACCCATATTCACACATCAAAAAACTGTGTCAGGAAGAAGAAATGAATCTTCTCTCTCCCTCATTTCCCACCTCCCTCCAGCTCCCATTTCCTTTTTCTTCTGACCATGTATTTTTGTGGCTGAAATATTCAAAAGTAGCTGTAGAAATAAGATTAAGTTTTTCAGAAACTAGCAGGGAGCAACTGTTATATTCATCGAGGTCCTTGCAGACCAGCAGCACATAGGATCTGAACTCTGATGAGACTGTAGCTACTTTTTTTGGCATTTAAGAGGGAGTTTTGAAATGCCAGCCTGAAGCATTAAGAGGGACAAAAACTCTGTATGTGTCTCCCAGCGGGGAAATCCAAACCTCTCAATCTACTCCATGTCTCATCCTACCAAGAAATTGGTGAATATTATAAAAAAAAAACAAAACACAGAGAGAAAGCCTGATCCTGGAAATGTTCTGCAAGGAGGAAGATACAGATATATACCACTCTGAACACCAGCTCTTACCACCTGACCGCATTTCTGGGCATGGTACTAAGGAGGGTGGCATGTGTGTGTGTAGAAGACGAAGTAGGGGAGCTGGAATAAGCTGCTAATGGCCTAAAATTTTCCTTCCTATCAGTAAGCCATTCCTGTTAAAGCAATGAAGGAAACCTGCCAAATACAACACTAAAACCAACCCCTGAAAAACATAATATTTAAGGAAAGATGTGTGTGGTGGAGCCAGCTAGTGCCAGCTGCCAAGTCCACAACCACAAGAGGCCTGGGGCATGGGGAAGTCTCCAGGAGAGTGCCTGTTGGTGGCCAGGCCCAGGACAACCTCCCTGCTCCTGTGCAGGTATGAGACTGTGACCCCCACAGCTATGGATGGTCCTGCTGACAGTGGGATGGTTCAGCTTCCCCTTCTTCAACCAGTTGCTCTTTGCAAATGGAAATGGCGATCAATACAGAGGACAACCTGAGGGTGAGATGCATGAGGCTGGCGAGTTGTGGCTCAGACAAGAGCTGTGGTCACCACTCCAGCAGCAGCTCCCAGTGCCTTAGCAGGAGCTCAACAGCAGGCTGGAGCAAAAAAAAGGCTTAAGGAAATCTTGGACCTACCAGGGTCTCCTGGAGGTGAAATGAGCAGAGAATTTCCAGTCTTCCCTGTCCACATAGCCGAGGTCTAATTTGGGGCTGCAGTGAAGTTCTTGTTCCCCACATCAGGATGACATTATCTGATCCCCTATGAGGAGTTTTTGGCTGAGGAATTGGGTGTGGCTGTTAGCAGGGTGAATCCTGCTCTTTGCTGATGGCAATTAGTAGCTCTGTTCCCTGAGGATTCATGTGCTTCTGTCTAATTCATGTCTATGAGTTCAAGTGACAGGTAACTAGGCAAAACTTCACTGGTTAAATGGCTAATTCGCAAGCAGCTTGGTGATCTTCTGCCATTAAACTCAATGAAACCCATGACTTTGGGTCCACATGAAGCCCTCATCAGCTGCTTCTCCAGTGTCTGCTGAGAAGACTGAGACTTAAGGCCAGA
Source organism: Eurystomus gularis (assembly GCA_013400335.1). Classification (NCBI taxonomy): domain Eukaryota; kingdom Metazoa; phylum Chordata; class Aves; order Coraciiformes; family Coraciidae; genus Eurystomus; species Eurystomus gularis. The sequence continues at coordinate 33,295 of VZZY01008877.1, read as the reverse complement.
ATGTGCAAAACTATTAGTGCTTTGGGATAACTAGTGAGTATGTCTTTCAAAAGATGGGAGTTTTGGAGCGTGCTAAGCACCTCTTCTCTGGAGTCAAGCCTGTTCAGACGTCAATCAGGGCAGATGCATATTCAAGGGCTCAGAATTACTGGTCCCACATTTTATGTGAGTTCTGCAAGGCTATAGCCCCATAGGACAGACCCCGTTGTGGCACAGCATCTCCTTTTTGTGAAGGTGATGCTAAAGCAGCAACATAGTTCAATGCACCTCAGAAAAAAAAACCTACTTGCTTGTTTTTGATGGCCATCTCGGTTCAAAGAGTGATAAAAAAAGCTTTTACTAACTCTACAGCAAGTTCTTCCTAAAAGGTCTCCTGAATTTCTCAGTATCTGAAGTCCTCTTCTCCCTGTGGGGCTCATGGAAGGCATTGCAATAGTTTCTGGCCTTGTTTCTCCTTGCAGCTTCTATTCTACATGTGCTCTCGTTTGACTGCTATTCTTGTGTTCATTTTTATCCTCATGCTAGGCTTGAGCTGCGGCTCATTGTAACAATATTTCCTCATAAGGCCGTGCTTAAAAAGCAAGAAGCTTGTATTTATTGGTGCTGGGTGGTGGCATGTGAGGCTGCACAAAAGAAAACAAATGGTTGAGATGTTTTTGAAGGTGCTGCCATGAGACAAAACAGGGCACTTGAGCCTGACATTGTTATGTTTACTTGTGCTTGGATGTACCACAGCCTGTTCAGTCTCTTTAATAACCCTTTCCTGGGAAGTTTCCATCACCTCCCTCCCCTTGCTGTCCTCCTGCCAGCTCTGCTTGCTGCCAGGGTGTACCCTTTGTAGAGATGATGGGAAGACTTGTGCCCACCTTGGAAAGAGTTTGACCAGCCATTGCCACCTTGAAAAATCAACTTCTTCAGCCCTGTTTGTCACACAGGTGACACAGCTGGGAACACCCAAGCTACTTGCAGACACAGCAGGGCTATGTTTTGCCCTCCTCCTGGGAAGTGATCCACTCAAACTCCACGGCTTTAAACATTGCTGAGATTTTGTGCTGGCTCCAAGCCATTAAAATGCCACCTCTCTCCATGCAAATAAGGAGACAATAAGGTGACCTGTAAAGTGGAAGGACAGAGTCCTGTCTCTCAACCTTCCTCGGGAAGCAGCTAGCTGTCAATGCAGGACATACCCAACATCCACAGCACACCCTGGTGAGCTTCCTGGAAGCAGCGTGTCCAGTTTTGACAGACACCCTCAGGGCTGTCCATCTACATGCTCCTGGGGAATAGGTGGAAGTGGAGGCAGAGGAGGGTGCAATGAATTGGCCATTGCACCTAATTAAGCTTGCTTGCTCCTTATCCAGTCTGGTTTGGAAACAGAGCTTAAACCCTGTTTGCTTAGGAGATTTGTTATACTTATGGAAGCTAACACTGGAGTTATGCTGAGCAGCAGGGCAGAGGGTAAAACAATATTTTATTCTTATAGTTAAAGCACTTTAACAAGGGTAAAATAAGTAATCTGCTCTGGCTGCGGTTTGTGTAAGCAAGGGGTGCTGGTGGGGTCAGTTTGTGGGAGCCCGTGCACTGGGTGGGGTGGGCAAGCTGCACTGTTGGGTCATCAGATCACCCAGGGCACTGCACCACTTACTCTCCCTGTCCTCTGGAGATCCCGATGATTGCTCTGAGATGAGGAAAGGAAAGGGACTTATTTTACTGGCCAACCAATTCTGGGAAAGGGCTCTATTAAAGCCTTCAGACTTTCTTTCTCCACATAGGAAATTCACAGCTGTGAAGCTGTGATTCTTGGAAATACGGTGTCTTCTCATACAATAGTTGTGAGTATGAGCAGCGTAACAAAGCACTACCCAAGTACTCATACAAAGACTTCTTTTGAACTTGCATATATTTGCTACCTTTGTGACCAGCTGTGCTCTTCTTCTTTGAAATAAGTGAAAACTCTCTTAGACTTCTAGTTTCAGGGTTTGATATTTCTTAGTTTTGCCTTCTTGTTTTTCCCTTCTAAAACTTCAATACTAATTCCCTTTGGAAATACGACATGCAAAAGAAGTGCATTTGGAGAAGCATTGTACTCTGAATATGGGAAAGTGAGGTCCCAGGAGGGGAAGGAACTTGCCCCAAGCCCCATAGGAAGCTTGTCCCCCACTGTAGAACCAAAGGTCCTTTCAAACCCCAATCCTTTGCCTTAGTTGCAATTTTTTTGCAGATATTTGGGACTCAGATTTCAAAGTTCAAGCTGGGTTAATCACAAAGAATGCAGCTCTTCCTGCTCTGCATGCAGGGGTGTAAGGTAACAGCAGCTTTGGTGTCTTCCCAGACACCCCATGCATCTGCATGGCTTTCAAGTAACATCTGGCCTTTAAACTCAATATCACACATACAGATTAATGATTACCTGCCTGCTGTTCTGGCTTCCAATCAGTTCCTCCTTATTAACTTAGGTCAGGCTCAACAATGGTTTATTAATCTTGCCTTTGTGTATACATAGCAGCCTTATTGTGATTATATACTTCCCCCAGTTTTATTAACCAAGGTTATTATTGTAAGGCGCTAAGGACTTTGTTAATTTGGGCTGCTGTTAACAGTCTGTAGACTGGAGCCCAGGTGTGATAATTATGAGGACCAGATCAAACTTCGCTGTGTGGGAAGTTTCCCATAGGGAGAGGTTTGATAACGAGACGCTGTCGAGTCTTGAGAAGAACAGGGGAATGGACCTGGGAGACTGTCAGGACCTGTAAGGTGCCCGTTCCATGGGCTGCCATCATCTGCCTGGCTCTAGCACCCTGCCACAGAGCCTGGGACCCCAGCCCACAGGGCTCTGCTCTGCTTGGTGCCCAGCAGCAGCCTGTGCAGAGCCGCTACCTGCCCTGTGCATCACCCCAGCACGCCATGCCCTGCACTTGCTGCCGGCCCCCCCTTCTGCCTGTGTCCCTGCTGAAAAGTGGGCATACAGGCAGCTCGGGCAGGGTATGAGGGCAGGGTTGTGCCTGTGTGGCAGACTACCCGCCTGGCTCCAGGTAGGTAACAAGTTTAGGAAAGCTGCTCTGGGCCATTCCTGAGAGCTCATTCCTGAAAACAGATAATTCAAAACATTTGTCTGGAGGATGGTTCGTGGGATAACCACAAGTATTTGTATCATGGGGCAAATATTTGAGGCGCATCCAGATCAGCTATTATCACTGTTATTGTTTTCAATCATCTTTCGGAGGAGTCCCTGGGGGTTGGCTATGCTGGGAAGCAGAGGTGAGGAGGGCTGAGGCGCAAGGTACACCCTGGGCTTATGGCTCATCTGCTCTTTCCAGAGGCAGTGCCCACTGCAAGGGCAAATGCAAGAGCTGGGAACTGTGTGGCAGAGCCTCCAAAGGTTTATTTTTTGGGAGGTAACCTGCATATAAGGAGAGACAAGAAGAGGCTTTTATAAAAAGTAAAGGGATTAAAATAGCACATGTAAAAATGAGAACCTCCAACAATACAACAAACAGAAAATTACATTTCCCCTCATTGTGTCGAAGAGGCTGAGCTTCCAGCCAGCTGTGGAGGAAATAAAAAGTTTATGTTATTTTCAATGTCAGTGAGGACCAATGTACAAATTTCCTGTCAGGCTTCCTCTACATATTAACACAACCTCAGCAAAAAATACATTTTCATTTTTCTGCTTCCATGGGGAGACACACCTCAAGCAGAGTTGTCACAGAGGCTGTGACTGAGGAGGTGCCACAAGAGACTGAGCACACAGGAGACCACAAAAAAAAGACAGAAATGCCTGTGATGCTGGAGCAACATGGCTCTGCCTCTTACAGCTCTGGGGCCAGGCAGAGCCATAGCTTGCAGACTTGTGTTGGTGTTTGTCAATGTTTGTGATCTTACAGATGAGCATATGCCATTAACTCACAAGCCCAAAGTTTTTCCAGCATGTGCATTGCCATGCAGAAAATTACCTCCCCCCAGTGTTTAAGTTTCAAAGCATTGACATGTAAACTTAAATTATTAAAAGAAAAATGCCATATTCTCTCTTGGTGCTTGCTTATGCAGTCTGTGTAAGCAGAAAGCACAGCCCATATGTGCTGGAACTTTTTGGTGTCTCCAAATACCCCACACTCCAATACCCTGTACTCCAGCACAGTGTATTTCAGCCAGCTGCGGGCAGAAACAGACTCCACCAAGGCCCTTGGCCCTGTGTGATGGCTGGTGTTCATGCTGCTTTCCCAGCTGCTTCCAGCATCCCGTGACTGGGCAGGGAGAAAGCAAACATGCACATTCAGCAAATTACAAGTCAGGGGGATGTAAAATGAAGCAGGCAGTAGCCGTTAGCAAACTGCTCAGTACAGTGCAGGCTTCCTGAACCACTGTAAGGAACCACTTGCACCACAGTCAGGGGTGCAAGAAGACTCCAGAGCAAGGACCCCAACATCAAAACCATCAAGTTCTGTATGATTTTCAGACAATCCCACCACAAATAAAACTGCTATTACCAGCTCCATCTTCCTGTCCAAAATCACAACTTTTGGGTTCCTAATTTAAAGGCATCTCCTACCTGGCTTTCCCCTATGTTTGAGGCATGCTGGCTGCTTTATCTCTGGTCTTAGTGTCTTGGAGTAAGTGGCAGAGCAGTCAGCTGTCCAGTTCCTGGGATGCTTGGAGTCATCAGGGAGCATTTCAGGCAACAGAGGAAAGAATATTTCAAGCTTGTTCACTTGAGAGAAGTGAAGGAGTATGGAGGAACCTCTGAACAAAAAGAGCAAGATTTCACCTCTTGTAAAGTATCGTATTGTAAACAGTATCAGCTGCTCTCACTTCTGTAACCAGACAGATCCTCTCTCCTGTCTGAGCAATGCTGTGTGTTTCCAGGTGTCCTGTCCCTCTGCCATTTTGTGTTTGTGCATCTCTCACCCCTGTGCAATGGGCTTAACCCTGCACCTCCCAGTGGAGCCCTCAGATGGGGCTCCCAAGGCCACTGCTGCATGGAGGTGATGGGTGATGGCCAGGAGTAGAGGGCACAGGGGGACAGCCTGAGGGAGATGCTCCAGGAGGCATTGGGAAGAGAGTGCACTAGCTAAAAACCAGTCACTAGGAAAGAGATAGAGATCTGCTTTGGGAATGGCTACAAGGTTTGTTGTCTCCAGGGTCTCCCAAACAGACTAACTTTTGGTGTGGAGCAGGCTCATTTGTTTACCTTCCCAGGAGATGAAAAACAGACTGAGATTTTGCAGCACTCAGATTCCCTGAATTTTTTTAAGATTTTGATTAATCATGAAGCATTTTGGCAGCCTTCTCAGATACTCCATAACCCCTACTTAATCAGTCACCATCCAAGTGCTTACTCTGCCTGGTCTCAACTGGTATGGCTTAACTGCACAGGGGGACTGGTGGGCCTCAAGGTGCTGGTGGGGCAGGCAGCTGGCTCCGCTCAGGGTCTGTGCTGATACCCCCTTAGTTTCTATGAAAGGAGACCTCATGACAAATGTCCTTACAGGGATGTAGAATATGGAATAACCTTAAAGTGTATTCTGTGCAGTTGCAGTTGCCTTGTAGGGCTCAAGGGATTAAAAGATCCAGACTTCATGGACCTGGAGGCCATCACTATTAAAGCCAGAAAATTATGCTGCCAGTATTGCAACTGCAAAGTTACGGAAGTGTTGCCAGATGAGTTATAAAAGTGGAGATTCATTGTCTCCTTCAGCTCCCCAAGTGTCTGTGCTGTGCCAGGGCAATAGACAGTGGGAGACTCCTGAGCTGGCTATGTCTTCATTAGCAACTTAGTGCAGATCAGGATGGGACTTCTGAAGAAAATGTCTCCATATGCCATCATCTTAAGTGTTGAGCATTTTCTTCAGAGGGTAATATGGACATAGCTGAGAATAAGCAAAGCTCTTGCTGAGAGGCTCAGTAGATACTGGCTTTTTCTAGACTTCCAGAACAAGCCCATTAAAACAAATATCTCAGTAGAAAGAAATATCTGTGGAATCATGTTTCTGATCCAGTCAATGACAAAGTTTACTGTCATGTATGTCTCAGATGGTGAGTTGAGTACTCAGTGCTTTTCCCATACATACCAAAGGCAGCCTATGTACTGCTCAGGTACTTGCAGATACCGACAGATTGAGTTGTTTCTTGCCTGTCTTTTAATTGTGGACATGGGTTTCCGCTTGAAGTGCAGCTATCTTTCAGTGAGGCAGGAATTTTTCAGATAGGTCCTTCTTGTACAAACATTTGATATCTAATCATGTTCAGACACCACCTTTCCTAAAAAGAAGAGCTAACCTTCCTAATAGCCTGGTAGTCACTCTAAGATTTACCTCAGATGTCATAACATAACTTGAATTTCTGTCACTATCCTGTATGAGTCCCAAGTCCTGGGTCACCATTATGGGTTTTGGTTCATTTCTGTAGTTCCTGCTATTCGTAATGTCTTAGAAACAAATTTCCCAGAGCAAGGTCTGTGGCAGTGCCATGCAAGAATATCTTCCTGTCATTTGTTTGGGAATTCTCCAGCAAGCTGTGTGTGCAAGGAAGTCTTCTGCTGTCTTACTTCCCTGTTACTCTTTCAGGCACTAGGCAGTCATATCTACACACCAACTGCCATCAGATTTTAGGTGTGCTACAGCCATTCTTTCTGTCAGTAATAAAACTACTGGTCTCTTACTCATCATTACACCTGAATGACATGAGAATAGTAATGATGCAGTCAATGAATGGGCAGCTGAGACAGTTGAAAATTTCATGTTAAATGGCATTTAGTTAGTCATAAAATAGGCTTGTTCAGATAACCAAACAGTCTGTTAACTGCCACGCAGACAGCAGTGAGTGTCCCGGGATCCCTTTTTCCCACAATTGCTGAGTAACCAAACCATTTTCTTTTAAGATTTCCTCCATGGAGGTTAACAAAATATGGGAACATTAATCTCTAACTGGCACCAAACTATTACCCAAGGGAATACTTGCTGCTCTCCTCTGTGAAACCCTATGTTTATTCTGCAGCTATTAAAAGTAGGATGGGTGTATATGATGTGAAAGATACTGAAGGGATGATCACTCAACTTTGCAGATCAGACCTGGAGCTGGTCCAGACAGATGCGTAGTGACTCTTGGTAGCCAAGAGTCAGTGTCAACTGGCACTGATTTTTCTCAAAGAACTCTCAAGCTGCTCAGACTGTCCATACGTGAATTCAACAACTGCAATGAAAGAAGATATTCCCTTTGTCTTTCTGCTCATTCAGATTGCAGATCGCTCAGCAATTTTCTTGTGTTCGTCTTCAGACCAGAGAAACATCAAAATTGCGCTAATCCAGCACCACTTAAAAAAGCTGAGGAGCCAGTGGAAAATCTCTGATTAGTAACTTGTACATATGTGACTTTTGGTATTTTGATGCTGCCATCATCCCTCCACTGCTGGTATCCAGCACAGTAATTGCACTGCTGGGTAAGCGGAGAGAAAGTCAAACCAGTGAGAACAAGAAGAAATACACTATTCAGTCCTCCTGGAGCTCTAGCTGTACAAATACTGCTGTGCCCTCTGTTTAAAAGTTGATGATACTTCCAAGCACACAGCAGCCTAAATTCCCTCACGTGATGTTCTTTTCTATCTATCTGAAATGGTGAAACGATATGAGGAGAGAGTAATGATCCTCAAGCCTTCAAAGACTGGAAATAACCCCTTCAATATGCCATTGAAAGTTTGGGACTTCCCTGAAACTTACCCTGAACCAGCTTTAGCTCTCCAGTCCTCAGTTCTGATTTGTATCTATAGGAACTATTGCAACAAACCATCACAGGAGAGTGGGTCTGCAGCTCTGGTCTTGGTTAACACATCCAAGAAAGGAACTGAAAAAAAGAGGGTTTTTTACTCATTTTTTAAATTAGATTCTTGGAAGGGTTTGGACCATTTTGTTGTGTGCAAGGGGGAAGTTTGCAGTAGGACAACAAATCCATGATTCGTAGATCCGACTGCTTTATTAAGAAACAAGAAGTAAGATTCAGCTCATGGATCAGGACACTTGTGCCCACAGGCAATCTAGATGTCTAAGTCTCATTAAGGTCCTTAGCGATCTAGCCAATACACCGAGTTAAGAGGCATTTCAAGTAGATGCCTTGATATATTGATGAGATCATCACTGACAGTAGGAGGATCTCAGATACCTTCATCTGTAGAGACCCCTGCTTTTAGGTGTCTGGCTCTGGGGGCTGGATTCCACCTCAAGATTCACAGCCAGGTCTTGCTGCTTTCTGCGGGCAGTCACCAGAAAGGCCTGGAGGCTGGAGCATACACACTGGCCACCATGGAGCATCTTGAAGCATGGACACCCATGTTCTCATAGTCCAGATTAGTTGCCCATGTGCATGCTATCACCCCAACAGACCTGTAGCTGCAAGCATCATGTAGGTCACGCTACAGTGCAAGAGCAAGAATAAGAGCATCAAAATCAGGATTTAAGTTTGTGGATAGTAACTGCAAAATTCCACTGAGAAAACTGAAAACAAGAAATTGCCCTTTAAAATTAATAAAATATGTCACCCACATTAAACAGCAGCATAATACAGATTTAAATGCATCTGATAGACTAGAACTAGGTGGAAAAATCAATTACATGTTCTACAGAAATGAAATGGAGACCTGGCTGGAAGTCTTCCAATGGAAAGATTTTTCTTGCAAAACACTTACTACAGTTAACTGTCTTGAGGATAGTTTTGGCCTTTAAAAAAAAAATCAAGTGAAGAAGAAAAATGGAAATATAATTTTCATAATATTGAGCATTTTTCTATTTGGATATCATCATTCTTTTTCTTTGTATTATAAACTATAACCTCTTCCCAAAAGCTTATTTCATTCAAAGTCTTCATTTTTGTTAGCACAAGATGTTTTAACCATCTTGTACTTTTTCACAATTAGGATTTGTTTGCAACATTCATTGTGGTATGAGAGAAACTTCAAAGCTGTAAAATACTCTCTGCAATGAAAAATCTAACTCCTGGATTAGCTGTTACTTTCCTCCACCGAAATAACCTTCACTTACTGGCTTGTTCTTTTAGTTATATAAGAATGTGTTTCAGCTATTGAAAGCAAAGGACAGTTGTTGACTGGGACATTCTTCTCACACCTTACAATATGTCTGTACAGAGATGCAAGCAAATTTTACTTTTTTGATATATACCGTGTTTCTACACATAGTTATATGATAAACACGTGTCTAAGTAACTCAGATTTATTAAACTTTTCCAGAATGTTTGAAAAGCTACATTATATTATTTATTGAATTTATATCCAGTTTTTCTTTTATTTTTTCATCCCTATGACCCAGGCTGAAAATTTCCCTTTGCACTTTACATGGAATCCCTAATAAAGACAAGCAAAAGACTTACAATTTTTAATCATGTGTCTGGATTTTCTTTTTAATTTATGGGAATAGTAGTGAAAGAGCATGCCCCCAGGACATGCACAGAACTTCTCTGACAGTATGTCAACAGGGACTGCATGTCTGAGAATAAAAGAAGAAAATGACTGCTTGATGGATTCCAGGGGAGTGAAGAAAGAGGAGAAGCCAAGGAGAGTTGGCATCTCCTCAAAGAAGTGATAGTAAGGGCACAAGGACAAACATCCTAATTAGGGTAGTTTAGCCTGGCTAAAACAGTGGCTTTGGGCACTACAGTGAATGGAAACTATATTGTGTGAATTAATCATAAAGTCTGAAAACGAGAGGCAAGAGCAAAACAGGAATATCTCAAAAGGAGGCATGACCATGGTGACTTTGCAAGTGGTAGTGGTGCCCTACAGCGTTTGGGACACTGAGCTTGTACAGAGAAGTAGCATCTTTATTAGACAAGTTGATATGGCTGACAAAATGCATGAGCTGTTGGACAGCAACAAAGATCACAGCACACATCAAGTAGTAGCTACCAAGAGACATCTAGAGGAAGAGGAAGCCATTTGATAGATACACTCATAGAATGAAAAAGGCCAAGGAACACCTTTCTTTCACATCTCAACAAGGTTGCAACTGTTGGCAAAAGACTTAAATTTATTGCACATTTTTTATTGGTCTTTGCTGCAACCAGGTAACCAGCATGATCCATAAGAGTGAAAAAGAGGCAAGACTGGCCTTTAGTTAATTTTGTCTGGAGATTTTGTAATTGGTAGCAAGAAAATAAAGAGCACTCAGCATGGATTTGTCAATAAAATTTATGAAATAAGCGTATTTCGTCCTGTGGTGGGGTAGTGGCCCTTGTGAGCAAGGGCAAGCAGCTTGACTCCATCCAGGCACTGAATGCTGCGTCTTGCCATTTTCATAAGCAAGGCATAAAAATGTGGTATTGATGGAGGGAGAGGACATCTTTGACAGCAGGCTAGACAAATGTCCATAGGGAATGGCAAAGCTTTTGGAGAACCAGGAAGGGCTAGGGGATCATTGGGGTACCCTCCTCTCTATTTTTCTATGTTTCTGTGACTTTGTATGCACATAAATGATTATTATTACCTGTTTGTGCATTCTGCTCTTGTCTTGCCCTGAATCCCACACTGTTTTTCTTTGTTTGACACTGAGTTCTTCATAGTGCCTATGGAATTGTATCACAAGTGTTTCTTAGTTCCAAGTGGCATCAAGATCTGATAGCTTCTTTTGCCAGAGCGATTTCTTTTTTCTTTAAAGTCATTACATTCAACGACACAAGGCAGAGAAGGGGAATTGTTAGTTATCCCCACTTTGCAGACAACAGAAGACAGACTCCACAGAATCCATAGCAAAGCTGGTAACTGAACCCAAACTTCTTGGACCCGCAGAGAGTATCTTATGTGCACATCTATCCTATTAATCCTGGAGGCAGGACAGGCTGTCATGAACCATTGAAGAGCTTCACATCAGCAATTGCCATCTTCTCTCTTTCTCAAGGTAAGTGAGTACAGGAGCAATTGGGCTGAGTCTAAATTGTGAAAGCCCAGGAAATACTCCCGGGGCTCTAACAGCTCAATGAATCCAAGGTTTAGCTCTCAGCATTGCAAGCTAATGAGCCTTTCAAAGCTCCCCTCAGGTCATCTGGAGCCACTCCCCAGCTACAGATTTAATTCTCTCTATACACTCTGAAAAATGTAGTCTATTTAATATTCTACCCACAACTTGGCTTGAGGCTACCTGAATCTATTGTTTGGGGTTTTTTTTTTCCAGTCTGTTAATTATACCTACAATTGGCAAACTGCCATTTCTGATGTAAAGCTACATGTGATGTGTCCCCAGGCCAAAGCACATATGATCTTAGGCTGGAATGCTAGCAGCTAGCAGCCAAAAGCATCAAAAACGGAGCTCTGGAGGTATCCCCTGAGCACATGTAGGCAGCAGCCAAGACAAAATGAGAATATGCCAGAAGGGCAGATCCTGAAGTGCTTGTTCAGTTTTTACGGCAAACCTTTACGGCAAAACTCTTGTTGGTTTTAGGGAAGTGAAGGCTTTGGAGCTCGGATTTGCAGTGCTTATAGGCAGATGACTGTGAATCTAGAAGCCTCCCTGAGGAAAGATCCCCTCTGTGCTACCTGTGTACAATGACGAAGCTAATACTGGGCTGCGCTGCTTCTCACCTCATGGTGTGATGCACGGCACCCTGTCCCAGGTGCAGGTGAGAGTTCCTGAGCTGACCAGCAACACAGACACCTCCAATAGCCCAGCACTGCCCACATAAAGCTGTGTTGGGGCTCAGGAGCACCCCTGCCAGGGAAGACGCTCCCCTGGCTGCCTGCACATGCACAGTGAGTAATGTGAGGCAAAACGGTTTAAAGTGAGCTTCTCTTGTGACAGCAGAAGGGGCAGAGTTGTATGTCTGCAGGTCTTTCTTCTAGCAGTAGCTGAAGGTGTGTTAGCTGGTGGTGGTAGCTCCAATACCCAGCAGTGCTGAGCCAAGCCCTCTGCATGCCACCTCCTCACACACTGCAGCACCAGCCCTGCTGGTCTGGAGAGGTGAGAGGTCCTTACAGCAGACACTCAGGTAAAGGTAGACCCAGCTCACACAAGAGAGCTGTCCCCCCAGGCAGATCTGCTTGCAAGGGCTACATGCCTCTGCAAATTTAAGCTAAAATGCAAACAAGGCTCCCAAAAGTAGTGCAGAGCCTTGATCTCCTGCCATTCGTGAATCCCACATGTACAAGAGCCCAAGGTGACAGAGAATTTTCACTTGGTGCTTCTCTGTGATTCCATGGCGGTCGATCAAGTGAAAGCCACTGCTGTTGCAGGTCCTTGGTAGTCATGCTGTGGTTGGGTGGACCAGCAGAGAGGAACAGGACATGGCCACAAGGTAAAGGGCAGGCTAACTCCATTAATTCCCTCTGAATTCATGCATTTTCCTGGGAAACCACTGGATTTGGCCACCAAGGCCTCTCCCATGGAAGATAGGGACAAACTGCTGTCTGTCTCCTCCCAGGTGACAACCAGCCAGAAAACCCACAAGGATGCTTGTGAACCTTTCTCCTGCAGCCTACACTGGGAGGGACAATTTAGGCCTAACCAGTTATGACTTCTAGTGAATGCATTAAGAAACCAGAATGGAATAAAAACTAACCAGAATGGAATAAAAAATATTTTCATTTTGCAAAGCCTGAGGTGAACAATTTTTTAATGTTTTTCACAATTTGTGGAATGTTTTCAAAGTATTTCAACTTTCTGGTAGTTCAGCTTTCAGTTTCTTATTTGCTGCCAAATATAATAAATTTATTGGTGGCCACAGGGTAGCACTTTTCCCTATTTTTTCACTTCTTCCTTTGTTACCCTAAGCTTTCAAGACATCATAAAAATGTGGAAGTTCTGCAAATTTAGAGAGCAGCAGAAGGAAAAATAAAATAGAAGTAACAAGTGGGGAGAAGAACAGAGATTATTCAAGAAAAAAAGATCAACAGGTTCTGATTTGGCAAATGGGCCTTTTCTCAGAAATCTGAACAGACTGGATGGAAATGTCAGGGCCACCCTGACTTAGTTCATGTAGCTTCTGACTCCACTGGCAGATGTGCTGTGCAGAGGAATGAAATTATTTTGTGCCACAATGTTTGTGCCTTAATTACAAGTACATTTCACACCATACACCAAAGAAGTCTGAGGCAACTTAATTTTGCCAATTAGTCTGGGATTGGGGCCAGTGAAGTCCCTTATATAAACATTTCAGAGTCAGTGCAATCTATTTCTTTCTTTGCATAAATAAACCTCTCTTTTCCATAAAATTCTGAACACAGAAAGAAAAATTGGCTAGAACAAGTCCCTTGGTAGAAAGGCTGCTTTCTACAGCTACTCAAAAGAAGGTGTTTTATAAGCAACACTGTAAAGTCATATAAAACAATGTTCCAGCCCCAATAATGAAATAGGGTGTCCTGGCTTGCTGCTTGTACAATGGCAAATCAATGTGAAGGGGAAGCCCAGTGATGGCTGAATCAGCAGCAGCCAGCATGGTAGCAGTCCCGTTCTGGGTGATCTCTGGTGGATTTAGGGTCTGAGGCTGGAGGGCTCGCAGGGGACAGGACAGCCCTACAGTGCAAAGCTGCTTCCCCAGTTTGGCAGGTGTGACTGGGCTCGGGCTCAGGTCCAGCCTCATACTTTGGTAGTAAAGCTGCAAATATAAGATAGATATACAGAATTAAAAAAATTATTTTATCTTTTTCCTGCTTATGTTAATAAATTGCCCAACATAAAGTTTTGTTTGTAGAAAATAATAGAAATTTGAGCACTGCTTTATATTAAAAACTTGTAATTCCCATGTCACTCTTGCATGATGCAGGATGGAGCGCACCATGATCTGGCAAACAGCAAGGGGAGGGGAAGAGGAAAGACATGACAAAGGGGTCAACAAATTTAAGCATTTACCTCTTATGGAATGCATCTGGAGCAGCAGTGTTTCTGGGAAATAAAATAATGTAAGAGAATTTACAGGGCAACATCTGTTTCAGTGTCAGAAATCATTAGTGAGGAAAAGGGGAACACAGGTACACCAGAGGGATTTGGAAAATCTGAAGTTACAAGCAAATGTGTCATTCAATATCTGTTATTTTCTGTCTCTTGCAACTTTGCTCAACAGATCAAAAGAATTTGATTCCAGCTAAAGAGTATATGCAAGGCTTAAAAGTATTATGGTACTCATTATCCGTCATGCAATCCTCTTTAATGATTTGTCCTGTGGCCATACACAGGATCACAAATGCAATAAAAGTGCAAAATGTTGGGTTAGAGCAATGGTCTGGCATGGTGATGTCATCTATACAACAAACAAATGTCAATGCAGAGCTATAAATATAATCTTTTTATCGTAATCTTGAATTGATCCAACACCAGATGTATACACACTTCATGAAAATTCCTTAGCTTTGAAGAAAGAGGACAATAACCTGCAATATAAAGTTGGATATATTTTTATATGTGCTTCTCATGGGTAATATATGTTACAGGCAAGAGGGTACAGGGCCCTTGCCTTTCCTGCAAACAATGCTCCTGTGCTAAGCATGACACGATGCTCTCAGCGTGGTGGCAAAAAGAATCGCTCTGGGCTGGTAAAGACCTCCCCAATGGCAGGTGGGTCCTCAGAGCACAGAAAAATCTTTGCAAAGAACATTTCATTTCCTGTATGAGAGAGATCTGTTCTAGTTTACCCAGGAAAACTCCCACGTTCAAAATGCTAACTGTCCCTCAGCACACCTGAGCTTTCCCTCTGTACAATGCAGGGAGTGAAGCACATTGTTGTGAAACATCACATAAACATATATCCACGCTGAAATAGCAGTCTTGGGCAGCTAAATCTGTCCTTTTGTTCCGGACCTCTTTTTAATTCTGTTTCTATGAGATATTTCTGTCCAACAGAAGCACTTACATGATAACAATTGCATTTAAAAAAAAAAAAATCCTATTGCATCAGTCGAGCAGTGTCTTGGGCCTGGCTCAAGCCAATGAGAATCTTTCCATTGACGTCATTAAGCTTTTATTCAGGCTCTTAATCTGCAATCAATCAACCCTTAATATTATTCCATGCTGAACTCCATGCCTTCTTTTGGTGATAGAAACAAACAAGACCAAACGCTTGTCCCGGCTACCAGTGTTAGCAAAGTTGTCTGGGTCATAATTACATTTTCAGCAAGCTTCAGTCAGTAGTTGTCCTGAAAGGCATTGTTTTGCCCTTTCTCCTTGTGTACATTCCTCTAGCTTTGTGTTTTGGCTTTTGTGCTACACTGGACTGTCCCTGCTGATCTAAGCTGGGGAGCCCAATCCTGTGGCATCCCAAATGCTGCTCAGACAGGCAGCCTGAGCCACGGGCTGGCTCCAGGGCCACACAGCGCTTCCCAGAAGCAGGCTCCAGTATGTTAAATCCTCCTATGGTTGCATGAGGTATTTACTAATGGCGCTGAGAAGCTGCATGAGATTGTCAGGAAAAACAATATTGCTTGACCTCTCCCAGCACTACATTCAGTATATCCCAGTAACCTTTCCATCTCCAGTGGTTACAGCCATAGCTGAATTTTCTCATGATAGGGGCTTTATAATTTGTCACGTTCTGGTGGTCTTTCTGGTATATCTTCATCATATGGCTCCTGCTAAAGGAAAGGGAATGGAGGCCCAAGTCTACCTCTGCAGGGGCGCATATACAGGGCTATACACAGCTTAATAAATGTCATTCCCCACACTCCACCCAGGACTGTCATGTGGCTGTAACTGGAGTGAAAGAAGTTTCCTCATTTAGCAGCAGAAAAGAAGAGGCAAAAAGGAGGAACCAGAATATAGGGCATTATCAGAGGTGTCTGAAATATGGTCTGGTATAGGTACACTGAACATTGAGAGATCACCTGGAAGAGGAGGAACAGAAGGGAAGGCTGCACACCAGAAGTAAGTTCAAACACAGGCAGCATGGAAATATTCACAACAGGGACTGCAGAGGTGCCAGAGACTGTAGGGTCACAGGTGGGAATGGTGGCCTGCTGCTTCCTATTGCAACTATGCCACTCATGTTTGGAAATCATTCAACAAAGCCTTGGCTGAACTTGCTTCAGTGCTTAGGTAGCCCTGAAACAATAAAAATTAACCAGCAACCCATGAGGTCATAGAATGGGAAGAATGGTTTTAACCCTACACTTTAAAGGGCAGGGCATTCATGATTGCTCTTGGAGCTTAGGACAGCAAAGCTACAGGTACCCACCTACACCTGAAAGTGTCAGAGTCCTTGCCTAGTGACTAAGCTGGAGGCCAAAGGAGCAGATTTAAAGCAATACAGAGCACCCAGATCCAGACTGCAGGTCCAGAGTGTGTCCACACATCTAAAGCAGACCAGAAGCAGAGCAGGCACCACTTCCAGGTCTCTCAAGCCTTGGTCCCACATCTTATCCATACTGACTCCCTCATTCATGCTGTGGATTGAGTGGTGAAGTGTGCAGATTTGAGACAGAAAAGGAAACTGTCATGGGATAGAGGGATGCAGGGCTCAGGGCTCGTCTGAAGACAGCCTTCTATCAACCAGTGAGCAAACACTGCCCAGAACTGGTTTTGCAGGCAGGAGTGCCTCAGGGGCTGAACTGGGGGTCAGGGAGAAAGGAGAGGAGTGGCTAAACTGAGAAGCATGCTTACACTGCTGACACATCTGGGTGAGGATAAAGATGCTCTGGGCTCTCTCACATAAGGCTTTTTTTTTCTAGGCAGTGTATGGGAAATGGGCCATGGGTCTATCCAGTCCCTCGCTGGGGAGAAGAGCTGCAAGCACTCAGAAGTAAACACTGGTTCTTCCTGTTCAGTAAAGAGCCTTGCTGCATGAGTAGCTTCATTACAATGCTAAAGATTACATACTTGTAACCTAAGACTTAATTTGTGGTGAAGCCATAAATTAAATTAGTCTCATCGCTCATCATTTCTGGGAAGATGTAAGTAGATACAAGTCACAGCTAGAAAATGAGGGGTAATTGATGGAGCAGCCAAAGGGCTTTGTTGTAGCCACATTCATTTTGTGCTTGTGAATTATGCCAACAATAGCAAATATATTTACACACATTAGTAGCACATTCAGGATAATCTCTTGTTGTGTAAAGTACATGCAGATACTCTGATAGTATATTTTCTGCAGTGATAGGCTGTATCAACAACACACATCTCTGTTTCTGAATTCCTGCAGAATATTCCAGGTGCTCTGTAAGACTGAAGGCCCTTGCACTATAAATCACAGGAGAGCAATAATTTTAACCTTTCACAATGAGAAAGCTTGTTCTGGGAAACCTTTCCCTCTTGAAGGCCCCCTCTTGACTTTGGGTGGTTTAGGCTTGCTGATCTCCCTACTTTTCTAGGCTAGAATTTACAGATAGAAACTAAAAACCAGATCTGTCTTCAATATTTATCACAGGTGTGAATATAATATAATGCTAAGGTAATAGTGCCTGGCCTGGGAGGTGAGATCTTTCCTTATGTGACTTACAGCCACAGGAAATTAAAAAATTTAAGCTGAGGAGGGACAAAATATGTGCAGAATTGTTTCGTGTTCAGTATTGCTATACCCTGGCCTCAGGGGACCTGCTAACAGCCCGGCTGCTGTCATAAGGGTCCTGCCATTTTGAGTGTCCTTAGAGACTTACCATCTGGACACGAAAGAAATGCAAATGTCAGTTCATAAGAAACAATTTTCTTGCTCTCAGCACTGTAGGAAAAAAGCCCTGAAAAGTATGAAATTAATGCAATTAATAACTCACAGAAATTGAGAGGGAAGTATCCAAAGTAAGTAATTGTATAAAATACCATGATGTTTAAATCAAATTGATTTGATCTGACTGACCAGCCTCTATTTAGATGTGTGTCACTCCTAAAGCCAGTGGTCAATCTCTCTCCAGCACTGTAAAACTCTTAAAAATTGATTATAACCTGATTTCCCACCCTAATAATGCACCTTGGCCAATTTGTGTTGAATGAGTCTTCTAAGTAAACAGCTGTAAAAGCAGCGCTGATTGTGCTGGAGCTTGAAGCTCTCTGTTCAGGCCATGCAAACCAGAGATCCATCAGAGAAGATGGAGAGGGACCACAACCTGCCTGGGAAATGCAAGAGGGCTGTGATGGATGGCCAAGCAGCTTGGCAAGGGAGGAAGGCTGCTCTGCCTGCACTGAGCCTGCCATCCTCAGCAGGTCTGCACCAGGTTGCATCAGCAAGAAGCAGTTGCTGGCGTCAGCTGTATCATGCAAAAGCTTTTGAGGAAAATTGTGGCTGGAGCTCTGCAGACAACTGCCTTACTTCTTACTCACTGAGTAACTAGAAAAAGAAGAATTAAAAATTAATCATCCATCTGGGTTGAATGAGCTAGGAAGATTAAGAAGCAATGCTTAGGGCCCTGAGGTACCTGGACAAGCATTTCTGCAGAGGGGATTAGCACAGCCAAGCCCATGAACTGAATTTCCAGCTGATTTGTTTCCCCCTTCCGGGTCAGGACACCTGCAGAAAGCTCCCAGAGCACCATGGACAAGTGCTCTCTCTCTGGCTCCCAGCGGGGCTTCTGCCTCTGGGTGGAGGAGCCCACCAACCTGAGGCAAGCTGCAACTCTCCATGACCCAAAAACTGATCACAGGGAGAGGAGCAAGCTTTTTAACTGATCCTGTCCAGCCTCTGTTCCCAGCCACCAGAAGGTAAATTAAGGAGGATTGGGTCTGTGCTGCTATTCTTCTGGATAAATGCTACTGACGTCTGGGCAGCCTCAGCTGGCAGCACTTTTGGATTTCTATTCTTACATTTGTATATTTTAAGCTCAAGAAAAGCAGCTGAGGCCACAGGCTAGGTACTTTCAGCAAATCCAAAGGAAAAAACAAAACAAAACAGATAACACAAAACTGTCTAATGAAAGTTCCCTTAGAAGGCAGCTATCTCAGCGCACTGCCCTGCTGCCCACCTCCAGCACGCCAGCACTGAGAGATGCTGGGTGAGGAAGGACACATTGGGATGGGGATCAGCAGCACTCCCATGAGGTAAGCCTCTGCCTCCCATAAAAGGAGATGGGAAAGCAAGGCCAGAACCGAAAAGCTGTGCTACTCCTGTGACAACTGCAACTGGAGACCACTTGCTGACCCCCACTGAGCTGTGTCTTAGATGAGTTCTTGGTTTTGCCTCTGCAGGCACCGCATTTCACAAAAGCACGCTATAAACTCAGCAAGCGTGTCAGCGCGGCCTGAAGGCAACCAGCAGGGAAACAATCCCAAGTCTGTTTTCTTCACTCTTTCTGAATATATGGGCAGTGACAGGTGTAAAATTACACCAACCAGGCAATAACTCAAACCTGTTTGAGTGCCAATTATGTGTCTTTTTACAACGTTGGGCCTCTGCCTGAACACATCATTTAGGAGAAAAATATGTTGTAAAAGTGTATTCATTCAAAAGAATGCTATAAAAAATGATTATTAATATTGGTCTCACTTGTTTAATGTTCAATCTTCTTCTCTGCTCCTCCCCCATTCTGAGATAAATGAGCTCTGGATGCTCTGTGTTGCATGCACAATCTTGTTGAGTTAGCGAATAGGCCATTGAAAATAAATATACATAAATCTTAGCCATGTATGGTCTCCAGCTGGGGAAAATGGCTTACAAACCCAAAAAGATGACCACCCATTAAAAAAATGCTGGACACTATTATTTTCATGGCAAGGACTCAAGCCACACAGCATAAAGCACAGTTTACAGAAGAGGAGTCTGCTAATTTAACCAGGTGGCTTGGCAGGCAGGGCAGCCTACTGCCTGGAACACATGGTCAGGCTGGATTATGCCCTGCTGCCAGTGGTTGCCACCAGAAGTAAGAGTTTAGCCTAGGTGATTTTGTTAATAATGACTAAAAATTAGGTGGAGATGGTGGGATCCTGCTCCTAAAACATATGAGTGTGGATACTATCCTTTGCTAACAGGAATGCTTTATGTATGAACTCATTTGCCCAATTCACAGGTGGAACCACTGCCTGCTCTGAAGTCTAGGGAAATTCTGTGGCTGACCAACAAACCCCTACAGTGGAAGAAGGCTCAAAGAAGATAGGTGAGGATGATGTGTTCATGAAACTCAGAAAAGCCTATAGGAAGTGACCACAGCTGTTGTACAGGAAGATGAACTTATCTCAACACAAAGGGGACTGGAGGGTGGCCTTTATTTTAGATAAAGAGCTACATTTGCTGAGTGGGTCAACTGGTTGTGTAAATGGCCTTCCCTAAAATCATCAGTAAGGAGTATTATCTCCCTGAGCCAGCCAGACTAGGTTGGGTTGGGTTGGGAGAGAACTAATTCTGTTCGGTGATTTTACTTTTCAGCTGAGTCTCTTCTAACTAACTGCACTTTCTGAAGCTAATGGTGTATTTTTGTAGACAGTCTCTGCTTCTAGCAGTGATAATGCTTGATGTTTAGAGTTACTAATCAAGGATTTGTATGTAGAAAAGCTCTTGCTTATACTTGCTCCAACCAAGATCACTGCTAAGTCTTGTTGAGAGTGCAGAAAGTGAAAGGCTGCACCTGTGGGGAGGGGCAGCCAGGACAGGTGACCCCAAAGTGACCAAGGAGGTATTCCATCCCATATGTGACATATATAGTATAAAGCTGAGGGATCATGAGGGCCAAGCCTCTTCTTCAATGGCCATCATCCTTCCGCTTTTGATTCTCACCCATGCGCTCCTCAACACAGTTCCAGAATCCAGCTCCTTAATCAGGTTCCCATTTGCTGCTGAGTCCAGTCTGGGACTTCCCCAGTGCCTGCCCCACAGCCTCAATGGTAATGGTGATGGTAATGTAACTGCCGTCAAGGGAGTTGGGTTGGATATTGGTTTTGTATATATTTGTATATATTCCATTTTATCATTATTATCTTCATTAAAGCAGTTTTAGTTTTCTTTTCTAATCCATAACTCTCTCTCCCTTATTCCCTTTCTCTTTCCCTTTGGGAAGGGAGAAGGGTTAATAGATAGCAATCTGTCATTTGTCTGGTGGCCAGCCCAGCCCTAAACCTTGAAAACCAGCATGGGGCAAGTGCATTTGTGGCTCAGTCCAATACAGAGTCGAAAAATAAACCAATCCACAAAATGAATCCTGAAGAAAGCAACAGGCTTGAGCTGCCTTCAGCCAGTAATGGGAATCATATTTGCATTGTGATCCAACTGTACATTGCAATTGCTATATTGTGTTTGCATTGTGATTTCAGCATGTTGCTGTATCATTCTGTGAAGTCAGAATCCCACGCAATATCAAATATCTACAAATAAGTAAATTTTATATTAAGCATTAAATGCTCCTTCTGTAGGACACCTAAACTCTGACAACTTCCTGCCTTACCCTCCCCAGCAGACAGACTTAAGAGTCAACTTCATAAGGCCTTTGGAGCATGTTACTCCTGTCAGTAAGGCTGATGGCACATTGTCTGCAGAGGTTATCACACTTGGTGTCACTGCAGTTTCCAGTATTTCCCTATAATTTCCCAAACTGCAGAAAATTAAGAGAGCTAATGTGAAACCAGAACTTCCTTGCAAACTTCCCAAAGCATTGGACAAGCCACTAGAAATCCTCTTGCATTCATGTCCCCAAATTTCTCCCTAGGCTCTTCTTCCCCATTTCCTTATCCCTCAGATTGCTCACACTCAGGTATTGGGACTCAGATGAGCAGAAAAATTGTGTATTATTTGTACATGTTCTGTACAGATGAAGGGGGAAGACAACCCTTATTCTTGAAGAGAAGCATGCAGAATGATTCAAAGCATGTCCATGCTTTTATTTGTATACTTATATTAGACAATATAAAAAAACTCTTATAATGCAGTGTTGTTACAATAAAATAATATCTTTGAGTAATTTTTTAAATTACATATAATGGTACATTTTTGTTTTTAAATGTTTCTCTCTTTTAGCCAACTAGCAGAAACACTAGACTAGAACCCAGAAGCCCTAAAATAGCTGAGCTGTATCACATGCACATGGAAATGCTTTGTCTTGTGGCGCAGACATATTTATACGACATCATTTCACACATACAGTTATGCTGTTGATAGACAGTTTTCTTTTGCTGACACTGTATTCCTCAGTCTGTGAAAGCTGTTTCCTTACTTGCAAGCCCTGTTTTAATAACACTTCAAGCCATTTAAAAATCTGCACTGCAAGCACAGTCAAGGCGCGTAGAGCAGCATGGAAATCAGGGCTAGAAGAACGCAGCCAAGTCTGGGGCTCTCACAGATGTTTCTGTGCACAGCTATGCATGCTGCTACGGTTAAGTGGTACTCCTCTTGGTAAAGTAGCTGCAAAGCAAGACTCGAGGGTTTCACATTCCCATGTATGGGAGAAAATGCACATTTGTTAACATAAAGAAATAATCTGCACCAAGTTTCAGACACATATTCCCTGGGTTGCTAGCTTCAGCTATCTCCTTTTAAACTAAGGTGTCTTGCCATAGGGTTTTTGCTGTGAATTCATGACAAAGCCTGAGGTACCCCTTCCACTTTGACCTTCTCAATATCCTCCTAGCCTGAGGCCACTGTTACCCTTTCTTAATTTACTCCCAAAGCCCCAGTTCACAGCAACCTCATTCCAGTCGGGGATAATGAGATGCTTCCTGAACTCTTGGGGTCATTTCTAAGCATCATCACAACCCTTCCTTCCCTCCTGCCACCATTACCAAAGAATGAGCTGGAGGTTCATCTTTAAGATGAATTTACATTTCAAACTCAGATCAATGAAATCAAGAAGGCCAAAATAGATTCAGCGGAGCAGTCAAGCAGTGAAAGAGGTTGCCTTTCCCCATGGGAGGAACCTGCCTGTGAGGCTCATTTGCTCTCCCAGGCATTGCAGAGGGAGGTGGGGGGAGAGCCGTGGGGCTCCTGGGTTTGGGACATTTATGGTTCTTAGGATTCCATCAGGCTCAGATGTAGCAAATTGTTGGACAGTGGTACTGAGCATCTTTTAGAAACCTAATTAAATAGAGTTGATGTAATTGTCCAGTGGTTCTGAGGCAGTCAGCAATTAATGGCCCTCTGGGGTAAAGCCTGTGGCTAATTGGTTTATAGAACGGATCAAACTGGAAACAGCATCAAAAAAACAGATTAGGAGAAGGAAGCAAAGTGCACTTGTGAAAGGAGATGTTAATTACTCTAAGAGGGTAGGTAAAAGTCTGCAATATCTGCTTGTCTTACCTGTCTGCCTTGGAAAGGCCAAATCCTGCAAAATCATGGCCACAGATATATTCTGTAGGATGCCCTGGCATCTGCTTGGATCTATTTGCAGGATACCCCATGAAATAATTATGTGTTCGAGGTCTGTAGAGAATATTGCATTGGAGGCAGTATAAACTCTGAGGAAAAACGCCTTTTATTCAAAAGGCTTTGGCTTGTTAGTGAGACTGGGACAGCAGATGGTAAATACCAGCTTGTAATACAGTATAATGCAGTTTGCTGCAGAAAAGTGTAACATAATTTAATATAAGGGCAAGGAACAATCACTCAGAGCAATGAGCAGGGAAGGGATTGAGAGTATTATGGAAAAATCATTGAAACCATAAGGCCAGCACACAGCTGCAGTAATAAAGTCTGTCATAAAGTGGAAGGGACTATAAGAGAGGAGGACTTAGTGTAGATGGTATTAGTCAGAGCCTCATCTGCTCTAAGCCCCACACCATGTAAGGCGGCTGTTAATGGCTCAGGCGGGTACAGGACAACTCAGGGTGAGGGCATCTATTTTATTACCAGATTTACAGAGAAGAGGTGACCTACATGGAGGTTCCAGCATGCCACAGGGTGCTCTCCTACAGAGAGAGGAACGTAGGCATGGAGCTGAACCCAAGTTCATAACTCTCAGGTCTTCAAGTCCTTACATAGACAAAATTTCTTGTATTTTTCACGTGTTTTCTGTTTGTTTAGCTCTAAATAAGGCCCAGGTAGATATTTTCCCTATTTGTGTGACCAGCCTGCAACTCTGGACAGTCCTCAGTGCCCTGGTGCTGAGCGAGCGTCATACAAAGGCATGCTGGGTAGCCAGCACCCATGAAAGCTTCCTACCATCCTTTTTTGAAACCTACCCTCAGCAAACCTTTCCAGAGAAAAGAATCATCTTCCTCAAATTCCACAAAACCTGAGCTAGATTTCTGAGGAGAAATATGGGAAAATTACTGAAATATTTCATACCATCATTCTGAATTTTTTTTTCAAAGCTCTTTCTCAGACAAACATGATCTTCTGATTTCTTAAGCAAAAAGATTCACTTTAGATCTGGAAGTCAAGCTGGGGTTGCCCTCCTTGTGTCTCATTCCCAGCCCCAAACAGCCTGCAGACCAGGCTACGCTGTGTTGCCTCTATGTGGTGCACACCACTGGACTCCAGCCCTCCACACTGGGAACCATCTTTGTCTTCTGCGGGATTGCAGAGTGATGAATGAGTGGCAGAATCTGACTGAGCAGGTATTAATGAAGTTTAATACTGTCTTTGGTCAGCCACAGTGATCACTAGTTGATAGCTGAAGAATCTATTACATTCCATAAGAAACCATATAATTAAACCTACAGGAACCGCCACATCAAACACAAGTATGTGTCACTACCCCAGATGAAAGTACACGTGAGGCATAGAAGGGGGGAGAGCTTTTACTGCCTCTCCTTTACAAAGGCTTATGTGTTTGAGAAAGAGGCCAAGCAGCCAAGGGGAGCTAGCAAAGAAGATGTAAAAGAAGCCCTTTGAAACAAAAACCACCTCAATATTGCAACATAAAAAGCTATGCAAGAAAGAAAGGCCATCTGACTGGATTAGGGGTGTAAGAAAAGAGATTATCCTCTTTTGTCTGATTTTTCTTGTGATTTGTGACCAGTGCATACCCTTGAAGCATTACAGAAGGGCATCAAAAGAAGCACCTTCCTCATCAGCACTTTTCCTTTTAAAGGAAATATCCCACAAGTCCTTCATTTGGGTAAAAGCTTGGAGTCAAAAGGGAAGAGTAGTACTGCTGCTGCCTGAGATGTGAGAATGCAACTCAACCTTTGCATCGTCAACATCAAAAAGGATCATGTGAAAAAAATTCTTGCCATTGAAGTCATTAGACCAGTATTCTGATTTTGCACATGGAACATATCTGCTAAGGAAGCAGATGCCAATTTTATACAGGCAGTCTTTAGAGTAAAACCACACTTTAAATAATAAGAGAGTGAGGCAGTGCATCAAAGGTTGGAATGAAACTTCCAGTTACCATGAATAAAGGCTAGCAGTGCTCTGGATGCCTTCAGAACTGAATCTATGTGATTTTCTCATAAATAAATCAAGTGAGTGCAGTGGAGTTTTGTGCACATTAATTCACTTCCCACAATAGAGACACGTGAAGCATCCCTAAACCTCTCCCTCTGCTGGGCCCAGGCCCAGTTACCCAAGTGCATGTCCTGGTTGTGTGTCAAACAGCATGATCTCAGAGCCGCTCTTAGCCAAACTCCTCATCTTTGCTTGCATGCTTAACATCTCTAGTAACATGGAGCCCACTGCATCCCCTGTGGCACAAGGGTCACCGCAACAAGGCCAAGTCCACTTGCTGAGCCCCAGAAGGGCCACCTGGGAGTGTCCATAGCAGTACCCAGCAGACTTGAAAGGGACAACACAACTGTCCTCAAACCACTTCAGAGCAAGGCTTTCTGTGTGCTGAAGGTCAGGGTCCCAGTCTGCCCAACAATGTGGTTTCCCCTCTCCTGTGTATCTTCACAGCAGGCCTGATCAGCACCAGGGTTATAGCATTGAGTTACATGCCTGTGTTTTCACCAGCTCTGTGCTCTGCCTTTGTGTCCCTGAGACGTTCTGGAGCACTTTCTCCATCTCCTTGGGCTGCAGAAGTGGAGCCACATTACACGTCTGCAGCCATGGGGTGCAGGTGAGGGTCCTGTCCTGGAGGAGCGCTGGGGGATGGTGCTGTATGATGGCTGGCTGCACTAGTCTGCAAGTATTTTGGCTTCACACTCCTTTCCAAGCCAGCTAGATCTAGTGGAAAATGGCACTCTTTTTGTACTATCAAGATTTGCATCAGGAGAGGGGAGATCTTAAGAGATAGAGCATGCCAGAAATTATGATCAAAACTGTGAGCCATCCTGGATCTAAACAATTTTAACTGGAGACACTCTGAGCTAGAAAATACATTCCCAATATATGCTCAGTTGCATCTGCACCTGCTTTGTTATTAGTATCATCCTGAAATGGGAAGTGGGACCGCATAAGTGACCTCTTTCCCTGTGGTTTTCTGAAGACTACAAGATAATACTTTTACTGTTATATTTTTACATCATGGCCTACTAATGACTTCCCCTAAAATAATGAAACAATAACAACATTTAAGGAAGTGCAAAATATGATTTCGTTTTAAACTGTATTTGAAAAAATTTAAATTACTTTTTCCCAGTGGGTTTCTTCTGATTTGCCCTTGTACTGATCATTTTGAAAAATGCTGGTTCTATTTGTGTTGAGAATGCTTGTTTTTAAACATCCATATTGCCTGCAAAACACGAATGTGAGGCTTGAAGAGCTGAGCTCTGAGTGACAGCCTAGGCTTTGCCGTGGGGGAACATCCCTTCTCTGTAGCCTTGCTCAAGACCTCCAGAACAGCAAAGGGAAGATATCAGCCATGAGAGCTCTGTGGAGCTGAAACTTTCTTGTCTCTGCATAGGTTTTCTCTGTCCTGTTACCTGTAACAGCAGAATGCCCTTACAGAGCACACGTGGGCTACCTGGCCATTGCGGTACGTAGTGCACAAACCCAAGCTGAAAGGAGAGTCCCGAGAAACATCCAGCTTGGGCAGAGGGTACCACTGCTCACTGGTAGTGCCAGCTGGTTGCATTAATGCCTGGACTGCATCTGAGTCATAGAATCATAGAATGGTCTGGTTGGAAGGGACCTCAAAGGTCATCTAGTTGCAACACCCTGCCATGGCAAGGACACCTCCCACTAGACCAGGTTGCTCAAGGTCCCATCCAACCTGGCCTCCTCTTTACATAAACGCTTCCATTTGGACAGTACAAATTGCCAGCATCAATACAGATTCTCATCTGGAGAAGGATCACGCCTTTGCCAATTAAAGTGAAGGCCCCAGCTAGGATTCAAGTCATGCAGCCTGGAAACAGCATTCTTCATGAAGTTGCCAGACAAGAGCAGCTACACCTTTACCTCGTTCCTCAGCCCATCAGGCCCACCATGCTGCTGAGCACAACAGCTCTCCACTTCTGCCCTGCCTCTCTGGACAGAGGGGTACTCTGGAGAGGCAGGAGGAGGGCTGGCTGTCACTGCCTGTGCTGCAGTAAAGCTGAGGGCAGGACTGGAGAGGAGTGCCACAGCTACAAAACCCTCCTCTGGGCCTTCTGACCATATAATCTGCAGTTTGTCTTTTGTACATCCAGAAGCACAGAGGGGTTCAGACATGAGTGAAGGATGTAGTTTAGACATCTGCATGCCAGAGGGATGCCCCTCTTCCCACCTCATGCTGAGTACGTATGTGGTCCTTTCTCCTCATTAACTCTGGGAGGAATCCACAGTGCCACCACTAAAGCTCATTACAGCTCCAGAGGCCAGAGGCAACAGAAGCTGTGCTGCAGTGAGCAGTTAGCACAGTTTAGCTCCACTCTGACTCCAACATATCATGTCCTGATCTGATACCCAACAACAGTGTGGGGCTGAATGGGATCCCTACAGAACTGGCAGCCCCTAAGGGACTTTTATTTTATCAATGTACTTTGGGATAATTACTCCAAACAATTTTAAATGAGGTGAAGAAAAATACCTCCACCCTTTATTTTAACTGCAGCTGCTAATTTGTAGCAGTTCTTGAAACAATGGATCCTTGTGTGCTAAAAGAAACTTTGATCTGGCACGGGTCCTTTCCTGAGGAGGCTCCAAGAAGAAAGAACCCCAACTAATTCCAGGACAAAGCAGAAAGCTATGTTCTTAAATGCTCAGCATTATATTTAGATTAATTTTGAAGCATCTGCATAATCCAACTACAGATCAAAGCCTGGATGCCTGAAAATGTTTCCCTGACAATGAACGTAGGATTGCAGCGACCCCATACATCACACACACATGGTGGGATACTGGAAGGATCACATTTCTGGAGCCACTTAGGATGAGTGCCAGGAGGAATTTCACACAGGAAACAGATCAAGCAGAAGAGGTCTTGAGATCCACTCAGTGATGTAGAAACCTCTCCATCCTCACCTGGCTGCAGCTGCAGACCAGCACTTGAAAGGCCTCCAGAGGCAGGACATGGCCCTCAGTGCTGTGCTCTTGGACTGGGTTGTGCTGCCATCGTGGCAGGAACCTGGCTCCAGATCAAAGCATCCTGGGCTCTTCTGGGCAAAGCACTTGAGTCAAGGAGCTCTCAGGTACAACCTGTATGGAGCTTATCTTGGGACATTGTGCTGACTGACCTGCAGGCTGCAACAGTTGAAACAAATTGTTTCCTGTCAGTGAATTACAGATCACTTTAGGCTGCTGCTGTCAATGATGAGGAAGATAGTGGTTACTAATAATGGAGCCAAGGTTGGTAAAAAGCTACCCTCTAAGGAATGTTCCACTATGGGGGCAGATTGTTTAGGGAATGTTCAAAACAGAAAACTTTTCTTTATGTCCATCACAGGGCATATAACAATGCATCCATATATACATACATTCATGCACATGCATTAAAAATAAGTATGTTATATACATGTGATGTATATACTTACATGTATTTGCAGTTATTTATATAAGGTTTTTCCCACTAGACTTGTTCAGTGCAAAAGATATCATGAGTAATGCTCTTTGCATTGCATTTGCTTTAGCTTTCAGAGAAGAAGGATGAAAAGATAGTTTTCTTTAATATTTTAACATGTTTTGAAGGCTTGTTTAATCTGCCTTTTGTGGTCCACCCAAGCTGTTGGGAATGGGAATCTGTCAGCATGGGATGTTGAAGAGCACTGTTGTCATCAATCACAATCCCAGCACACTGCTCCGGAGAAGAATGTGCAAGCGTTGTACTGTGCAAGTATAAACCCTGTATAAGTAGATTTAATGGGATCTTCCCCTGGCATGAATACATGCTCCTTCATCACGTGCTGTGAACATAAATGCAATCTATTTACTTTACTTAGCTCTTATCAAGTAGTTTGCATTTTGCTGTGAAACTGTGATCACTGCATATGGAAATCTTGGATTCATAAATTCTCTTCTCCCAGAAAACACACAAACATAAGTCTATGTCTTCCTTTATTTTGATGGGCTGGCTCTGCCCTGCAGCTGACCTCCCACACCCAGCTGTCATCAGAAAATGTAGTCAAGAAGTGACACTAGTGGGTACCTGAACCTGCTTGGGAAACATTTCTGAATGCTGGTCACTAAACATAACTATTGCTAGGTGCAATAACCTAACTTTAAGGTTTTAAGCCTTAAGCCAGGCTTTAAAACTGTCCTTGGGACTGCATGTTACTTCAGTTAGACACAAGAAGCTGGTGTCATTAAAAAGAAATTAAAAAGAAGGATGTTCGCAAATAAAACAACACCCTTCAATAAATGAGGAAAGTGTGTTGGCTCTCAGCCAGTGGCACTCACTCTGAAGCAATTTCAAGATAATGGCTCATTCATTAAGAAGTATTGCTCAACAGTGATGTGTGGGAGTCAGAATCCCCTCTGTGCTGTTGCTGGGGTCTGGAACAACCTGCCACCGCTCTGCAGAGTGCTACCAGCTGCAGTCCCCTCGATCAAGGCAGAGTAGAGGGTACAGTACAACCCCACAGTATTTTGAGGTGCAATGCTCCTACTAGTCAGGCCTAGGAGACTGCAGCCTAGGAGACTGTTGCTTTTTTAATTTCATGATTTTCAGGGGGGTCTGCACAGAACTCGTTTTGACTGCATTTTTCACGGCCTGTCATTTCCTGCTTTGTATTTTGGGGTAGTAATACTTCATACTAGGAAAATATCCAAGAGAATAATTTATTTGTAAAACTTCATACAAAAGATTAAATATTAGATAAACACAATTATATCTCAACTAGCTTATAAATAGATGCCTCAGTTACTACATTGCATTCCAGGCCCCAGGGATGTGAACTTCATCAGACAGCCTTAACCAGCCAATATGGACAACCTTATTAGGAAAGGGGATTGCCACAGGACTGCTCATGATTTCACTTCACTCGAAGAAGTTTTTGACAACTTATTCTTGAGGAAAAGTTGAAAAAAAATGTTTAAAGATGTACTTGAAAAAGGAAAAGTACAAGAGAAGGAAAAAGAAGGAGGGAGGGAGGGAGGGAGGGAGGAAGGAAGGAAGGAAGGAAGGAAGGAAGGAAGGAAGATTGGTTATTAAGTATTCACCTTTTATTTCCATAAGTAATTTATGATCAACAAATTTAACCACACAAATGTAATCAGAACAGATTTTGGGAAACAGAGCCCTACCTAATATGAGTCACACCGCGGGCTCTTCTAATACTCTGCCTGACTTAGCAGAAATGGAGAATAGTCCTCATAGAGGAAAATGTGGACTTCCCCACTTTGGAGGGTTTCAGAAGCTAGGAAGCCCATCTCTCTCTGTAGATTGGTTGAACAAAGTATGAACTATTTCTGCTGTTTGAAATCTTTCTCCTATTTCTGCACCCAAAGGCCACAGCTAGGCCTGAAGCTCCTTTTTTGAGAAGGGCTGCACAAACAAAGATAAGAACAGGTCTAATTTTGTGCCAAAATGATCTGCAGCAACAAACCAGGGCATGGTTACATCCATATTTATTGGCATTCCAGCACCATGACTCATGTGGCATTAGCTCTTGAAGTGGAACAATGTAAATTGAAGAGGTTTACACTTGAAGGATAAACAGACAAAGGAGATGGACTGAGGATCCAATATGCAAGAGACCAAATTTAGGAGAGGACTGGTGCAGTAAAACTTTGTTAATTACTGGGCTTTTTCTTTTTCTTTGTTTTTCTTCCCCAGCACTGAGGGTGAGGTTTTTGGTCAGTGATACTAACCTTTAACAGTTAAGAGTGATGCTAACCTTTAAGAGCTAATCTTTCAGAGTGAAATGGGTAACAGCAGTTTACCCTGCCTTTGTGCACAATAGATGAGTGTACTTCTTTTTTTAACTTGCCAATAAGTCAAAGTGTGAATATCCAGTGACTAAAATGAGGCAAAGGATTAGGCCATGAATTACAGTTTATCCTAGAGGTTTTTATCAGGGTTTTAGTTAGAGCTTACCACCATACCTACAAAATCTTCTAAAGATCAGGCTCATATGAACTCTGCACATGGGACTGCTTGTCTTACTGGGGCAGTTGATTTAAACCCAGGTTTTTATGTAAGAAAGCTTTTGGCTCACCTATTTTACTGTTAGGGTTCATTTAAAGTCTGGGGAGCAGACAGTGCCTTCTGAGAGTCCTACAATTATGTCCCACATTTCCTTGAGTCTGCATTCCCAGGCATTGTATCCTCCATCTCCATTCACCTCCTACCAACTGGAAGCCACTTGCAAGTTTATATAAATGTAGTCACTGTTTTACATGCAGCCTGCTTAATTTCTTCAAGATTCAGCTCATTTCTGTTAAACAGTGCTAGAAACTGTTGGCTTGGTGTGCTGCTAATAGGGCAGAGCTCCATTTAGCTGCTGGTGCAAGTGCAGACCAAACCAGTGTCCTGTGAAATGCGCAGGTGGATGCCAGTGACATCCACAACATGTTAGAGATAGAGCAGATGTCAGTGGCAGAAGGAGCAGTAAGGCCAGAAATCTCGATCAGGCCTAGGAGCAGATGGCTTCAGAGACCACAGCCCGATCATCTATCTGGGTAGGATGGGTAAAGAAACAGCTCAGAGAAGAGCCAGAGCTGGAACTATAGCAAGGTGAGCGATGGCCTCTCTGTTTTGTTGTTACAGGGTGAAGTGCTGCATTAATGTATTTGCTGTGGAGAGCAGTGCACGAAATGGCTTCATTTTGCTTCAATTAGTGGTGAGAGGCATTTCACTTCCTGGAGGTCCCATTCTCTCCTCCCCCTGCACCATCTCTGAGCGTGACCCAGACTGGATTCCAAGTGGGAGGAAGAAAGGAAACACACAATTACTGATTTGCTCTGCCAAAGTTTGAATAGATTCCTTCTGAAACAAATGAAAGCTTGTTTAACAGGCCTGGAAAACATGAATTGTTGTGTACTATTGCTCTTTGTAACTCTATCACACCAGGAGATCGTTATAGTGTAAGACAGAACAACATTATCCCAAGTAGCCCGAATTATAAATCCCAAAGGCTGTATTACACTAAAAAATCCCTGGGTGATGGCAAGAGTTGGTGTCTTTGCCCTACCAAGGCAGGGAGCATCAGCCTCCTAGCTCAGCATCTCATTTTGTATGGCTGGCTTTCCATCCTGGCTCAACTCCCAGCTGATGGCTGAGGCTTCAAAATTTAATGCAGGAGAAACTCAAGGCAGTTGATTAGAATCTGGAGTAGAACAAAATTTCTGTCACTTTGCTTGTTATTTGTGAGTTCTTTTCACTCCCAGTCTGGCAAGTGAATTAGAAGGTGTTGAAAAATCTCCTCCTCACAAAGAAATGACCTAGCAGTGGAAGATATGCCACGAGTAGCTTTTCAAGACATGCACTTCCACCCCAAATTACTTTAAATTCACTTTTGGAACCAGTTCTTGATCTGACTGTCCTAAATATCCTGGTATTCACCCCACATTTCTTAATCTTTTACAATGGCACTGAACCTTAAATGCCTATGATATTGTACCTGGGGGCTAACAGCAGCTTCTGTACAGAGTAATGGACAGGGGCAGAAAGGTGACTACATACTATCTTTGCCATCTTTGCTAATCCTTTCAGCTCAGTTCTCGGCCTAGTTTGTCTATGTTGGACTCTGCATCAGCTTATGAGAGCAAAATAGTTTGCCAAATGTGACTCTTAGTCCATGAAAGAAGTTACATACAGTTCACTTACAGTGAGGTTACAATGAACTTAAACAAGACAAATTTGGTCTTGCCAACTAGGTAAGGCATCAAAAATGCCTTGAACAGCTGAGAAGAAGTAATATGGCTTTACTGCAGCCAAGCCATGCTCCCCAGAGCATGTTCATAGGCAAGGGTGTACTAATTATTCTGTTGCTACAGACCAATAGGTATTTCTGGCTCTGTGGTGTCCTCAAACATGATCCTCTAAAGGCTACTGTAGCATCGAAAGTTTGGACATTATTAGTGTGGAGTTTGTGGGAAGGACTGAGAACATGAGAATGGGCATTTTTTTTATTTCTTCTCTTTGGGAATATACTGGCTGAAAGACGTAAGCAGGAAAAGCGTACAAGTACGGCTGGTGTCTGTTTTAAGACAGACAAGCTATGAAGGAGCA
>VZZY01008875.1:73986-148707 GCA_013400335.1 Eurystomus gularis | reverse complement strand
TATAATATATAATATATAATAATACACATACTGGCCTCTAGTTATTAATCCTCATCTTTGTTATGCTCTACATTTTTAGTATTCCCTGGTTGCACCGCTTTGAGCCTTCTCATACAAACAGCCTGAAATGTGTGAGTTATTCTTACTCTAAAATCAGTCAAAATCTTTGGATGGACACTATAATGTGCTTGCACTGATATATGAAAAATTTAAAGGGCACTACCACTAATTCTCAGCATGCCAAACTGTTGTTATTTTTAATAAATACAGATCCAAGAACTGTAATTTTTTTCAGTCATTTCCTCAGTTAATAAAACAGTACCCTGTAGATTCATTTCTTTAATGACCAAAACCA
This sequence comes from Eurystomus gularis, assembly GCA_013400335.1. Lineage (NCBI taxonomy): Eukaryota > Metazoa > Chordata > Aves > Coraciiformes > Coraciidae > Eurystomus > Eurystomus gularis. Next base: position 148,352 of record VZZY01008875.1, on the reverse strand, counting down.
CAACTTCAAGCCATGTTATTTGTTATTCATCTACAACTACACTTAATGTCATCCTCATGGCACAAATGTAACAAGACTGAGTTGGGAAAACATTAGCAATATTTCAACTGACTGGCTCACTAAATCATGAATAACACAGCTAATGCACAAGGTCATTCACTAACAAAATCTATTTGCTGTGCCTCAGAATAAAATGAAAATATTTATTACTAAGGATGCCACTGCTAACAGGAGTCACAATAAAGCTTTTAGGTGAGAGTGAATAGGGACGATGATAACTTCCCTATCATTTCTCACAATAATTGTTCATAATTCTGCCTTAACGAACACTTTAAAGGCTACTTTGCTATCTCTAAAGGAGTTTCTTTAAAATAAAAAAAAAAAAGTAGAAGAATCAGTGAAGCCTGCTTATAGTTTAGAAATATAGGCCAAATATTTTTTAAAGAATAGAAACTTTAATCATATAATAAAAAAGCATTACGTTTATCCTTGGGTGGGTGAAGTTCAAAATAAGGAAGATAAGTGCTTGTCTACAGAGATAACTGGGTCCTAAATGCACATACAGAATTTGCATGTGCATGTGTGTGTGCAGGTATGCATGTTTGATGGAATGAGGAGAAGGATTTAATAGGTTTTAACAGTGTGTGAAGAATGGTTACTTTGCAGATCCTGGGGATACTCAAAACAGTAGGATTACTACTAGATCACCTACAAATTCTTCATATGGCCAGGGCTGTCGTGAGAAAGGCACCGTGCAAACACACAACTAAAAGGTGGTTCCTGTGCAAAGGACCTTGTATCTGCCAAACTACTGGAGACAGTAAATGGCTACAGAGCAGAGTATAGATAACAAGGAGTTGATATGAGGTAACACAGCAGCAGAATACCAAAGCAGCATCCAACATTCTTTCTCTTTATTTTTTGGCACAGGAAGTGATGTGATCAGCTAAACCTCATAAATCCTTTAAAAGCTGCAGCACTTTCACTCTTTCAGTATTTAGAGGGATAGACTCTATCTAGACTTATAGGCAGAGTTTAAAACAAGGACAAATGGCGGGAAAGGGCACTCTGATCAGCTCTCCCAGAAGTGCTGAAAACAAAGACAAAGCATTCCTTTCCTGTAATTGGTGTGACGGAGAGGTGTTTCTTTTGCAGTAGGCTTAGCCCAGTACTTACTGGCATGAGTTTCTGCTGGCATCATCTCTCCTCTAACAATACTATGAAAACATTTTTTTAGGACATCCCTACAAAATATAAAAAAGGATACCTAGACTATCCCACTCCCTGTGCGCCAACTCAAACTGAGTGGATTATAAATCAGATTATAAACCTCTGATTGGGCCACCCTGTATCTCAGATCTCTGTGCACTTTGTGGGAGAGTCCTACATTCAGAAAGAAAAACATTTCTGCCATGGTGGGTTTATTTAAAGAAATCATAATCTGCTGCAGAAATATTAGAACCAAAGAAGTTAGATGAATTGACAGTGTGAGGCTGTGAATGAATAGTGTGTATCAGGAGCTAGCCCTACTGGTAAGAGTTTACTGTCCATCAAAATGACAGCTACGCATTCTTGTGAGTAGCCCCTTACTCTTTTTTTTTTTCTTTTTTTTTTTTTTTGCAAAATGTGCATCATTAGGAAAAAAAAATCTGCTTTTTAAACTATTCGAGCTTATCTGGCAAATTTTGACTGACATGGTTTAGAGAGTGATCATAGGAGCAGTTCCACCAGCAGATACAAGACAGCGGTAACCTCTGTCAAGGGTATGAGAACCTCTTTCATTGGCACTGATGCATTCAAAAGAGGACATTGGCCCACAGCCTTTATGAGACTGTCAGACTTGTATGGATTATGCAATTTAACACATAGAAATCATTACTGCATACAATTTACGATAAATGTAAATGAAATGCCTATCCGCTTTATGCATACATGGGCATAGGTCACTGTTAGAGTGCCGGCAATTTCAAGTAATTTCTGCATGCTATTTTCTGCAAAAATTAGCACAATAGCTTCCTTATGGGGTGAAAATCTATAGGAGAGTTAAAAGCTTGCTGAAATGTTTTCTGACTTCTGTGATTCTCTCTGACTGCTCCATTTGGCAGGCAGATTTTGTCCTACCAAGACAAGCTGTAAAGTACACCTGAGGCTGTGCATGAAGACAGCCTTGCAGCGCCCTCCCCTCCCTGACAGCGTGGCTGTGGCACAGGCTTGTTTCCAGAGCTTCCCCTTGATGCAAATACATGGAAACCAGCCCTAAAAGAAATATTTGCTACTGGAAAAGAAAGGTGGCTATTACAAGGGCAGTACAGATAATGACTTCCTCAGGAAAGAATTTTGTGAGAAAGTGTTTTGCGTATTTTCTGACCCCCTTGCTTTTGTGGACTGCTGTGACTGATTTCTAAAGGAGAGGGTGCTCTTGTGAAAGCATTTTAAAATTCCTTTATAAAATACCTACAATAATGTACACATACACACATAACATGTCTGTCTCAATATAAGATACATAAGATACAGCTTATTCCACTCACTACTCTTCAAAAATGAATACAAAACAGTAGTATAAACATAAATTAAGTATGAGGTATACATCTCCGCCAATCAAGATTAATGTATATTATTATCCCTTGACCCTTTCTTAATGTCCCATTTTACCATGTTTCTGAAATATTTATACCATACAGGGTGTTAAATTATAGCAATTAAGACCATAGTATGGTTTTATTAATATTTCATCAAGAATGTTTCATAATTTCAATTTCCCTGGTGCCCTTCTGTTGCTTTGCTGTACACTGTGGGGATGGAGGGCATTTCTGCCTTGTTCTTCTTTGCCTTTGCAGAACTTTACCAGCATTTTGCTTTATTGAGCCAGAGGCAGCATTCTGCAGCTACTGATTTTTTACCTGGTGGCTGACTCATGTAATAGCTTCAGATTCTTTATGTCCAGTTCTGGATCTCCAGCACAACAAACCAGGGAGAGACCAAAGGAGGGCCAGCAAAGGGACTGAAGCATGAATTCAAGGAAAGGCTGAATCCAATGGGTTTCTTTATTCTGGGGGAGAGAAGTCTAAATGGTGATTTAACTACTGCTGACTGCTACTTGGGCAGGATTATAAAAAAGATAGAACCAGACTTTTTCAGACTCATACCCAAAAGACTCAAGGCAAACTGCTACAAAGGAAATTCTAATTGGATAGAAGGAAAAAACTATTTTCCCAGTGAGTAAGTAATGGCTGAGCATTGGGACAGGCTGCCCTGAAAGCCTGTAGAATCTTTACTGTATGTGATTTCCATAATTTAGGTGCAAAAGGGCCTCAAGAATCCAAATTTCAGATTTGGCACCGGTTTACACTGGTTGTTGGACCCAATGACTACTAGAGATCCCTTCCAGCTTAAATTTTTCTATGATTATAAATACATGTAACATCTTTAAAGACAGTGATTCTTCACAGAAGACTGTATAATTCCACTCTGACTTTCCTGAAATACTGATAAACTCCTCCTTGAAATAGGTACTGCATGCTTTTATGAGGAAAGGCTGCTGTCCTCAAGAGTACCATCATCTCTGAGACCTGGGTTCAGTAAAGTGTTTTTATTATCTTGTTCAGTTTGTTCTTATGCAGCAAAGCACTTTTAATACTGTGTTCAGCTGATGACTCACGACCCGAAAGAATGGAATGGAGAGAAGAAGAGCAACACAGAAATTTGGGACAAGTTAAAACAAACTAATATTCGGGCTTTACTGCTCGGTTTTTGTGGCACACAGATCTGCATAATCGTCACAACAGAGCTGAACTAGGTTATGACAGCAAAACTGCAGAGATTGAGAAGATTAAAAAACGGAACTTTATGTGAATAATGAAAAAAATAAAAGGAAAGGTTTTTTAGATTAAACAATATTATAACAGGCAAAAAAATAGAAGAAAGGGAACATGCAATGTTGTTCAAGTATGAAGAAAGGTCTCTTCCTAAGCAGCAACAATGTCACTGCATAAATGGCAGGTGATTAAAGGACACAACCGAGTTCTACTCAGGAAGTTCCACCTAAATATAAGGAATAATTTCTTTACTTTGATGGTGACAGCACTGGAACAGGCTGCCCAGAGAGGTTGTGGAGTCTTCTTCTCTGGAGGCTTTCAAACCCTCCCTGGAAGGGTTCCTGTGCAACCTGCTCTAGGTGAACTTGCTTTGGCAAGGGAGGGTGGACTAGGTGATTCCCAGGGGTCCCTTCCAAAGCCTACCATTCTGTGATTCTGTGATACTGCTGCCAAAGCAGGAGGCTGAGCGACACAAAGGTAGAGGGGAAAGAGAGATGGATCCACAGGAACCAAGAGGGATAAGGGTAAAGCAAAAACTACCCAGGACTTCACATTAGGTTTGGCTGCTCCCTGTATTTCATAATCTATATTACAAAGATGGCTTCATAATGCAGATTTGAACATCTGAAAATCAGACATTTAGTAAAAGCATCTTGCCTACTTTCCCTATAGCTAAGAGAGAGAGGGGCAGTTCCAGAAAGCACTTCATTGTTTCTCAGAAAGATGTCATTCACATGTAAAGAAAATGTCACCATCCATTTGATACATGATATGCCAAAAGCAGTTGGGGGTTTGCTGCAAAGATTCAAGGAACAGATTTGCGTAATACAGAAATAGGTACATGATTTCATGAGGAAGGGAGATATTGAATTAATGGGCAAAAAATCAAGATGGAAAGAAGAGGATGTCTTTGCTAACCACAGTCTTAAGTCACCCCAGACTGTAAAATGAAGGGTAAAATTCTACAGTGGTGTTTTCCCATAATTCTGAGATTGTAGTTTCAAACCCAATTTTTTTTTCCCCTAAAAAAAATTCAATATTTTTTCTCCATCTGTGTATTTGTATCAGTTTATGTAATCTAGGATATAATGTAGTTGTGAGTAATACTGACACAGAGTGATTAACTTAATCTAGCAAGAGGATGCAAGAATTAAACTTAAAGTTGTAAAATACTTCATTAATTCTGGAACACCATGGACAACTTTTACTAGGTACAGACTATAGCATCTTTTTTTTTTCTAATTATTTAAATTGCTTTTTTGTGCTGCAATGGTGTTTATTAAATACTTGAACACATTATTTGTTTCATTCAGTACTCAGCAGCTTGTTTTCAAAATAATGGACTGTTATAGGTTTTATATCTTCATTTTTTTAAAAAAAGCAGAATTTCATTTATTATAAGAATCTATTTTGATTAATTTCTGATATGATCTACAAAATCCTCCTCTCTGCAAAAAGTTTGCTGAACAAACAAAGTTGACAAATTATCAGGAGGAACCAGTGCCTCCAGGGTTATCCTGAAAGGATTTGTTTGTTGTGGGAATTTATATAAATGGAGGCACCAGCAAAAGAGCACAGCTTTCTATATTACATTGTCACATAGCAGGAAGAGTTGATGCTCCTTCAGGTAACACTGTGACACATATAAAAAATGAGCAATTTTGAGCAATTAGCTTCACCAAAGGTTGAATGAGAAACTGAGCATCCTGTTGTCTTGCAATTGAACCCATGAAGGATAAAGGAGGCTTGTTTTTCACGTGTAGGATGGGTGAGGAGATGAATGCAAGATAATTAGCAGGTTGCAGCATCTCTTTTTTTTTGATAGCCAACTTAATTAGATGTTCTGTAATTTCTCTATCTGGACAATTCCTTGGGTCAAGTTAGGAATGCAGTTCCTACAAAAACTTATCTATAATGGGTAAAAGCACCAAGGTCTTATAAAATAGAGATATATGTAGGATGTAATTATATGTAAAGTGCATGTGTTTTGTTTGTATGATGTATGGTGCTGGAATATTATTTGCATACATTTGAATATTCATTAGATCCTCAATATCTTGTGAAACAAAATGCAATAAAGGAAGAAATAGAAACAGAGATAACAGGGAGAAGATGCATCTCTTTCATTTTCCTAATTTCACACTGTATAATGACCTACCCATTTTCTTATTTAAAAATGTTTTATATTATAAATAACATTAAATAATAAACATTAATAATGCATTATAAGCTTGCATTCAATTACAATCTTTAAATTAAATCAAAAGAGTTTAATACTTAAATAATAATTAATATAAAATTAACCTTTAAATATAGCACTGTGTTACTTTGTGGAAATTATATCAGTAGTTAGAAGACTTAAAGGACATAAGCCTATCTAAATCAAACTGCAGGCACTGTTGACAATTCATTAAAAAGAATAAAAATATACCACTTATTTGGTAATTACAACATATAAATACAATTCCATTATCATATCGATCATAGTACTGCATCTGCCTCATTCCTTTAAACTACAGTATTGCACTACTCATGCAATTTTACTATGTACTTCAAATAGACTTTGCCACATTTTAAAATTATTAGTTCAGCAGTAGTAGTGTTAGAGCTAAAGGAAAATAGCATTTTTATAAAGCCTAATACATCTAAAGGGAAAAGCACTCAGAGTATCTAACTACGTTTTCTATGCACAGTTTGAATCCCAGCTGTTCAAAGTGAAGTGTCGCCTTTGGTGTGGAACATGAAGTACTTGGGATAGAAGAGCAGAGCAGCATCAAAGAAGGACCAACCATCTGATGCCATAAAATGCATGTATTGATTTCATATTTTGAAAGGCTTCCTTTACCTTGAATATTTAGCAGATCTGATGAAAGTTTGAACTGACCCCAATGAGTTTAAATCCTGCTTTAACTAAAATGTAATATTTGAGAAAGACATATGAGTTATTCTATCATTACGCTTGTTATCAGCAAACAGAGTAGTAATTCAGAGACAGACAAATTACACATTGGGCTTTTGGAACAGAGATTATAAAAAATGCAAATATTACTTGTATTTACAATCCTCAGTAGACTATGAAAAAGGAACTACTTATAGAGTAGGCAGAGGTTGTTTTTTAAACATCATTTAAGTTAAAATACTTAAGTAACCTGATTTTTCTACTGGTTAATACTACATAAGATATTTTCAGCCTTAGAAAAGCCATAAAGCATTTAAATTGACTATATTGGATTTAATTTTGGCATTAGGTGTTTATTCAAACTTGCAGTTTTTCATTTTATTCATCTTTTATTTTAATTATTAATTAATATTGTCTTTAAAAAGGACCATATTCACTATTTCACTTGTAGTGAAATCACGTGTTTTGTGTCATGTTCAAGATACTGATCCTGTTTTAAACCTAGGTGCTAGGTAACAGCATATTTGAAGATAGTGAAAAGAAAACCCAAGAATATTCTCTATGTGGTATGAAGTATTCAGATTATTTTTTCTTCATAGGTGGATGTGTGGCCGTTTGGACTGTATTTCCCATAGAATTGTGTCTTTCAAGTGTTACATCTAGTCAGGAAAAAACCAAGCAAGGAGCAAACACACATAAAACTATGAAGCCTGGGGAAAAGAGTGAGGTTAGACACATCTGGACAACATAAATAGTTTTAAAACATTTTCCATTAACAATTTCTTATTTTTTTAGTGATGAACACTTTCCATAAGTGATCCAAAGAAGGAGGAGAGTTGATTAACTGGGACAGTTACTAAACTACCATCCTGCAGTGACTCCTACATAAGCCCAATATTAGTTATACTACTGAGCACGCTTGTTCCACATTAGAGCTGGGTTAAGTTTTCCACATTAAGACAGCTAGCAATTTTAGTTAAAAAAAAGGAAAAAACATCACCAAAAAATCCAAACCAAAATGCACTGTTAGATATGAAAAATATTTTATAGTTTTACTTGGATTATAGTTTCTTTTGAATTTTTATACACCCAGTTGATGAAAAGGCAAGAACAGAGCTTAAAGCACACTTGAAACCAAATACTTAGTTTAAATAGAAATAATGCAAGGGGATGTAGTAAAATAAATAAAAAAACCCTGTTAGTAGATATTTACGCAAATAAAATTAGAGGTTTTTTTGGTTTAATTTGGTTATAAAAATAAAAAAACAAACTCTCCCAAAACACAATACATCCCTGCAAAATGTCCAAAGTATGTTTACAATTACAATAAGGGAAATATAATTTGATTTGGTGATTTCAGTGGATCTATTTGGAGTAGTCTTTATCTGGAATTGAGACACTGTAAAAAGTTATCTTCCTTTACATGAACTGAAGATGCACCAGTATGAGAGGGAACATTGCACATACGTTCAACAAAGTTTTTTTGGAGAACCAGAGAAAATGGTTTTATGAAAAGTGAGAACAAAATAAGTAGACAACTATCTTCCATTATTAGATTTTGCTTTCCACGTATTTTAAAATACTCTTTTTCTAATTAATACAGTTCTTGCCACTGTCCATATAATTAGCATCAGATCCACAGACAGGCAAGCTCCCTGGCAAAGTCTAGAGCGCATACTTGGGGGAACCTAAAACATTGCTAATAAAAGTTGCAGCTGGTACTACTTTCACAGAAATTACTACTGTAGAGAAGAATACGTGTTTGTGTCAGAGCTGCCAAGGTGAAATGTTGCATCTTGGCATGCTTTGCCCAGACTGACAGTGGAAGGGGATGGCTGGACCCAGGCCCCAATCTGTTGATCTACGACGGCAATGATAGTCCTTGGCAGAGTAGGAGCCATACATTTCACATTTTACAGCTAAAGTTATCAGAGCATGTCTGCCTGACTCCCATAGCTGAAGCCATCCCTGTGTATCCCTGCATCTAAATACAGCCCAATTAATCTCACTTTATTAAGAATTCAACTCTGAGAAAAAGGATATTTTCCCCACTGAGCTTGCATTTTTTTCCTGTTTTGCATTTTTGTTTGATCACTTGCTAACTACGGGCAGTGTTGGCTACCTGGCTGATGAGAGCAAAGGGCTCTGAATAATTTGTGGTTATAATAATAGTATTAAAATATAAATATGAATTGATATTAAATTCTTTTACATGTTTGTAAGTTCTTTCTAAAACGCTTGTTGTTATGGCTTTGATAGACCTAATTTGAAGAATAGTTTTCTGTGCATAATTCTCAGGTCATAATTTGGAATTTGATTCAGGGCTGAATGTTGGTGTGAGGTCAGAACTGTTTTGTGCATCACCAATTTCACTGCCGTGCTCCATATGGGTCCACTGTCAAATGGGAACCTTACCCTGTTGATTTTATAGGGTTACATTTTCACAGGCATTTGGTTCTATTCACTGAAAATACCACTGCTGTGCATCAATTTCAGTTAGACATGGAGCTGCTTCTATTTTGTGATTGGAAAGATATTGCATAATGTAGACACATCCCCTTTATACAGTAATACCTGTATCAGTGAAAGTCTTTGTCTTCCATATGAGATGAGAAAGTTGTGAAACAGAGAGATGAAAGTGATTTGCCTCAAGTCACCCAGCAGCCTGCTGCCAGAAGTAGAAATTTCTCACTGTCCTGAAGTCAAACTCAGTGACATCATATTTCATCCCATGGTTCAGCAGTGAAAAATATAAAATTTCTATAAATACTGATATTTAATGTGTTAATCCTAGTCTGAAATTTGTAATCAAACACTATCATGGTGGGGGGCATGGGGGTGAGGGTGGAAGTGTCAGGATAGAAAGAAATAAATAAAAGTAAAATAAAATTATAGAGCTGAAGAAATCAGCTGGACTAAATGCCCCATCTTTTTTTACTCTCAACTAACTGCCTTTTTCTAAAAAAAGGTAAAGAAAATTCTTCTGGTAAAAGGAGATGCCACCTTTGAGAAAACAGCAGTAATCAATGCCCAACAATAAAATCAGAGATTATCTGAAGGGTTCTTTATTATAAATACATCTAACAATTCATTGTACTTCGTACTTTGGGCCCATTTGAAAATGAGCTGATAAAGCAACATTATTTCTCAGACTGATAACCAGCTTACTGGATTTCAGAGAGGTCAGAGGCTTCCTTGTTTATTAGCTGAAGTAGTGTTGTAGTTCTCTGATCTTCTCAGTCTATCGTTATTATTAGTCTTCCTTGAGTTCTGCTTTTAAAATACCTTGTCTCCAGCTCACTTTGCATTTCCTATTCAGCAATTTAACCCTACAGACAGTTTATAAAACAAGATAAAAATCCATAAATTAGGCGTCCATGGGTGCTTGTGCCCTATATCTCTGTCAAGGATGATCACAATCAAATGCTTGTTTCTCAAGACAGCCTGTCAGCGAATACAATTACAGGTTCTCAGCTTGCCCTGCCATAGCACAATACACAAGTAAGACCCTTACAGCAAGAGAAATGCTTCATACCCATTCTTCATGTCTCTTTTCTTTCTCCTTTCTTAGTTCTATTTATTTTCTTTACAGATTGTCACTAATACTCTTTTGAAAAAGCAAACCCTAATTAAATATGCTGTGTTTATATTTCTTTATGGGTATGGTTACCTCACAGACAATGTAAAAAACCGAAGTGCGGTACAAATATAGTGAAACCAGGGGTAACCTAGGGAGCCTGGCAGCTCTGCTGTGTTACCATAACAGTGTGAAGGCCAATGTGAGGCAGGGGTCCAAGGTGCCACAACTAATGTGCTAGCAGCATCTCCAGGAGTTTGAATCCTTTGAAATATTGACATCCTCTGGATCTTTTATTTCTAGATCTGAAGGGAAAATTCTTCCATTATTATGTAGAGCAGAAATTTTGCCATGGACTTCATTGGGATTGAAACTTAACTATGGTTTGGGGTTTTTTATACATTTGAGGAAGATATGCTAAGACTGAGAATGTTGCTTACAACCATGACTCCTGGCCCATGGACAGTAGGACCAGTGTCTTCAGAAATATCTTTCCTGTAAGTAGTGACAGTTTGGGATGAATGCTGTCGACAATTCATCATCTGAAACAGGACCTATTACAACAAACTCTAAATTGTGCTCTGTTGAGCAAGGAAAGATGATAATGCTATAACAAAAGCCTATATACCATGGGTCAATATGATTGAGTTGAGTGGCAGGAGAGAAAAGTTTTAGATTTGTGAGAGGAAATTTATACATATTTAAAAGATTCATCCTAAAGTGAGCCTTAGTATATCACTAAAAGGAAAAAAATAGGATTATGCTGCATTGGATTTGAGTCTTTTCCTTTTAAACTCCTCTAGGAACCTTGAAATATTAGGAAACTCTGCCATAGTTTCCCTATGCCTCAGAGCCTACTCCAGGATGGCTCTGTCTTCAAGCACCACTTGGAGTCACCAGATCACCTCATACTTTTCTCCTACCCCTGACATGTCTGCCTCATCATCCTCACCCTAATATGCTCACTAAGGAATCCTCACAGGACAGGCTTGAAATCTCCTTTCAGAGTCACAACGCCAAGATTCTCTAGGGACATCTGTATTCTTAAGACTCCTTTACTTTTCTCTCTGCATGGTGTAAAGAATTTGACGTTGTAGTAAGTCTCTCACCTTCATTTCCTTTTTCTTTCTTAAAGGAAGCAGATTTGTTATCTCAAATATGAGCAAGCATCTAGACAGCCAGGCAATGGGCTGACACAGGGGTACATCTTGGTCATGAATTCCAGCACTGTCTCCTGGCTGTCATATTTCTTGCTTTTCTAGCGAATATTGCCAGTTGCACAATGTTATTTCACTCTTAACAGGCTTCCAGGCAGAATACAAACCATTAATTAGTTCCCTCTGATTCCAACAATTCAGGCAGTTCTTCACCCTTTTACTAATCCACTTATTGAGCCTGAAATGTCTACACTTGAATTCATGGATGCTACAGGAGATCATGTCAAAAGTCTTGGTTAGGTCAAAGTAGATAACAACCATTGTTCTCTGCTTAGCCACAGAGCTTGTCATTTTGTTGTAGAAGGCAATAAGGTTGGTCAGGCATGATTAGCCCTTGAAAAGTCTATGCTGGCTAGTCCCAGTCATCATCTTGTCCTTCATGTGCCCAGTAATAGCTTCCAAGAGAATACACTCCACAATTTTCTCAGGGATCAAAGTGAAGCCGACCAGCCTCTAAATTCCTGGAACATTCCTTCTTGCTCTTTCTGAAGATGGGTGCAATGTTGGCTTTTCTCCAGCCTTAACCCCCAATCTTCACAAATCTCAAAGAAGACAGAGAGACCTTTCTGTGATTTCAACTACCTTTCTGAGCATTCTTGTATGCCTCCATCTCAACCCATAGACTTTCCCATGTTAAGATTTCTTAAGAGATCTTTGACTGAATTGTCTTCTACTGTCATAGACCACAGTTTCTCTCCTTGAAAATGAAATATCTCTGCATATATAGGTTTGGGAGACCTCTCAGCTGCAGGACACAATGATAATACTGAGCAATTCTGCCTATCTGCATTTGCTGTCACTAAATCAACTGCTTCATTTAGAAGTGGGCTCATGTTTTCCTCTTTTTTTATTCTTTTACTTCTAATGCAATGGTAGAAGCTCTTCTTGGTGCACTTGATGTCCCTTGCCAGTTTGGACTCTAGCACAGATTGGATTACCTAGCACTGTCCCAGATTCTATATATTTTCTATAATCTTCCTTTGTAGCCTGCCCTTCCTGCGTATAACCTTTTTGCACTGGAATTCAGTGCTGACTTACCAAGCCAGTTTCCTAGTAAATCTCATTTTCCTGAGTGCCAGGAAAGAGTGTTCTTGTGCTTTCTGTCCCTCGAGACCTGCCAGCTCACCTGAGCTGTTTTTTTCTTTAGAGTTGTCTTTCACAGGATCTTGCCTACAAGTTTCCTGAAAAGCCAAAGTCTGATCTCCTGAAGTCTAGAGCCTTGTACATATCCTCCTCATTCCCCTCAAAATCTTGAACTCCTTTATTTCATGGTCACTAATTAGCATGTTTAGTACAACTATATATGTTGATATGAATACAGAAACATGATTTAACCCATTCTATCTGGATTTCCCCTTTTACTTCTAGATTCAAAATAAGTGTATTTGGATTGCATTTAGAGAATCCTGTGCCTAGGAAGAACCATTAGGCTGTAGCAGCAGGTTTCCTATGTAACTTATCTACATTGCACAAGGGTACTGGCCTGGAATAGTCTCCTTTTACCTTAAAAACACCCTCCTTGTGAATATATTCTTTAAATCTGACTGCAGTCCCTCTTTGATTAAATGTTCTGGCTCATAAATTGCAATAGTCTATACCTTGGCACCACATGCTTCCTTTACAGTTTCTGAAAGGTATTTGCTTCTAAATCACAGCTGCTGCACAACTATAAATTAGATGGGAGGCAGGAGAGAATGAAATCAATGAAACACAATGCTATCATAACTGGTGGTGTCTAAATTTTGGAAAATCTGTTTCATGCTGGTGAGGCTGAATCCACCTAGAATTGCACCCTAAGTTTCGCTGCTGCACAGCATTTCTCTATCTTGCCTTTCTGAATAGCTTTAAGTAAATTTTTGTAGCTCACCATATTTTGGGCATCGTGGACTTTATTCTTCCTAACTTAAAGGTATTTCTTGGGAGGATTTTAAGATTTTTTTTAAAATGCAGTATACTCTAAATTAATCCAGGTAAATGACCCCAAAAAAGCAAAGGCAATGATGTCTGAGGTCTCAGAGCTCTTGTGGTCTTACAGCATTATCTCATCTCATAGCATTTCAAAGTCTTCAAACAAGTATTCAGTCCATCTAAAAAATCATTTGGTCTTCAGGAACCAAAGCTCCAGGGTTTTTGATCTCAACTCTTTAAGTCTTTCCTTAATCTTAAAGGCTTTAGATTTGGTAACTCCTACTATGCTGATAGACCTTATTACTAGAACATGCAGGGGCAGAATCTGAAATGCCTTTTTCTCATTTCGAATAACTCTATCTGCTTATTTATTTATTACAACTACTAATTTTTTCTTCTGAGGATATCAAGTAAATGCAAAAGTAGTAATCCTTTGGTCTTTCTTTACTTGAAGTTTGCCAAGAGGTCATTAAAGTGTTGCTGAGAAATGAACGTATCATTAAAGTTATCAGCATGTGACCCTTGAAGCTCTAGTGGTTCCCACAGCCTTTTCATTAGACAGTCAGGACTAAACACTTTGAGAACTGTTGTATAAGGAGCTGTTCAAAAATCAGCTTTTTTAAAAAAAAAAATTTCTGCAAAATAAACATTTTGGGAATTCTGTATATCTCCGAAGTACAAAGCATTGGCAGTCCTAGAGGAAACTATATGGGGCCCTCCTTATGGACCAAGCAGGAATTAGTTCCATGCTGATCTTCTCCTTTGCCTTTACTTTGTAAACAACAGCCCCCTTTAGACCTTCCCTCCCTGCCACAGACCTCCTGACTGCTGAATCTGTGCCTGAACAGATGAGCAGAGAGGGAAGAAGCAAATGGTCAGATCTCAAGCAGCAAATGAAGGTGACAGGAGGTAGCTTTGGGAAAGGAGAACCTTTGTTAGTGATTTGAAGGATATAAATAACTAAGAAAATTCTACGATTCTATGAATTATCTCAGGAAGCCCATAGAGATTTCTGCACAGTACTGGGGTGGAATTCAGATAAGAAGCATTAAGATAAGTTCAAGAAAAACAATTCCTAAAGGTGAGATCTATTAGATTGTGCAACAGTCTCCTGTGGAAGTAGAGAGAGCAAAATGGTTTGGGTTTATATCATTCAAATGCTTCACATGGAAGTATATTTACACTGTCAACAGCAAGCATTTCCATTAAAAAAAATTGCTGCTATGCATGCGTGTCAAGCAGTCTATGTTTAGAAAAGCAAAAGATAATATTCACTTTATCACCCATCCTATGTTTCCTGTTATTATTTTGCTTACCAGTGGGAACAGTTTTATTGCCTTTTTTTTTTCTCTGTACAGATGGCAAGGAGAAGAATTGGAAAATGCATAGTGTTTATAATGTTATAGAGATTTGGAGGTTTTTTCCTTCCTTCAGAGAGTAAAGATCAGAATGAAATTGTCTTCAGCAATTTGAATGTTTTATTTTTCCTGAATGGAAGAACACCTGAAGCGCTGAGGTACAATTTGGTGCAGAATATGCAACGTTACATTGGAGGGAATATAATTCTCAAAAAGCTATTCTCCTCTTATGATAGATATGTAACTGCCACTAATGACACCAGAAATTACACGTTTGCCATCAAAATTAATAGCTGTGTCTTACCCTGATATGATCATTTTACTGCACTAGTACTTCAAACACTTCATATCCTTTACTAACCACAAGGATATCCCATACATACAATTTTTACTCAACAAAAATACAGATGCAGAAACGTAGATATTTATCATTGTTGCATACTAATGCCCACACTTTAGTAGCATAATTTGTGAGGGACAAAACTTCTATATGAATATACAAAAGGAAGTTTCATACAAAATTGGGCTGAAAATTGGAAGGGGTTTCAAAGCACACATCTGTCTGAATAAGGAGTGTAACATTACGCAGTACGCAACCCTCGGGCAGCTGAGAAGCTTTGGTCAGCCATAAGTGTGCTATAGGCAAGCATCTTAACATAGCTCAGCTCGCTCTGCAAGCCTGGCTCTCCATGCTGCTCAAGGGCCCCAGCAAGACTTTGTTGGTAGCTGGTGGCCCAGATAACTTCTCATAGCAAATCTGGCAGCAAGCAGAGATACGTGAGGTATCTTTTAACAGGCTACATTGGGTAGCAGAGCCATTTAACCTGGCAGTTTGCCTGGGCTAATTAGCCCTGCAGAGAAGATGGGCAAATCAGCTCGGAACACTATAACGTAACCAGCCTGCTTCTTGTACCTGAGCCAGCTCACTAAATGCTATTCATAGGTCACATATTTTCAGGTACATGACTCTGCACCCTTGCTAGCTTTCTTGGCTTACAATGCTGTATTTTTCAAATTTACACAGAAACTGAATAAAAATCTCAAATCTTTTTTAGCTAATTCACCTTCCAGCAATGTTATTTAATAGTATTGTAAGAGAATAGTCTGGACATAAATGATTTTGAAGTCACAGTGAGGTAAATAATGAACTTACATAAAAGAAAACGTATCACTAGCTCTGAATAATTCCAGTTTAAACCTAAAAAAAATACAGTTAATAAAGTGAATTCTAGTTCCAAAAATACAGAAGAAAGAAAGAGGCACTAGAAATGTGTTTCTAGGATGTAACCTTAGCCATCTAAAATGTAAGCATCCTGTTTGATACTGCTGAGATAGAGAAATGAAGTACTGGAGATAGCTATGAATAGTAAAGTTGTCCTGTTCTGATCTTATGTTAAATTAGCCCAGGAACTCTTTGTTTTACTTCTGCATTTGCCATAACCACTATTAATTCCTTCAAAAAACTGTTGGAACTTTTAAGATTCTATGATTTAAACTAATGTTAACTACTTTCACAGTCACAGAAAAATCATCAACTCAAAACGAGTTGCTGAACACGTCGTCAGAACAAGGCGACTCACCACATGACAAAATTTGCCCTTATTTCTTATGGATTATTTTGGTATTTGTTTATTATTTTAGAAATTCCACTAGTCTGCTTGCTTCTCCATGTTTTTCAGTTGTGTGGACGAAACCTATCTTGCACAGATCATCTAACATTTCCTAAATGCTATTGTAATTTTACTGCTACTACTGTAATACAAAGTGCAACACTGCTTGGAACAATATTTAATTCTTTGCTTCAAAGACTATTCTAGTATCAAAATATAAATGCTGTGGATTCCAAAGTGCTTCCCCAAAGATCAAGCTTTACACTTGAAATGATAAGGTTGCATGGTTTCTCTTCTTAGCATTAGCATGCAGGCACACTTATTAGTACCAATGTATTGTGCTTGCCAAACTCAGAAGAAGATGCAAGAAAACTTTGAATCATCAGAGCTTAGAGCTCTCTTTCTTTGCTGTCCATGGATCACCTTTGATCCAAGTTTTTGCATGAGTTATGTTTGGCACTACCCTGGAACTGAATAGAGGATGGGTTGAGTGGCAGAAGGAGAAAGCTAGCAGTGATCAAGGCAAGCACATTTATGTGCAGATTGCAAGTTTCATGCCAAGGAGTTAGGACATAAAGACACCACATGTGAAGACTGGCTATAATTAATAATTACCTGGCTGACTTCTTAAACTTGGATGTTTTCTACTGACTGTTTCATTTCTTTCTTAGAGAAAGGTATTGCCGTCACTATCTATGTCTATTACATTCAGATCCAATGCCCTGTTGTGCTAAGTGATGCAAAGACAAAAAAAAAAATATCCCTAACTAGAAAAGCTGGATCATGGATTCATAACAAATCACTGTTCAAAAGTTAGATGTTCAAGCCCACACCGCGTAAAGACATATGTAGATCTAGAAGAAAAAGCTCTGACATATCCTGGGTATTTCCTATCTGAAAATACAGCAGACAGAGGTATCTACCTCTCTGTACTGACTACGAGGGAATATAAAGTGACTAACTCACACTTACATGTCCAACTTTTGATGTTTAGATTACAGCAGATAAATGTGCTCCATACTGTGAAAGAAAAATGTGACTTAGAAGGATGGAGCAGAGTACAATCAAATATACGCATCATTATTTTTTATTATTATAAAAGAAGAATTGTAAACACCATCTATATTCATCTGTCCCCAACCTGCCCACTAGTAAGTGATTTATGTTGACACATATTATGAGACAAGATTTGTAAAAGAAAGCAACAGCTTTTATTCAATGGGTTATACAGTTTACTTGGTTTTTCCAGCTGTAATAGTGGGTCCAGAAAAAGTGTTTTCATCATTAGAGTCTTTCCTTCTCTCACATTCTTAAGGATTAGAACTATAAGAATATTACCATACAGAGAAGATGTGTGATGGCAAAGACAGGTTTTAAAAAGACATTGGAGGAAGAAAATACTGGCTATCAGGTCAGTTCTAAGAGCACCAAGTCTCAATTTAGCTAAGGAAAAGAGCCATTATTTTCATAAAAAATAGAAAATTTTAAATTCAGAGTCATTACATAATGTACTTATTCATATAACAGGTCAGGATAAACACTAATTATACAGCCCTGTAAGAATTATCTGCATTCCAGCCCATGCACACAGTAAATTAGAGATTGGGGTGCTATGAAACACAAACTCCTAAGAGGAATCATTGCGTTTGCTAGTCCTCATCAAGTAATTCAATCAGTGCAGATTTCAAACCGAGCCAAGTCTTAACACAAAAATATATTGCAAGTCCATTACAGGAACAGCTCAAGTGTGGGTTGACCTTCTGGGAGTTGGGCCTCCAGTCATCATGGAAATCTCATCTGGCATCAGAGTTAACCAGACAAATCATAACATCCACTCCGAATAGTCATGCACCACTTCCCTATCTCTGCAATCAACTGAGCAATCCCTTCTGTATGTCTTCCTATGGGACACATAAAAAAATGCACTTCTGCATGCCCTTGTAACAACCTGCATTTGTTAGAACTGCAGAGTCCAATAAGCTTCAGTGCAGATGAAAAAGCCAATAAAAATACTGATTAAAGTGAAAGAAATGGCTTTGCCATTAAAGTAGACTGGAGAACCAGCACTTCAGTTCTTGTGCACTGATTGCCACATGTCTGATAGGATCGTGCTTCATCATCAGCTTCTTTATTGTAAAACCGGAGAGAAAGGATAAAGGAAAACAGCTGGGACTTCAGTGAGAGATCTAATATGTAAGAAAAACAGAAGCACAAAAACAAAAATAGTGACATTCAGAATGAACTCTCTGAACCTGATTTAAATGGAAGATACTGGGTTGTGGGCATTTTCCACTCCTAGTGGAAACTGAAGAAAAGATAAAGAATAAATTCATCTGTTCCAGAACAGAAAGATGTTTGTGGAAAATGGAGAGGACAACAAAAAGGTTCTTCTGCATTTCCTGGACAGGGAACAAAGTCACTGAGAGTCAGTGATCAGTGATGATGTGGGAATCATTTTCAGGGACCACAAGCAGCAGTGACGGCTGTGCCCTGTCAGTTGCTGGTGGCCCATGGGACATTCCCATTGCCAACACCTAGCTGCCACCTACCTCTTTTCCAGTGGCTTGCACTGAACAGTGCTGAGAAGCAGCACTTTATGCACTCTCCAATGGCATATACTTTTTCATGCTTCCTCCCCTGACCTCACTTCCTAGGGATGACATCCTCCACAGAACACAAAAGCAGATAAATGTGGAAGAAGTGATTATATGAGGTTAGGGAAAAGAGTTTTTCCCTGTAGTGTCAAGTTAAAAGAGGTTCCAGGTGAGAGGAAGCCAGCTGCAGCTGTCAGGATAAAAAGGCAGCTATTTGAACCTAATTTGATATTTTATTTCCAGCGGCCTAAAAAGCCTTCAGTTAAGCAAAGGCCAAGTGATATTCAGCAGAAGAAAATTAAAAAAACTGTACAGAGAGAAGGACGCTTTTTAGTGCCTCTAAAGTGAAATGCTGTGAACCATACAATTCCAATTTCAACCTCCCACTTAAGTATTCATGTGGATATCCTTTGCACTGCAGTGGGAGTAAAGGCGCTCCCAAAGTCATGGTAGTATAGCTCTTTCTCATGGCAACGTACTTCAAAGGAATAGGTTTACAGATCTACTTACAGGTGCTTAGGATCGATTTGAAAATGTGTGAGGCATCAAGGCTCAGCTGACCTCACAGATTAAACATGATATGTCATTTTCTACAATAACTTGCAAAACCTTCCCAGGGATGCTCTCCTCCTCATAAATCTTGGGTTTAGTTAACCAAATAGTGAAGAGGAACTTCTGGCTGTTTGCAAGCAGCTCTATAAAATACTTGATCATCAGAGGACTCAGTCACTCTGCAAAGTACATCACAAAACCAGAAGTAACAAACATTTTAGCAACATCCAGCAATGCAAAAGAAGAAGAAAATAAACAAATATGGAAACCTGAACTCAGGAAGCAGGGGTTTTAAAATTTTATACAGTCAGATCCATTTAAAAATATATTTGCGAGCTAACAGAATGAAATTGGGAAAGATGGAGAGAATAGGAATGAAAGGTTCAGACTCAGTAATGTTGGAGTGAGATGTTCTACAGTCTATGACATTATTTCTCACAGGTAAGTATAATGTAAAAATGTTTATACAGTCTTTTTTTTTTCCTTTCCTTTCAGCACTGGTATTGAGAACCTCTGATAATATGTCAAGTTAGTGCAAAGCAGGATTTCAGTGTTCCTAATAAAGCCTTTGATGAGGTTTGATTCAAGATACTTCTCCACACAACGGTTAATGGCCCAAAACTGCAATGTCTCCAATTGTTCCTTTCCACCGGAATTGAAAAAGCTCGCCAGGATTGCTTTTCCTTCACCAAAAGCCCTCATCTGTAGGAAGCCATACTTTTGTCTTTTCTGGTCCTACCATAGGAAAGATGAGTGGTGAATAACTATCTGGTGTTGCTGCCAATTGCAATTTTGTTCTTCACTAACTAATAATACCAGAATGGTAACAAAAATCAACAACAAAAAACAGCTTATGGGTAAAGAGCAGCTCTGAAAAGCTAAGGATGTGTTTGGTTCTACCCTTCATACAAGGCAGACCCTCCTTTTCCTTGGGCTGCGCAAAACTTCTGAGTGTTACCTCATCACTCTCCAAAATGCAATTTTTGATTGCATGAAACATATTTTTAAATCATTTATAGCCTTCAAGGATTGTCACTTTGTCCTAGACAAGGTATTAGTCATACATTCGAGCCATTAGTGTTAGCCACTTCTAGGCTTGGCTATTTTTGTTTACTAGGTCTGAAATGGAATGTGAAGAAACTGTACTGCTCTTTGAGAATTAGAAAGGCATTAAATCACAGACCAGCTTATATAATATTATTTGAAATAGAGAGTAATTATGAAACAAAAAGCACTAATTGGAGTAATAGAATGGAATCACAAAAAAATAGATGATTACTTTGCACTGTGAGGGTGAAGCAAAGTATCCGCTGGTGCCATTTAAGCCACAAAGTAAGCTCGATTTGCCTTTGCCTTCTACACAACAATATGGTGGTCCTGACAGAAACACAAAGGTTTATTTTACATAAATGTTAATTTCTTCAGTGTAGATGGTATTCATTCTTTTTTAGAGATACATGAGATGACAACACAAATTAGGATAAAAATTTTTTTTCTATATTTATCAAAATTCTTCACAATTACTGGAGCACACGTTAACCTTGTAAAGACTGAAAAATATGAAGAGTTGCTTTGCTGAAGTAACATGAATTACAACATTATGAAAATGAAGTTAACAGAAGGTAAAAGGAGCCTCAAACAATCACCATGAGAATACACTCTTTCTAGTGATAAGGAAAATAAAATTTAAAAGAACAAATAACTCTGACTTCCTGTCACTATTAATGAAATTTCATTTACCTTTCCTATTTAGCAGCTATCAGTCTTCATATATCAAATTTAATTTTGCACAGTTATACATTATTTTCAGTTGTATCAATAAATTAACCTCATGGATTGTAAAGCCAGATGGGACCACTACGATCATCTAATCTGACCTCATAAACCAAAGAACATTTTTCTTGATTAAGTTCAAGCTGAGAGTGTGTGTGTGAACACCCGTATATGCATATATGCATATTTTTTAAACTGAATGTCTACAGTTATCACAACTCAAGTTCTGATTTAAACCCAGGTGTGCTAAATCCACTGGATTATGGATTAGAGCCTTAAGGCTGACACTTCTAAAAAATATAAATGTATTTTCCTTTTTTTTTATTATTTGACTCCCGAATTGGAAAGATGTTCGCACCTGCCTTTTAGCATACAGCAAACGTATTTCAGTGTGGGAAAAGAATCAACATTTTAAAATTAAAATTCATGGTTACCTTTTACTTGCAACACCTGAATAATTGTTAAAAACAACTAATTACCTGCATACCAGAAAGCACATTTAATTAGCTGCTCATAAACAGAATACATTGCGAAAGCTCTCTAGGGGGGATAGGTGCAGAAATTCCATTAACCAAAGTTGTGCGTGAATTTGAGCACTTCGAAAATATACTCTGGAGACCACTTTTGTGCATATTAGTTTTTCTCTTCAAAGTACCCCCCCTCTTCCATGTGCGCATGAATGAAAATGTCTGTCCACTTACAGTGGTACAGGTTTTCGTGAATGGAGGAACAGTGCATTTCTTGCCTTTTGTGACTGAGGTACGCAACAAGCATGTTGAGCACTTTTATAGGTTCAGGGGAAAGTTACAGAAATTACATATCAAGATGGGATAGGAAATGGAAAATTTATATGCCAGAGATCAACGCCATTCAGAGTTACAAGGTTTCTGGGTTTGCCAGGCAGCTATGTGTCTAAGGATGTCATTCAAAACCTTCTTCCCTGTTTTGCTACAATTTTGAGACAATAGCACAATAGAGGAAAAACACAAAACCCCCCTCTTGCCCTGACAATATTATGATCCCTGAGAGACACCTGCAGAGACACATATATATACACACCATCTCTCACATGCATTCACTCGATTCAATTTTCTCTTCTCTCCAACCCAAAATGAAGCTGCAGCCAACTTATTGAAGCAAATAAATGTATGGTCTCTTTCTCTTTTAAAAGGAAGAAGTTATCTGGATTTCCTCTTGACGAAGTAACGTCAATCATTGTCTACCTTACTCCTTCACTGCAAAAATTGTCACCTTCAAAATTAATGGTCCTTTTCAGAGCAGAGTGCCTATCTCAAACCATTTATCTGATAGAGCTGGTAACATTTTTCCAAAGAGCCATTCTCCATCAGGAAATACTGCTTCATTGAAATTGAAAGTTTTAAGTGAAAATGTTGATTTTTATAGTATTAGACAGAAAAATTTAAATGCTTCAGATAAAAATGGAACACTGGGCTTTCTTACTTCATGTAGTCCTGATGGTAGAATCTTGTTCTATTTGCACTTGTTTTAAAACTCAATTTCTAAATAATGTAATATTGTTTCCTATAATTCAATAGTATATTCTACTGTGCTGAGATTGTCAGGATGAACTGTTTTGACATTGCTGAAATGAAATTTTAGTAACAGTGGTCTAGATGTTTAGAAATACATTTATTTCAAAATTTTGTCCTAAGTTGCAATTTTTAAGTTCAATGCAGATTGCAAGGAAGTTAAAATATTGATACTTCCCTGAAGAAGAAATACTTTTTTTTAATCAAATGTCTAATAACTATGTAAGTAGGCAAGTTCATGTAGGCAGTTTTACATACAGTGGGTTTTTTTGTCTCTCTTGGTACAGGTAGTTCAATATGTTCTGGAATGCATACAACACAAGGAAAAGTTCACACACATAGCTCAGATATTAATTACCTGCAATCTACACAGACTATTAGGTTCCTTGCTTAAATGAGGAATTTTTAATGAAACTATTTTTATCTAGTGGTAGTAAATTATTTAAGCTATAACACATATGTTTGCATTTCACATCCATCCCAAGCACTATTGTTAAAAGAGGTTTTCAGTATACATTTGTTTGCTAGAGTAAACTCTTCCCTCCCAGTTCTATACCTCACAAAATGAGCTGTGAACTATGGTGACTTAATAAAACTTGAGCTAAATCCCTTATAGAAAGCCCCCCAGTTTGACTAGGTGATATTTTAGAAGCAGAAGCAAAATTTCTCCCAATATTATTGATCTGCTATAGTCAAAGCAGCTGCATTTACTGAATCACAAAGGGAGTTTTTATCTTGTGATTTCTGCATTAATATACAATTTTACGGTAGTCTAAGGCACTGCTTATATTGCAATAATACTGTCAAATAGCCTAATTATAATGTGATTGATTCCCTGGTCAGAAGAGGTGAAAAGTTGTTGAGTAGACAAGATTATGAATGGGTGAGACCTCACCATTTCCCTGGAAATTCTAAATCCTTCAGCAGATTCTAGTTTTACCTTAGGTAGGACACTGTGATAATGTTTGGAGAAAGCTACACATGCCTTTGTCAAGATTCAGACCTACCAATCATGCTGTGGCCCAGTCTCCTGGCTGAGCTAGTACAACATAAACAGAGACAGCTCTGCCACATCCTTTTCTTTGCCTTTGAAACATAAAACTCCACATACATAAAACCAAACCCTCTCATCCTTCAGAGACAATTTTTCTTCTGCCTTTATTCAGCCAAAATTCGTGTTGCTTATCCTTAGAAATGAAACTAAATTAAAAATAAATAAAGAAGGGAGGATCGGTCAGCCACAACATGTCCCTATCCATGAATTATAAAAGTTTAGCTTTCTCTCACTTCTTGGATAAAGTTGGTGACCATTCACACTCTCCAAACTGAGCAGAAATCTAATTTGAAAAGCTTCACTGTTTCTTTTGCACAAAAGACTAAATTCCGCAGAGCAAAGTAGAAATGTTTGTTGATACTTTTAAGCATATATAGTGAGGCATATCGATTCATTTTTTGTTTTTATAGTGCTCTGAAGTTATGAAAATCATTATTAGCTTTCTGGAATTTCTTATGATAGCACTAGTCATGATGAAATCATTTGCAGTAAACAAGAAGTTGCTTATGAGTACTTCCATTGTATTTTAACCGTAATTCAGCATTAAGTGACTGTAAAGTATCAGAATTTTTAGCATGAGCCGAGAAAGGGTATATTTCACAACAGTGTCAAGCAACAACCTCCAAATGAATTAAAAGAACAAAAATGTTGTAATGTAAGAAGGACTATGGTGAAACAGCAAGGCTTTTCTTGCCTCAGGCTACAATAGCTACTAGTTTAACTCAATGGTCAGAACACTGGGGAAACAAGAAGCCTTAATTCTACTGCTGGCAGTAACCTTCCCTTTGTTAGCAGCATATGTACAAAATTATTTTTAAAATAACACAACGTATTAAGCCCTCCAAGATGATTTATAAAAACAATGTTGCATATGTGTAAATGAGATTTTGGAAAGCACAAAATTATATGCAGAAATTACATTTGGGTATGGAAAAGACTCTTTTCACTAACTCAGATAGATATTTAATTTCTATGGGATAAATTGCATGCTACCTATTCACTAACATAATTTTCCCACTGATGATTGACATTTAGATATCAAAGAGGAAAAAAAGATAGCATAACATTAGATTGCACATCTCGGAGGAGTAAAAGGTATTCATTAGAATAGGTATTCCAGCAAATGGCATGCTAAAGTCTTGACAAAAATCATGTCAAAAGTCATGTCAATCTTTTTTTTTTCTGCCTCAAAAGCACATCTGTCTGTGGATGACAATCACTCATACTGGCACCTGAAATATAACAAATAATACCCACACTCAAAAAGATGAAAGCCTGAGTCAACGTGGGATATACTGCATTGCTGACCGGTATTCAAGGACATGAAAATGCAAATAAACAGGGATTGAGTATTCCCACAGGAACACTGTGCAGCTGAGGGATAGAAGGAACCATGGCAAAGGAACTCAGGCCCCTGCAAGGTGTTTAAACTCCAGAAGGGGTGTGATGCACAAACAGCAGCAAAGTCCCAGAGTAAGGAGCAAGTGCCACATGTTCGGTTATAGAGCTTCTTTCAGCCAGTTCAGAAATAGTATATCCTGGCTCCAGAGAGAATCCGAGCCAGTGCCTGTAGCTGAAAAGAAGATGGTGTGTTTGATTGAACCTTATCAATTTTTGTGCAAGGGTTAAATTAGAGTGGGAAACCAGGAGTAATTTTTTAGACCTTTAACAAGGTTGAAAAAAAAGTTCAGAATTCTCCCCCTGGGAGAAAGCCAGGACCTATGTTAAGAAAAGAAAAAGAAAGCTTCATTGCAGAGTAACTGGATGAAAATTACTTCCTCATACCAGACTGAACTATTCAGAGGAGATGCACTACATATGGGAACACGTATCCTGCAGTTAATGCCTAGTTATGCTTCCTTCAAAATGAAAAATGCTAACAATATAACAACAGTAAAATAAAAAAGGAAAGGAGGAAGATTTGTGTTATCTGTGTTCATTAGCCCAAACTATAATAATTCCCTTGAATATTAAATATCTTTCTAACATTAGAAATATAATGTGAAAGGCTAAAGAAATATATTACGTGGTAGATTTTTTTCAAGAATGTTTTTCTTAAGAGAGAATGAGAAAAGCAACACAGCTCCTTTAATCCTGTAATCTCTCCGGTAGCAATCAGCTTGGGGTACATTTCAGTTTATCCACTTGTCATCTACATTAAGAGTCCTTCAATGAGCTTTTCTTTTAAAGTAAATACAGAATGACACATTTATAATTAGATCTCCCTGACCATTCCTTCTTAGGTCTGAAGGATATGAGATGTGGACATGTCATGCAGCCCCTGCTCCTGATCAGTGTGCTAAGGAGCTTAGACTTTCACTGTTGATTAGTGAATTGTAAAATAACCAACAAAATATGCTATGGGTGCTGCTGGTTCAGATATTGTTGTCTCAGTTATTCCCTGCATGCAGAAACAGTCAGAGACTCAAGAAATATTTTGAACCACACTGAAAAATAAAAAGAGTTCAAACTGGTCCTGAATTTCAAGCAAGATTATTCAATCATTGAAGGACGATATATGCCCCTGTGAACACAGCAGAAAAACCCCATGTTTCTGTTGAGCCTAAGAGCAGGAAGTATGTTTTAAGATCATTAGGAATACAGCATAGTATTATATGTCAGTGTTTGTAATTACCCTTGATGTTCAAATAATTTCTTAACATTCATGGCCATTCAAACTGTTCATAACATTATTTCTCACTACAGGATAAAATGAGAAACTTTTTGTTTGTTCCCTCTAGTTCAGATTTGGTTTTAATCATTCGTGGCTTTGGTATCTCAACAAATGTATCATATAATTTTCTCTGATAGCCTAATGATGCTGAATGTTCAATGTTTCTTATTTTTCAAAAGAAAAACTGTATTCCAGTAAAGCGACCTAAGCATGTCTCCTTTCTTTCGTAATACAAAGGACAAAAAACATTTCTTTTACTGCCTCAGGAGAAAACTCAGAGATAATTGCCCCACATATGTTCCTTGGTTGGATTCACTGATCAGGGGAAAAGTATAGGAGTCATTCAGTACTTCAGTGTATGACTATAATTTTTCTAAGGGAAGTCAACTTTGGGGATTTAGTGAATCAGCGATGTTCTTTAGCCTTCTAATTTTTACTGGGACTATTCAGCACTAACATGGACCTCCTGGGACCCTAACTCTTCCACTTCCCAAGACTGTAAGTAAAAACAGCCAACATTTGCCACTGTTCCACCCTCCCTCTCTGTACCAGGAAAACAGCCAATAACTTCCCACCTTTTTCTTCACAAAGTAAAGCTTTATATTCCAATCTTCTACAGTCAACAAAGTCTCTCTTTTCTGTTTTTATTTTGTCCTGCAGTCTGCACTTCATAAAATTTTTACATTAAGTGGCTCACTTTACC
Organism: Eurystomus gularis; assembly: GCA_013400335.1. Classification (NCBI taxonomy): domain Eukaryota; kingdom Metazoa; phylum Chordata; class Aves; order Coraciiformes; family Coraciidae; genus Eurystomus; species Eurystomus gularis. The sequence goes on along the minus strand of VZZY01008875.1, from coordinate 121,065 downwards.
AATTCTTCACTCAGTATCATCTAGCATTTTAACATCTATGCTTCATTTACAACTCAAACTTACTATTTACTACCTCTTGTCCATTAAATCTCTTTTCAAACAGTAATACTTTCATAAACCCTAAGAATCCTAACCCCTCGGTTCTTGTAACTATGGCTACTCCAAAAGCGCTAAATAAAAGCGACAGAGCTCTAGTCTTGAGGCCCCTTCTTCTCTATCCCACACTTGGCCATGGGCCTCCTCTGGGCCCTCACACTATGTGACCATAAAGCATAATTATTTAATGTTTGCAGGGAGAGGTTCAAGATGTGAACCTGGCTGTGTTATAGCTCACCAGAGAAACATTTCCACCACATGAAAAACAATTATGGTGATTTCCCTGGAGTATGCTATGAGGACATATACAGGGTATTTGATGTCATAAAGCCTTCAGGGAAGGTACTGGAAGGTTGTAAAGAAAGCAAAATCTGGTACAGTCTTGTTACCTACAGGTAATGGACCTTGGAGTGTGCCATTCCTTGGGCAATACTCGGGGACTGGAGAAAAATCTTAGGTTGGATGGTCCAGAACAATGCTCTGGATCATGTTAGCAGACACACAGTATAGTGACCACAAGAGTCAGTGATCTACTGGTCAAGACTGCTCTCTGTCTATGTCTTATTTATCAGTATAAAAAAATCTGTACCTGACAGCACAGACAAATCTATATGTTTTCTGTGTGGTAAAGGCAGTTGGAAAATTAGATAATCTCATAAGTAAACTCATAACAAAGTACTTTATTCTTCATGTAACTAAACATCAAAGATGGAATCTAAAAGCTTACTTCCAGCATGGGACTCAACCTGCAGCTTAAGACAACCAAAAATAGGTGTCTGTCTGTGACCTACACATTCACATACACGTATGTGATTTCACTTATGTTGACTCAGTCAATATAGCCAAGGGAGTCAAAAGAGCTATTGCATTTAGGTAGATGCCTACACTAAATTCATCTCATACAGGTGATTGTATTGACTGCAGCAGTAATGCAAATAACAATCTCAAATGTAGGCATGTCTAGGGTGAATCCCATCTCCAGTCTAAACTATTGTTTAGACTGCTTACTCACTGATATTTAGTGCTATTTGAGATGCTCTTGGGTACTTTCTCTGGCTTCCTGCAATCACTGTGGAAAGGTACAGATCTTCTGTATGTCCTGTGTCATATCTGAAAATTCATGTCTAAGTATCAATTAAAAATTAAAATAGCATCAGACACCTATGAGTGGGCAGAGGAATTAAGTTTGAGCTGTCTGGACTGTCAGTGAGGGAGACGTTCCTTCCTATAAGAGTGGTAACACAATGAGCACTTAAATCAGATCTTTAATATTTGATAGAACTAGGATAGCATGAGTCCCAAAAGAAGGATCCTGCAAAACCTACATAAACTACTTATATTACCTACATTCCACATACCTTTCTGCAAGGGGTGGAAGATCCTCCAAAAGATATGCTGAATATATCATGACAGAATTGAAAATATCTGAACCAAAGCATGCTGTCTGAAATCCAGTCTAATACTACTGAAGCTAAAGATATTCTGATGATGCTTTCAATATTATAAGAGCTTTAGCTGAGATTTCTTAGTTGGCACCAATTCTCTCTCACACAAACTACACCTTGGAAAGAATGATTACAACATCATAATGTATATTATACTGCATGTAATGCTTGAAATTCTGAGAATGCTGCATTCATATCACTGTTTATAAGTTATATTGCCAACAATTCTCAATCTAGCAGTATGCTGCAAAATTAACTCTCAAGAAAGTGAATTTTACCACAATGAAATATTTTCTTTCTAATTATCAAGAAGGAAGAGAAAATTGTTCACCTGCCTTCTGTAGTCTTGATTTCCTTTGGCACTACAAGTTATACAGCTCTTCAGGAGAAAAAGTTTTTTTTAGTTGTGGACATAAATGTGGATTTGAAATCTCAATTTTAGACATTTACGTTTACAGTAAAAGACTATAAATCTTGCTTGAAAGATTACTGAAGAAGTAAGAAGCATGACTGCATTTAGTCCAGAGAAAGCCAAACCAGGAAGGTTGTAAAGGTATACAAGAGAATACTACATGAGAGAAAAAACAATAAAATCAGGTAAATAGGGAAGATAAGATCAGGAATTGTAAATCTGTAAGGGAGCAAAGGAAGCATGTAGAGATACTTAAACAGCAGAATGAAACGGTCAAGTCACAAGCTACAATAATAAACCTAACAGCTACACTTGGTATATATCGGAGTTATGTTTGAGTCGGCCAGGACTGAGAGCAGATGCAAAGAGAAAATGTTGAAGAGTCAGCAAAACTTATGCACAGCCTATAGATGAAAAAAAGAACAAGGAAAAAGAACTGAAAATGACACCCAAGTTGATGGGGAAGATGTTGTCTTCAGCAGTATGCCTTAGCTACATATGTCTACTCTCTGTAAGTTACAGGCCAACATCCAAGAGAAAGAAAAGTTCAGTACATTTTAAATTTTGCTGTTCAATTTTTAACTCAACTCTGGGATACAGTTTGCATAAACTAAATACTACAATTGTGTTACAAGATTTCCAGGAAATATTGAGGGGTCATCCCTTGGAAAAAGTCTATAAAATAGTTCAAGTGACATCTAAGCTCATACAAACTATCAGCAGGACACTGTTCACACCAGGCGAGGCTCTTAGTTAACAGATCTGACAGATCTTTCCAAACCAAAGCAGTGATTGACATTAAAATATAAGAATCAGAAAATACACAATTAAAGAGTACAGTGACAATGTATGTCATGGAAAAAATAGGCAGCTCTTTTCCCTTCAATGTCTTACTATAAGTAATATCTGTAACAAATTTCAAAGAACACTGATTTTCTGAATTAATGGAATTTCAGATGAGAAAACATTGGACTTGATTTTACCTTCATAGCATTTAATATGAGATCAGGACATCTCACACTGGTATAGATGCATTTATTTCAATTAATTTAACCTTCTGACTAACTATAAGTCAGAATCAGGACCAATTAGCCTCAATGAGCATGAGCCACCAAAACTCTCAGGATTAGCTGTCAGGAAAAAGCTTTCAATCTAGAGAATATTTTATACCTCTGTGTGGAAGGCACTAAGCAGACAGTGTAAGCTTTGTATGGATTTTTATAAGCCCGTGTACTAGAAGAAACACCTTAATTGAGCTAATTTAGAAATATTCTTTCTGATCAATATATTGATTTAGCTATAATTTGATTCCTGGCCTGGTGATCATCTTTCTGTAGCTCCATAACTGTTTTGTGAATTTGAAATGCACACAAACGTGCAATGAAATCCGTTAACTAATAAAACAATGATCCATCAATTAATGAGAAATGGTTCAGATTTTTAAGATAAATGGCTAGTTTTCTATTGGAGATTCTAGCACAAACATCACATAGTCTGTTGCTTTAACGCCATCTTATTTAATAATTACAGAACAGTGGCATTGTAGAGGACAAGAGTTTGTTATTTATCAATACCTCTGGAAGAAAAGATGGTTGCAGGGGATTCCTGTCAAAGTGAAAAGAAAAGCTGAAATAGTTCTTTCGTATTGGACTCTAAGTACATACCAAAATATTCTATTAACACAAAATAATATTTTTAAATACATATTTTCTCTTAGTTGTACATTTCCTCAAAGAAGTACTATTTTGAAACACTGAATTAATATTTCTCTCCGTTCAAGATTCCTTATATTTCTGTTAATTTGGTTAAAAAACTTAATTAAAGCCTGATCGTGTGCACAGGAGAGTATCTTTATGAATAGGCCCACAGAAATCCTGTTCTTAGAGTGAATGAAGTTACTCAGTTGATGTTTATAAGGTGAAAACTAGTGCATACACTGTATATGTATTCTGACCTCCCTTAAATCACTGTAGTTCAAATCCACTGTAGTCTTTGAAATTAATCCAATGTAAATTAGATTATATTGCTGTCCAAGTACTCCTGATTTACCTCTGCATGGTGTACAACAAAATGATGTGCTGAGACCACCATAGCTGGAAACACCAAGCTAAATTTCTAAATAACCACTTCTCTGTGACACTGTAGAAGCAAAATCTTATAGAAGCCTTTAAAAAATATGTTTCATATTGTATTTAGCAAACAGTAGCATTTTACTATAAATAGAGAAATTCTAACTTGACTCATGCTATTTCCCTGTCTCAGGATCATTACTTTCCTGCACTGTTTCCAAAATCTCAGTTCAACTTGGGCTGGAGGCAAAGTTATGTTTTTGACTTTAGATTTTCACTTGGGCTCATCTTTCAAACACTTATTATTTTCCTTGCTGGCATATGTTTGCCCATCGTCAGTTAGAATCTGCATGATTTTACATTTATAAAGAAAAGTTTAGCAATTCAACCAAACCCATAAACTTTTTTTCTAGGGACCAAAGTGGCAGCTTTCTCATTACATATCAATTTACAGCTCAAAATCAGGAACAGATCAATGCAAACCATCTGCACCTTGCAAGTTTTAACATATCTCCCTTTCGTCACTCTCAGTAAAGCAGAGGAAGTTATGCAGAGCATGTGGTCTGCTTTCACAAATAATTTCTATGGAAAACAGCAGTCAGACAGTAATACAGGCCCAAGGTGACCTCATTACTGAAATTTGTTCTAGTTGTCATTAGACATATCACACTGTGTCACTCAAATTGGGAAAGGAATAAGAGATACTGACTCGCAGCACCAGTGATTAGAGATGAAAAATACTGTTACGCCATAAGAATCCCTTGGTGGAAAAGAAATATGTATAGTGTTTAAGATTCATTCACCCCCCTGATCTGTCACTACTGCCTTTATGGCTTTATTCTTTTCCTACTTGTTAATCCTCCTTCACAAGGGACAACACCTTTTCTTGAAGAATATTTCAGAGGCCAATATCCAGTGTCCGGCTACCTTGCACAAAATGTTGCTGAGTTTTTGGTAGTGATGCCCTCATGTTGTGTAAAGTTATTTACTGCAGTTGCCGCAGGCCAAATTGGACATTTGCTTTTTTTGTGTTTATCGGTGGAGACTCTTGTCACTGCCTAACTGTAAACTTGGCTTCATTCTTTACAATTGTAAGTTATGACCAAAACTTAGCCTGATCTTCAAGTCCATGAGCTGCAAGGAATGATACCAGCGATCGAGAGGATGGCATCTTCCTAGCCAGAAGCAAAGCATGGCTGGCAAAGTCCCTAGTGAGAGGAACTGAAATGTCCAGCCAACTGTCAGTTCCCACTCCCAGCTTTTTCCCACCTTGGTAACCAAAGATCTGGGTCCCATCCTTTGGGACTTCCTGCCCTTTATGGGATGCACTTCCACCCCTAATAAATATTCTCCTGCTGTGAATCCCCACAGAATCAACATCCCTCCGTAGTTCAGGACACACCTCTTGAAGCACAATAATTTGTACAAGATTTAGTGCCAGATGCCACGGCTTAGCTGATTTACATTGACTGAAGAAAAAGGTCCTTAAAGCCAAGTGGTCATCATTTATCATTATCAAAGATTTCAAGATGCTTTTTGCAACAGTGTTCCCAAATAAGTGCAAAACTATTGGGCACCATCCCAAATGTTATGGCCAATTTCCAGTTTGACTAATTACATTTTGGTTACCAAAATTCTCTCTGCAAAGCAAAAGGGAGGTGATTTGCTTTCTGTTTCTGGCCTGGGCTTTTAGACAGTTGTTACTATGCACTGTAAAGCTGTAGTCTTCCACCTGAGAGCTGGTGAGTCAAGGGACAGCTTAGAATGATAGAATCACAAAATAGTTTATCTTAACATAAAAAGATTTAGGGAGTCTACAGGATGAAAGATGGTACATAAAAGCAAGTTATTGTTCCTTTTTTCTTTACAGACTTTTACACTTGTTTTGTGTCTGAAAACGATTCATTTTTACACTGACCTAGATGATGGAGGAGGAAGAGAGGATCTTTAAAGAATTTTGTGAACTGGTTAAAACATAGATGAGACCAACCATAAAACAAACAAAATGTTCATCTCAGTTACTCAAGTATAAAGCTCACTTTTAAAAGTTTAATCTTTCATATCCCAAGTCTATATTTAATTATTATCTATTATGCTGCCCATTTATGCCCTGTTGAATTCTTAATTTCTTTCCAATGCACTTTATACTTTGCTAACTCTATGGTGAAGCAGGACTGTGTGAGTCTGAGTTACATATCTCCTTATAGTGACTAAAATATTTGCTTCTTCATTCTCTCTTGAAAGTATTTTAGTTCTGTTTTGCCATTTAGGCATCTGTCCCAGTTGCACATTTTTTTGAAACAAGTGTATTTATGGTTAAGCTCTTCCCTCTGAAGTCCAAGACAACATTTTTTATCACCACTTTCAGAAGGACTACTATTTGATTTTCAGTCAAATCTAAATACAATCACTCTTAAGCTTCTCATATTTTGGAAATTCTCCCTCTCACTAAAATTCCTTTCAGTGCTAACAGTACTATAGAATGTGAAAATATGTATATTGCATTCCACTATAATGTTGATAGGTTAATTTTTTCTCAAGACATATACTTTTTATCCATATATTTTCAGATTGGTGCATACTATATTTATTAATCCTATCTGGAATAGTGGCAGTCCTATTCCACTATTAACTTTACCAGTAAAAAAATAGGACAATCCAAAAATGAGAATTCCAGCCAGTGACATCTCATCATACATTATAAACCAGCCTCAGCACATCTGTGAGTAAACTGTCTCTTGTGAACTGTTCTACAGCTGTTAGGGTTCATGTTGTTCCCTTATAAACTAGAAATAGAAATTTTTATTACCTCTGGCCATAATTTAAATTACATGAACCCAACTCTATGCTCTAGATTAGTGTACTGCCATGCAGTTCGGTTGTTGTTTTGGCATACTGCAATGCAGCTCACACATGAACTCTACCATTAGTAGACATGTGATAGGAAAAGAAAGGATAAACAGACACAGTATTAAAAACGCTAGAACAAAACCTTAGGCCTATAAAGGATTATTACTGTACTTGCACCTATTCTCACAGGTTATATTCTTGGCAGCTTTACATCACTCGAGTGAATGGTTCAAGCACTTTGCTCGTACTCAACAAACACTCCAAAGGTCAGTGCTGTCACCCTTTCGCTAAACATCACCAAAAATAGCTACATAGCTGTTCTAAGAGCTCTTTCTTTATTTATTAAATAAAATTTGTTCCATAACATTTTTTCCAAGTCTTACATTGCAAAAAACTAAAAGTGATATTTTTAACAACATTTAAAAGTTAGAATTCTTGAGAAATCTGTGCAAATAAGAAGTGTATTCCACTTCAGTATTTTAAAAAATAAATTTACTTTCAAAAATGTAAAATGTATCACATCATGACTAAGAACTGGTCCCTCGCACATCTGCCCTCCTCAATATATGTATTTCTTTAACTAGAAAAAGAGAAATTAAAAAATACACACCAACATGCAGAGTTAGCTGAGACAAAAAAGTGAAACAATTTCATAAATGCCAGCAATAAGCTGAAGCTTTCCCTGCATACATTTAACCAGAAACCTGTCTTTTCCCACTCAATTGCAAGCAGAAACATTTATCTGGCACATGTATATGAACAGAGGAAATACATGCTATAATCTGGATTTTTCCTTAACAAATTATATTCGTTACATTATTCTGTGAAGACTTATACTTTGATATATCTTACAGTAAACTGCAATTTACAGTCTGCCAGAACACAAAAGAACATGAATGTTACCATAAGCTCATTCCAGCAACTTGCTTTAGAAAGTCATAAACATTATGGCTAATTAACAACCTAATGGAAAAGTGAGAATGAAGGTCTTGCTTCTCTGTGCACTTCTGGGCTTGCCTTTAATCGGTAAAATATTTCTAGGGCTATAAACAAAACACTTCATCTAAGCAACATTCAAAATTTACTTCTGGCTTTTCATCTCAAATAAAATTAATAAGTAACTTTAGCTTTCTGATCAATTTGTATAACTCATAGTGGCTGGAATAAAGAGTTCCTCAAACCCAAGACTTGGATTAAGGATTTTTGCATGTTTCCTCTTTGATTTATTCAATTTCCTAGAAGTTGTCATTGTAGGAAACAGTCTGTAAATGAGTAATTATTTCTTCATTTTGATTACAGGACAAAATGTATCACACAGTCAAGGAGCTACGGTGGTTAAAATGTGGACCTGGATTCAGAAGCTCTCAGGAGTCTCATTCCCTGCTCTGCCCCAGGTGAACCACATAACCTTGACCTAACAGCTGAGTATCTCTGCCTGCGATGTTGAATAATAATCATTAACCCTTAGTCTCCTGACATCACAAGTTCAAGAAAAGTGGTGGAGGCATCAAGCCTGGGTTTGCATAGAGCCTTGGAAAACCCATCATACTACTAATTTTACTAAACCTTTTCTTACTCTCATCCTCCTTATGAATATTGAATTATTTCAAAATCTTAGTCCATAAAAAAATGTTTCCCAGTTTTTCAATGCTATATAAAACATCTTATAAAACCTTTCAAGATGTGTGGCATACAACAAAGGACAGATATGGTTACTTTTGAGACCGAATAAATAAGAATATAGCTCCAACAACCAAAGGAATTCTTCCAAAGGTTGAAAATAGAAATAAAAAAACACCTCCCCCACCCTCCACCTTTTTTTTTCCAACAAAGAGTAACATAACTAGCTATTCCAGATGTGAGCTTCTCTAATACTTGTTTATTAAGTGTGAGGCCTTGCTCCAGCAATTAAAACCTTTGGGAGTGCATGCAAACCAGAACATTTGCATTTGGCCTTGAGCAATATACCTTCTGCATGACAGTGTGCTCCCCACAGTTTTGAACACGCTGACAGACTAAACGAACCAAACCTCCAGAGACTCAGTGACTAGAAGCTGCTATAATCCAACAGGAAGGATTACAGGCTTCATAAATAATAGCATGGTAAACAACCACAAAGTTTCTGGAAGAACCAGGCTCTGAGGTGACCATTACTGTAAAGGTGGAAAGGTTTTACCAGCCAGACAAAGGTAGAATAATAAAAACAGAGGAAGACTCATTATTTTGGAGCTGATGAATGCAATTTCTGTGGTTGACCTTTCAGGGCCAGATTCTGATCTCAGGGGAATAGACTAACTGTACAGATTCTGTTGTCGACTGCATGGGTTCCTGCAGATCTAATGATAACGTGCCTGCATGACCTGTCTGGCCAACTGCTGTCCCTAGTCTTGTATTTCATAATCTTTTGAAATTATAATACAATTAAATATCTTTAGAAATGATTTAAACAATGATCATCACAATGGCTTTCATGTAAAAACAAATAAAAAATAGGCAAAACTTTGAATCTGTAGTTATTCCAACTTTTTATTTACTTATATGTGAGAAAAAGTGTGCTTTCTTTTCCTTCTTTTCTGCAATCTGTGGAACTCAGATCAATAAAACCTACTCCTAGATAAGATTAATTTTATTCCTGAAAAATCAACCAGAACATCATCTACCTCTTTTCACAGCATCTTCAAAATAGGACTTCAGTGGACATGAGTGTTGGGGGCTGTGCCAGGGGCTTACTTTCATATCCTTGCTACCTCTTCCCAGGGGATATAATTAATTTCTATGCAAACCATTCATTTTTCTCATGATTTATAAGCAATTTATAGTACCTATCTTAAAGTTAAACAAAAAAATGTATTCAAATTAGACCAGAACCAAACCCTTAAATAAGCTTGAAGCTACAGTATTTTTTAAACTGAAGTTTAAAATAATTTTTTGTTAATTTTATTTCACATTCTGGAAATCTATGTGGGTGGATTACAACCAAAGAAACAGGTGCCAAAAGCCCAGCAGAAATCAAGACCAATGTGGTTTTAATCCTTGAGCATAAATCATGAGAAACTCTGTTTTAAAAAGCCAATAAGGTTATTAAGAGTTACCAGAAAATGTAAAAGAAATCCTCTTTGCATGTAAGCTACAGCTGCAGTAGTCATTCTGAGAGATCTGGGTAACTTTGAGGGAAGATATACAATATGCAAACAAGCCATAGCTTCTTTTACAATGTGACATGCACTAATAGCTAACAAATGAGAGGCTCTTTCAAATGAGCTGGTCCTGCACAGCTGAATTTTGATAGGCAAATGGGGTAGGAATGTAGGAATGAATTATAGAGCAATGCTCCCTGTCACAATACGCCTTCGCAAAAGCTCCTTCCCTTCAGAAGTTATCGGCACCGGCCAAAGCCACAGGGATTACCCTTCCCCTATGGCAACATGTAACAGGAGGAGAAATTTTGGCTCCTGACCAAGAAACCAGAAACTAAAAAATGTACTAACAAGCCAAGTGAGAAAGCTAAGCCAAAATTATTTAGGAAAGTAATAGATTTATCCATGCCCAAGCCTCGCTCCTCATTGACTTTCAGCCTCTGCGCTGCAGCATTAGAACTGCTCATAGAGTCCTGTGGAAAATGACAGACAAATCTGGGTTTAAAACGGTATGCTTTGTCACCCAGACATGATTCGCTTAAGAACAACAAATTCATAGAGAAATTTGACTCACTAGTATACTTTGTCCCTCTGGTAAAAAATTGTCAATGTGTATGTCATCTGACCCCAGAAAGCCAAGAGTCAGTGTGGAAAGCACCACTGTGCTACAGTGAGTATAGCCTTGCAATGAGCTGCTGCATATTTTACCTGGAACTACTGCCTTGAGTTGAACTTCAAAATACACTTAGGTAACCTGGGACATTTGCCCACTGAGTATCTCTGAATCTCTGGTCAAGAAATAGGGACATTCTTTCTCTTTGGCAGGAATAATACTGGGAACCCCCACCTGACTATCCAATTCCACCTACTCTCCTCTGCATTCCAGACTTCTGAAGGTCCTCAGCAGCCTAGAAACACTTCAGCTCAATGCAGTGCAGTTCCTATTCTATTTTTTCTACCTGCTAACCAATAAATACACCCAGCCACAGAAAAATATTCTATTCTGAAGTATGTGATGGCAAAAAATCAGTGGAGGATGGGCAGAACGTGTGAAGGGACAAACATGTACACAAAGAGAGAAAGAGAGCCTAGACGTATGGGAATTGATAGGTCTTCCCTATATACACCAAAATCCCTTCCAGAGGTCTATGTGAAGGTAGAGATTTAGTACCATATGGCGTTTTGTGAAAAGAAGGGGCACTTTGTTTTCACTCTAGTGATTGACTCTCATAAAAGTTAAGCAGACATCTATGAATAACATTTACTTTAAAAGCTCAGGTGATAGTTGTCTCTACTATAAAGATATAAAATCTGATCATCTAAGCTCAAGGTCAGTATTGTTCAATAGAGCAGAAATACTTTTTTACTATTTCTTTTCAAAGTATTGGAAATAATTACTAAGGCCCTCATTTAAATTCAAGTATTTGAAAGGTAGGAAATGGCAGATTATAATTGCTTATGCAACTCAATTTGGATCTCTTGAACATATCTGCTATGAAACCATCTTCAATTATGTGATCACAGACTATTTTTCCATGGCATAGCTGCAGCTCTTTTTGTGTGCAGTATGGATGGTATTCTGAGAAATGGCATTCTGCGATTGAATCAGGTTTATGTAGTGAATGAGGCTTTCATTTCTCTCTGCCTCATTTGTTTCAGGAACTGGAAGGTATATAATGAACCAGCAAGGGACTACAGAACGAGAAAATAAGATTTAATGGTTAAGGCAGCTGCCACTGAAGAACTGAATTCCATTTCTAGATCTGCCACAAAGTTCCTATGTGATGTTCGACAAATCACTTCACATTTCCCAGAGATGACCATTAATTTGATGTTCCTCATTTTCCAGCCAATATACAAGACAATTGAGTTGAGTTATTGAACACTTATAGATGCAATTGGTATAGATCAAAACTGTATTTATATACAGTGATTAGAATTATAGTGACTATGAAAAAAAAATATTTAGAAAATAGCCGATACATTGTCAACTATTTTGTTCCTATCTCTGTGCCTCTGTCCATCACCTGTGAAGCAGGGATAACAAACCCATGATGGCCAGGGTATTATGCAGGTAATTTCATTACTCTGTGTGAAGCATTCAGGTATGGTAGCCGTGAGAACAATGAAGCAAGCAATAATTTCGTATTCAGTGCAGGTTTTGAATGATGTGTGGTAAGGAAAACCCTGGGGCCACATACTACATGAAGAGGATGGAAAGAAACACATGCTAAATGCCGATGAAGCAGGGTCATGTGGAAAAATAGTATATATTTTTAAAAGAATGTCAGAGTGCCTGCACACAAAGGGCCAAATTAAGTTTTCCAGAAGCAACCGTAGTCCTGGCATTATGTAGTTTCTGTGTGAGCTTGAGTTTGTTCTTTTCACATAGATTTGGAGTTGTGTTGTCAGCTTCTAAGAAGCATTCCAATGTATACTGTATGTTTTATTTGAAGAGGAGAATCCAGGCACCTATCAGCTCTCTCATTTCTAACCTAGGGGTTTTGACTCTAAACCCATGTTTCATACAGATGTAGAAAAGATGGAATCTGCTAAAGCTTAATATCTTGGATTTGGGAATGAACATGGATGGATGTGGTACCACTGTCTGGAAAGGCTTCATCCAAGCTTGTCCTCAGAAACAGCCTGCCTCACTTAGTTCTACAAAAATGAGATGTTCCTGTGGGGAGAAAATACCCACTTGATATCTGGACAGGACCTCATTGTCTCAGTCATTCATTGAGGAAAAACACAGCTGAGCAGCCAATGCTCAAGGCCATCACTTGACATCCACTTCTCAATTCATGACCTCTGAGGATGTTAAATCTTAGCTGGTCCATAAGGTGGGCTGGGCAGGCCGAGGTCTGCCCTGGACCTTGGCTTTTACCTCAGTGCTTATCTGACCTGGGCATCTCCACCACCCGTGTCTGCCAAATCTAGGAAAGGACATGTGACTAGGTGAACCAGAGTTATGACCTTGCTGAATGCTGTACCTGCCCTGAGACTGCTTACCTGTACTCACACAGACTGAAAAACGGGGAGAACTGCTCTTTCCTATTAATACAAACAGATCCAGCTGGAGGAAGAAAGTAACTGGGGATACTTTGGCAATTCACTAAAGCTTGAAGCAATGATAAGGAAATCACAGTGCTGGGAAGTCCTATCTTGTTACTAACTTCCCTGTTATATGAAAGCCATGAAAGAAATTAATATTGTGGTGGGGTCATGACTTTGCTTCTAAAACCTGCATATTAAGTTGTGGGGAAGATTAGTGATGAATGCCTTCTTCTACTGTTCATCCTGGTTTGTAGCCTTCTATTTTCTGATATCTGCTATAGCTGACTCTTGCTTTGCCAAAATACATTACAGGCCACACAGATGATAATGTATCATCAAATAATGGAATCAGGTTAAAATACAAGTTTCCTATAATGAACAAAGCCAGCCCATTTCAGCATTAAGTTCAGGTGTTACACTGGGAGAGAAGATAGGCTTTAAGGTATGTTTTAAATTTGATTGCCTGTGAGAATGCAAATATGTAACTTCAAAATTTCAGGACAACTTGCCTGCTTTCTAAAGCTTAAAGCAGTTTCATTCATGAGGTTTATAATTTGTCAAAGTATTTTCACTAGATTTGCATGCAAATTATGAAATACAAAACCAATTTAGTACAGCAAAGAAAATGATTTCAATCACTGAGGGAAATAAAAGTAACTTTTACTTAGAGCAAGAGAAGAAAAGAAAAGCAAACAAGAGATTAATAGTATCCTCTCTTGATGAATTCCAGTGTTCAGCCTAGAGAAGATTAGCCAGAAGAGGAAAAAAAATATTTAAGAATTTATTCATAAAAATTACCAAACCTAAATCTACATGCTGAATAAATTAAACATTCCCAATCTTTCACATCTTCATTCCAAGCTTTTCTGATCAGAGTGGATTAAAGACTATAACTTGGGCCTTACAACCAAGCAGGGGTGCAAATTGCTCATTCCAAACTCCAGATGGCATAAATTGGTACACTCATTGAAGTCATTTAAGTTGTGGTACTTTAAACCATGGGAAGATTCAGCCCCATGTCACTTGCCTTGGTAGTACTTTATGACTGTACTTAATTTATTTTGTCACACCAAACCAAAATATATACATTAAATATAAAGTGAGTAAACATAGACATGATACTCAGGTTATCAGGAAGGCAGTACATAAATGGGGAAGTGTGGCTGGAAAGCTGCCTGGTGGAAAAGGACCTGGGGGTGCTGGTGGACAGCTGGCTGAACATGAGCCAGCAGTGTGCCCAGGTGGCCAAGAAGGCCAACAGCATCCTGGCCTGTATCAGAAATGGCTGACCAGCAGGAGTAGGGAGGTGATTGTGCCCATGTACTCAGCACTCGTAAGACCGCACCTTGAGCACTGTGTCCAGTTTTGGGTGCCACAGGATAAGAAACACATTGAGGTGTTGAAGCAGGTGCAGAGAAGGGCAACAAAGCTGGTGAGGGGTCTGGAGAACATGTTGTATGAGGAGAACCTCAGGGAACTGGGATTGTTCAGCTTGGAGGAGGCTGAGAGGAGACCTCATTGCTCTCTACAACTACCTAAAAGGAGATTGTAGTGAGGCTGGTGTTGTCTCTTCTCCCAAGTAACTGATGACAGGATGAGAGGTAATGGCCTCAAGTTGCACCAGGGGAGGTTTAGATTGGATATCAGGAAGAAGTTATCTACTGAAAGAGTGATTAGCCCTTGGAACAGGCTGCCCAGGGAGGTGGTGGAGTCACGATCCCTGGAGGTGTTAAAAAAACAGGTAGATGTGGCACTTTGGGACATAGTCTAGGGGTCAGGGAGATGCTGGGATGAAGGTTTGACTGGATGACTATAGAGTCTTTTCCAACCTAAATTATTCTATGATTCTATGTTAAAGCTATTTAATATTGAAGGAAAAAAGGTGGTTAATGGGTCTGTATTCTGCTACCTGTATCCAAGACAATGAAGCCCTTTAATGTTCATGCCTCAATTAAAACCGCATTTTAATACTGAAGTTGCATAACAACAAACTAAGGTAAGCAGTGTAGCAGGCAGCTGAAATCCTTCAGCCAAGCATTTGTTACAACGTACAATATATGTACCTCGCCTGGCATCTTACTAATATTAGAAGAAAATACAATTACCATTTTAAAAGTAGATGGTCTTTCTCTTCTTTCTCATGTAAATGCGCATACATGCACAACTTTGAGCAGAGCAAAACATGGTAAGGGAACTGAACAGTGACTAGGCACCTCCTAACTTAGAGCCCTAGTGAGATATTTTGGAAACAACTATTCTTAAATATTCAATAGGTTAATTCCTACAGCAACTACATAGTTCATAATATTTTGATTATACATAAACATTTAAAAGAGCCTCCTCACTCAATTCCATTTGAGTGTCAGGAAATTAGAAGTACACCAGCTATTTTTGTTAATTTGGCAGATCACCTTGAAAGCAATGAATGATCCATGAACAAGAAATATAATTCCTTCCAGGATTCAAACTAGCTGTTTAGCTGACAGAGTCAGATCCAGATAAATAGATTTCTTTCATTTTTGATAAAAGCACTGGGAAGCTTCTTTCATCCAAAAATTTTTGTGTAGGGACAGAACAAAACAATTTTAAACTCCATGACAGAATATAAATACATTTAGATATAAATTTCTAATACCTGCTCTTTTTTTCCTCTCACTAGACCAAAACAACTCACTTATTTAAATCCTCTTCTGTTTTCTGTCACCATTTCCCAATAAGCATTATGATTACATTTCGGTAAATGTTGTAGGAATATAGAAAACCTTAAGGTTTCTTTGCACAATACTATGAGGATTCTTCCTGATGCTCCAGATAGAGTAGAAGAGGAATGATGATGATGACGATGATGATGATTTGGCAAGCACCTTACAAAACACACGGCATAACAATGAGATTTTATGAAAACACAAGGGAGAAAAGGAAAAAAGCAGAGGTAATCTGAGGAAACTAAACAATTACTTATGGCAGTAAACACACAGCAAGAGCAGTTTTAATGCAGATGAATAGTTTTGTATGGGTCCATCACAGATACAGTAGGTAAAAACAGCCTGAAAAAACCATTCTCTTCTACCACCAGATACTTCGGGAACTAAAAGTAGCATTTAATTCAAGAGAGAACCACTCCCGTATTGAATTTGGTTTTTTTTAAAAAAAGCATTTCCATACAACTCAGGGGAGTCATTTCTGTGTCATGTTTATGCATTGCACAGCACAACAGAGCCCTGACACCTGTGCACTGCTGAAACACAAACAGATAACTGTCAGAGCCAGAATTTCTGAGCCTTCTGGACTATGAGTGCACTATCTGAAGGCTGAGCCTTCACTCTTGTTGCTTCTTTCACCACCAGTTTCAACAGGAGGTACTTTATCTTGTAGAATAAGAAGGGGAAATTGGGCTTTCCTTACAGGTGAGAAGGCTGAAGCATGGAAGACTTCCATTACAGTCAGCAAGGACAGAGGTAGTATTTGCAATGAGCAAATACAAAACTCCAGCATATGGACATCAGTCTGAAGAAAGACATACTATGAACTATTTCTTTAGGCAACTTCTTGACTTGTGAAACCATTCAGAGGCAATTGCAGACACACAAACCATCAACCTATCTCAGTAAAGCAATTAATTTTTCTTTCACTAAAGTAATTTCTCAAGGTATGGTTCCTAGAATAGTGCTACAATCGGATAAATGTTTGGAGTGATGTAGATAAGTTTGGATATATATATAAGAGAAAATACTACCCTAGGGAGATTGGACTTCATTTGATAAAACGAGCCATGGGTATTCATCAGCCCACAAAGATGCCTTGATTTCCAAGGGAAGGAAACACACAAAACTAACGCAGAAAAGAGCTATCACATATTCAGACTACAACTCAAATCTGAAAAACAGGGGGACAGGAGCAGCCTGCACCACTTTGAAGTCTAAGCACGGCCTCTGCTTCCCAGCAGCACAGTGAGGACATTTTCCTTTTATTTTCCCACTTCTTTCTTCTCTTTTCTAGTTAGATACAAAAGCTTCTGAATTCAAGGACTGGCATCATCCCATACACCTGCACCTCTTGGTCTCATCATGGCTACAGCCCTGGCCCACTGGTGTACAAAAAGCAGTGCTGTGTATCAAGGTGCAGGTGTAGACAGCAGTATGCATATAATCTTACTATACAAGTTAGCACAATCATTTTGTGCATGAATTAAGTCTGCATGACAATCAGAAGGTTCAGCTTTTCACATCTTTAAATACTAAAGCTGATACTCTCCAAAATGACAACAAATTTCCTTTTTTAAGTGAAGTTTACATGGGAACATTAAGCAATTATTAATGTGGAGGGTGGTGTAAGTGTATTGAAATAGTTTTAAAAGCTCTGTATTACAAAGTGGAGTTGAAGGAAGATTTCTTTTAGTCACTGTTTTGTAATAGCATTTGTGTCCTTTTCATCATTAATATTTAACAAAACTTTGAAAATAAGGCTATACTTTACTGAGATGCATTAGGTCAAGACACTTGCCTGCTATTAAATTGGTAAAATATTAGGAAAAACTAGCAGTTCCTACTATGGGACTTTAATATAACTGCGGAATGATTTAATTTGTGATTTAACACCAAGGTGAGTAGTTTACTTCCCTGTAAAAGAAACTGAAAATAGACTTCTTCAGATAAGGAGGTGGTAAAGTAGAACTTGAATGGTATAACTTAAAGAAGATGATAAAATGTTGCCAAAAATAACAGATAACTGTCCCTGAAGTCAATGCCTCAGGAAGATGCAAATGAAGAGTACATCAAAGGAAGTGCCATCTTTCATGCAAGGTGTGAAAGCTCCTGGTCATTGTGTTGTCATGAGCGACCCTGGATATTTTTTGCTAATACTGGTGACCCTGGCCCCTGAATTTCTGCTGAACTAGTTTGTTTTAATTGCATTCTGCACACCTAATTCCTCCCCTAAACTGCTAAACTACTCTGAAGTTCTAACTGTATCGTCCTGGACACCTTTGAAAAAGTGTTTTTCCTGTATTTGGGGGAGGAAGGGTTCTTTTTAAACCAAAGCTACACAAAATATAATCTTTTAATTTGAGTAAAAGAACTGAGGCTATCAAATTGAATACGAACTGAATAGCCTTATATGACAATATGTGTGCAAAGATTTTTAATTCTGGAGTTTGCTTAACATTTTCCTTTTGTGTTGGCTGTTTCTTAAAAAGTAAATGGTACCATCTGTATAGGCCATCTGAACTGAACTGACCCTGAACAGGAACATGAACAGAACGAACCCACAGATAATCCACAGCACTTTGTCAAGCCTGATGATAGCTAATTTACTTCCAGATAATATGGACAGGCAATTATTACCAGAAAACTTTAATGAATAAAAATTGAGAAGAATTATCTTAATTTTGCAAGCATTGCTTTCCATAGGAGTTTGTTCTGTGGTGAAGTTTTCAGCACTACGAAATGATAAAGAAACGAGCGATAGGAGCTGGTTCTGAAACCAGCATCTGTTTACCCACTCCTGTCAAAATCATTTACCATTATTTAGTGTGAAGTTTGGCTTGTACATTAGCAGAGCCTATGATACCGAGTATCAGTACATGCCTATGAGAATTGTATATGCTGCACAGCTATCTCTGGTGTGCCTGCATGTCCAGACCCATATATGTTACCAGGTCCACATATGCTACCAATAGCAGCAAACAACAATCAAAGAGCGGTAGATGAAGAATAATTCTGTTTAAGGAATGGAGCAAGAGACTGAAGAAAATCATAACACATCAAGACATCCTTGAGATCTTGGCTACCCTATTTTGCTTTCATGCCCTCTTGGTCCTCAAAGCTTTGTCCTCATCTCTCCCTGTTCCAGCATCCTGCCTTTGGGCACTCTCTCCACTAGGGCTGGCAGCATGATGGGAAGTCACTGGTACAACTCGACATCCTAATTTGCTCCAAGTGCTCAGCTGCTGCTGCAAGACCAGCTTGTACACTTCTGGAGCTTGTCTCCCCCACAGGGAAGTCAGGATAACTCGATTTGCTCCTGTCAAGGAGAAGGGTGCCAAGCCAAGAGATCTGCTTCTGCTGAGCCCTTGGCACTGAAATGATGCCTGCGGTTCTGTCATGCCCTTTTTGTTGCTTGGATTCATGAGGAAAGGCTATAGGACCGCTTCCTCTCCCTGTACAACTAAACGGTACCACTGTGGGAGGCTTGAACTGTGTTTTTAAACAGGCTCCCTGCTGTTCTGTGTCACATTCTTTCTTCTTCTCTTCTACAGCAATTTTATATATATTACGTTCTAAAACAGAGGGCAAACTCCAAAAATGAGCATCCTGCACACAATTTTCCAATGTTCATGGCCAATTTGCTGCACTCTGCTGTGAGTTTCATGACAAAGAATTCAGAAAGTATTAATATTGCATTTGATCCCTTCTCCTTTATCCCTTGTACCCACCGATGCTTGCGTACTCACAGTAAGTGAAACAAAGGGGACCGGGGGTGTCTTCAAATTCCAAAATCTTACCACTTACGCATTTTTACACAAGTGAAATTAACCCTGATTTAATGAAAATGATGACTTCAAGAAAAAAAAATAATTTAGGGGGATAACTGATATTACTACAACAGAAACAGCAATTAATGTATTTAGTAATGTCCAGGGATTGATTTAATGCAGAATTCAGATTTGTTTCCTTTCCATTTTTACTCTTCAGTCTTTTTGGTAATGTAAAATGAACAGCATGTTAGATTAGCTTCTTAGCTTACACGAAGTATTACCATCTATTTTTTTAAGAATGAGGTGCTCTGCAAGAGAGCATTAATGCTAAACATTAAAGGTAAGAAAAAGTTAAAATTCAAAGGAATTTCTTTGTCTTTTAGTTCCTCATTTTTTGCCAAATACGTGCATACCTATATATATAGGAGGCAGTGAAATAAAGATTTTCTTTGATTTAGTTTCAAGGAAAATGTCAAACGCAGAGACTCATCCACTATCCTTT
Organism: Eurystomus gularis; assembly: GCA_013400335.1. NCBI lineage: Eukaryota > Metazoa > Chordata > Aves > Coraciiformes > Coraciidae > Eurystomus > Eurystomus gularis. Next base: position 101,022 of record VZZY01008875.1, on the reverse strand, counting down.
CCTAGACATCAAAGCTATTTTCAACAGAAGGGTCTCTGCTCAGCCAAAAATATAGTCTGTTTCCATACTGCAGCTGAAGTCTGCAAAAGCTCAGAGAAGAAGAGAAAAAAAATATCAGTTTTCATGGCCATGTACCAATTTCTACAGGATGAAAGATGAAAGTCATTTTGGTTGAATCAGCCAGTATCTTTTAATTAGGAGAAGCATTTCCAAAAGCATCTAGCTGTCTCTAGGAACACAAAGCTCAGTCACTGACTTCAATTTTGCAAAAAAAATTATACTATGACTTAGTGACATCTTTCACAAAAATGGGTCAATTTTTCTTTCATAAAAAATGCAAGAAAACCTGACTTTCAAGTCATTTGGCCTTTTATTGTAATATATTACATCCCATGCACTGTCTTGATGACATTTACTGTTTCCTATGCAGGATCCCACAGTATGTATGAGTTGTCCGAAGTTCAAAGAGGGCAATCATTAAAATTTGACATTTATGTCAATGTGTACACAGGGAGTTTACCTTTTCATTAGCTGCATACATTTATTTTCTGGTGGAAACAGCTGAATATGAAGTCATGAAAGACTTGGAGTGGTTTCATATGATCCCAGTTGAGACTAATGTGTAATTCTATATGATCACAACTGAGATTACTGGGTAAAAAAATTGATTAAAGATATTTTGCTGTTGTTGTTATTTGTTGAGTTGTCAAGAGATGTTGAGTCATGCTTTGAGAAGTTTGAGTGCTGAATCTTCTGCTGTCATATACAGAAATGTCACTCTATATTACACAGTACACAGAACAAAGTTAAAAAAAATTCTTTGAACCTAAAACAGTATTTTGGTAAATAAAACTTATCAACTTCACAAATCTGGTTCTCCTTCCAATTGTATGCTATTTTTCATGCCTGATAAACTCAGATATTCTCAGTGCACAAGTCCTAACAGATGTCTTTCTCCAGATGAACAAACTGATTTGAATACTGTAAGGATATGAGTGTTGTCAGCCAAGCTTGAATAGGTCTTTCCTTTGGTTCAGAAGTGTTTCTTAAACTCCTCTTGAAAATAAATTGCACATGTTGCATCATTTCCATGTTTGGCCAGGGTAAAACAGTCCAGGAAACTTCTACCTCTCAACTCATCCCAAAACACTTTTAGCAATTGCATTGTGGTCTATTGAGGAGACAGAAAGACTGATGCTGATGTGATACCCAGAATTGGCTTACAGAGTCAAAGCAACAGTTTATGCCTGGCCATGGTATGAAGTCAGTATGAAGAGCAGTGCATTAATTTTTGCTGTGAGTTTTAACTTTAACTAGCTTAGCTGAGTTGCAAACAGTGGAGACAAATCCCCATTCAGGTGGTTCTTTGCTGGCTTCCAGCTGGGCTCCCGAGCACTTGGGAGGGAAAAGGAGAGCCACTCTGAGAAAAAAAGTTGCCTGTGGTTCATATGGCTGTGAAGGCTGACAATAACTCCCCAGTGGCTATGTGGAGCCATTGCCTCCTGGAAGAAAAACATCCTGACCATCTCCCCTCCAAAGCCTGGCTCAAAGGAGACTGAGAACAGATGAGGACAAGATCACTCACATTTCAGTTAGAAACTCTTTCTGCAGGGCTCCAGAGGAAATGGAGGGTGAGGAGATTACCCAGTAATATCAAGACAAACCTTTTGCATTAGTTTTTACTTGATCTAACTAAAATCTTGCTTTTTAATCCTGTGATTAAAAGATAGGCTAGAGTCTCTGGGCCCTCAGAAAGCATTTTCTAAAATTAGCTTTACACTCAGTGGAGGCAGTAAGCATTATACTCATGCATTATTTTCTCAGTGCTGCAAGTAAAACTAGCTACCTCACATTGCATCAAAGGCAAGACCACGCCATGCAAAAAGCAGATGCACATTAATGAGTAGAACAGTCGAGGCTCTCAGTGTGTGTATCCAGGAGCCTGCATTGAGTAGCTCTTATTCAGGCTCATTTAAGAAGTTGAATTTGCATTATATAAGTGGACCTATGATTGCCAATGAAATTAATGATGTTACATAGCCAGTAATCCATGTCTGCGGCATCGGTTACCTGAGACATAATACTGGGAGACAAAACCTACCTTTCCAGGAATAGTTCTAGAAGTAGTCACTATTTCAGTACGATTTCTTAAGCAGCAAAATGCTACATAATGCCAATACGAGTGAAAGGAAGTGGTTGAATCAAGCCAGTAGGTAATAGTAGGCAAAACCTACATAATGAGAAGTGTTTTCTTTTAGAGCTTTATGTACATTGTTATTATCATTAAGAAAGAGAAAATCAAGTAGGTAAATTTCATCTGAGCTTTCTGCTTTTATTGTATTTGAAATATAATAAAAGACTATATAAATTACAGAAGAGCTTTAAACTGGCAAACTAGAAGATATAACATAAATAAGACTCTTCTATACATTAATTTTCATCTTTGCAGAAAACTTAAGATAGAAAACTCAATCAAGATAAAGAGGAAATTCCTACCATCTAAAATCTTCCCCCAAAAGTAGATTTTCCCCAATTAGATCTGTACAAGTATCTTCTATATCTCCATTCTGAATGTTCATATTTGCTAATCAGTTAGATGCTTAATTACAAAGAAAATATTTTTTTCCTGTACTTTATTATTAGTCTAATTCACCTCAGGAGTGAGATAACCTTGATAAGACCTATTTCACTCCACAATGCAATTCCATGAAGGTATAATTTGGGCCAGCATATTGTGCCCTTACATGTTTTCCCATCTATCTCTTTAGAAATACATGATCTAATTTTAGTTAGATTTACCTAAAGATCTCTGTGGCATCTATGGCTGAAATTGCTCTTATGAAAGTTCTTTTACATTAGTTTGTATACAGAATTATTATAGTGAATGTTTTAAAAGCTGCCCAAAACAGGGGAGGAGTTTTAAAAGGTTTGTGGCTGCAGGTAAAGGTTTCACTTTGTTCAGCTTCCCTCTGCTCTTTTTACTAACTAGCCTGCAGCTTCTAATGCTCTGCAGACAGCCACCTTTCAGATTGCTATACATCTCTTAAAGACAATTACTGAATTTGCCCAATGAGCTAGACTAGGAGCATCCTAATAGGAGTGTGAAAGGCTAACAAGCTGGAAGCCTTTGAGGTGGCATCAGTGTCTCACATCTCTTGATGTCAGTGAGTTGATAAAATTGTTACTAGTTCAAGAAGGCATGCACCCACAGTTTCTCCTTTCAGGCATTCCCTTCAACTAAGGCTAGATAGTTAAGGTCTTGTATATCAGATGTGGTAAGTGGGCTGCAATGACAAAATTCACTCCTCAGGAACTTCACAAACAAGGTCTTTTGTGTTGCAAGGATTGAGTTGTTAGTAGAGGGAGAAATTGTCTCATTCCCAACTCACCTATTTATTATTATTTTTTTTTTAAATAAAGGGAATGCTATCTCCAGCCTCTTTCTATTCATAATCTGAGCAAGGTGTTGATGAAAAGATAAGACCTCTTTAAAGATTCTTCTTTCTTGGAAACACCAACCATGATGCAGCTGTTGCTCTGTCATGTACAGTCTGACAATGCTCAGTTGTGAGGAAAGACATCCCACTCCTTATTCAACCTGGGAAACTGCTCAAGTCTGTGAAAACAGTCCAAGATTTAACTCCTTGGAGCTGACAGCCTCCTAGCACTGGAGCAAAGTCAGCCATCCTTGCTCCCCACTAGGGTGAACCATCCTTTCTGAATTATTTCACTGATGTCAGCGAGATTATTTCAGCTACAGGTACCACCTGGTGTGAGGCAAAATAGCAGAACTCAATCCAGAGTACATGTTAATAATCATAGCAATGGTAATTAATCCACCTATTTTTACATTCAGTAAAACTGTGCATGTACCCATTATCACAAAAGAAATAGTGCAGTAATGAATATCATCACCCCCACAAGCTGTTAAGAGTTCAGGAGCACATGGCAATGCACTGTGATAATCTAGGACAGCAAGTAGAGAATATACAGTTGACTCTGACAGTAACATTTGCATAGAGTCTGCCTACTGAAATTGGATGTAAACAAAGATACCGGTACTGGTATCATGTATAGAAAACAACCAGCAGCGTATAAAGGCCTGGCTTGAAGACGGATGCAGAGCAAAGAGTGCCACCTACAGAATCACTTGGAATATTTACTTCAACACATTAGGTCCCCTTTCCATTTGCAAACCATCTATGACGATGTTCAGTTAGCACCGTCTGGTGAGATCAAATCCAAGCTGCAGTGCTCTCAGAGCCAATAAATTAACTGGAAAGCAAATTAATGTAAGAGCAAAGCTGTTAAACAAAAGAGATGTTTGAAAAATTTGCCAATACTACAGCTATAAGAAATAATCTTACCAGCTCAGACTAAGCTTGCTTTGGATGTACAGTCTTCTCACATGCTTGACATCGCAATACAGCACATTTAATACTTGCACAGAATCTGCAATTTACAGCACCACAAGAAAACCTCGGAAGTACTGCTGTGATTTTACTTTCATAAGGGCACTCTGGACTACAAGCTCTCAGTGAAAAGAAGCACAGAAGTTAAAATCTATGCATTTCTTCCTATTCTGTCTCCATTAGTTGAAGTCCAGAAATACGCTGCTTGGTAAGGTTAACTGGATGGCAGCTTTCTCAGTAACTAGAGGTTAGTCAGCAGTTCAGAAACAGATGGTAGGTTAGACAGTCTCAGCTGGTAGGAGTTTTTGCTTTAGCCTTTCCCATTTCCCTTTAGACTAATATATGACCGTATTGTGACAGGAAGATTTTAAGTAGTGGTCAGAAAGTACAACATGAGTTCCTTATCCATATGGAAATATTTCCCTCTCTAGCCTATAAACTGCTGTCATCCATTTAATGATGACCATACAGATAACGATAATAATGTGGCTGGACTGTGAGCCCAAATTCCACTACAAAATATGCTTGTTCTGGAGGTGGTAACGCTCAGGTAATGGGTCTACAATAAAAAAATGAGAGAAAGTTGCTATGATGGGGGAGAGAGAAAAAAAAAATAAATTCTTTTTTATCCAGTATTTGCAAAAAGTTTTAAACCCCTCGCATTTTGTGTGTCATATGCCTTGCATATCCTGCAAAAAATGGACTATTTGGGGCTGAACTTGATCAGTCTGCTCAGCTACTGTGTGTCTGCCAAGGTCTGAGCCAATAACATATTGCAAGAGCCAGTGCAGTAATTATACAATCTGATCTCTGCGTGCTACCAAAATAAACTCATAGCTAATGATGGCAGTGCTGCCACCATTTAGCAGGTTGAGGAAGTGTGCCATATTTAATGCCTCCTCATGAGATCACTTTCCTAATCTGAAAGAGATTTAAGACACTTAGAAACAAGCAGTTACTCCTTTCTGCTGTTTTCAAAGCGCTCCTGGTCGTATTGGGCCTCTCTGCTCTATCCCTCAAATAAACAGAAAAGCTGCTTTCACAGCTCATCTCCAGATATGAAATTACTTTCATGGTGGCTGAGTGCTCTCTGCTATCCAAATTTCTCACAAAAACCATTGCTTTCATTTTCTTGTGCTACTGAGCTGAATAAAGATAAAAGGAGTCAAATAAAGATTATTGAGTTAATGTTATAATTTCTTATTCTTTCTCCTCCTTTGAAGCATAGTTGTGTATTTTATACCAACATATGCAGCAGCAGTGATGCCACGAATAAGTCAGCTTTGTGACTCTTTGCAGCCTTGAGTTATCAGCAGCTACCTGTGCCATACGCTTTACCGAGGAATTAGTGATTTGGAAAATTATCCAATCCATACTATCAAATCAAGGGAAAGATCTACTGTTTGCAATTACTTTCTCAGAGGTTGCTGCTGCTCCTCCTTGAATTTGATAAAATTCAGCTAGTAGAACCACAGCACTGGCCCTTTACAGTGAGAATTCATCGGGATTTATAAGTATATTCTCAATGACACAAAATATGATGGAATTATTACTAGAAGGTAATTATTATGACTGTTTTCCTCTCACGTTTAAGCTAGCTTGTATAACTGAGAAGTTAACAGTTGCGTTCCCATACCCATCACGCATACAAACCCTAAGAAAATAAAAGTTTGAAATTCAACATAGCGAAAGCTAATGTCCTGTGTGGTGGCAATGATAACAGGAACACAGTTGTTTTCACACATCTGGACATGTACATGTAGATGTTTCATGAGGTGGCTGCTCAAGAACCAGACCGTGAGCAGTCATGAAGCCTTACAGATGCCTTTCCAAAAGTGTCATTAAGATGGATTCATTAAACATTTTTTTGAAGAGCAGAAAAAATGAGACTCTGTTCCCAGCTAGAGATTTTAGTTTTATCCTTCTTAAACCCAGAACCTTGAAAAAAACCCTAGCATCGCTGATGTCAGCATCTAAAATCTATGTAATGCGAAATGCTGCACGTGTTTATTTGAAAAAAGCCACAACAACTGGAGACATTTTTCCTGAAAATAACCTGAATGTATCACATAGTCACAAGTATTGGAGAGAGAAAACTCAAAGTAGAGAACCCGAACAGCTGTACTTTATGAATGCAGAATACCTATAAATGTTTTGGAAACAACTGGATGCATTAAAGTTTTCAGACCAACAGAGTTTACATTACTACAGCTAAGTCCACAGCTTATGGTTTAGTACATATTTTATGACAGACTGGGAACAGAAACAGGCTAACACAGTTCCCAGTTAGGACAGACACCTCAGGCTGTGGTGAAACATGACCTTTATAGATATCTAGCAAAAAAACATTTAAGAAACAGATATAACATCATGACCTTTTTAGAAATGTAGCATAAAACATCTAAGGGGAAAATCCTGCCTCTCTTGCCTTCTGCCACAGAAGCCATGGACACAGCAGGAACTGCCCAAGGGGCTGGTGGTGGTACTGGGAGTCACAGGTTTTACTGATTCCCAAAGTGACAGTAACAGTGGGACTGATTACACCTAGCTTTGCCCCCTACATTTCTGTTGTTTAGGCTCTCTCTGTAGTTGCTGGAGGCATGCAGGCAGCTCAAGAAGTGGTCTTTAAAAGAAATGTCTAAAGTAGAATATATATGAATTGTTCTTTGGAGGTAATTTGACTACCAAGGGACTAGTAATTTCTAACTAGAGTTCACTCAAATGAACTGTACCTCAAGGGATGACACTATTACTATACCCTTTGGTGACAAGGGGCTGTTTTTATTGCTCTAGTATGTAGAATAGATCACTGTTTAGTGGAATTTGTGTAGGACACAGGATTTCGTTGATCAAACAGAAGTCAAGGCTTAGCATTATTGTCCTGCACTTTTCCTTCTTCATGGAAAACAATCTTGTAAAATTGCAATTACTTCTCTGAAAAATTTTTGTTTTCTTTTCTCCCATCAAAAAATATAAAAATCAAAGGAAAGTTTATTTCATTAAGGCTGAGAAATTAAAGATGTAGCATTGCTAGTGATAGTGTTTTGCTGCTCCTATGGTCCTACCACAGATAATCCTATTCCAGATACAGTCCGCAGGGTAATTTTAGCAGAAAAGCACCAGAAGTGTTATTCGACTTTCAAAGGAGAAATGAAATAAAATCCCCAGGAAGGAATGGTGCTACTCAGAGAAAAATTAAGAGGGTGTCAAAATGCATTATGAAGAAAGCAGAAAGACAAAAATAAATTCTGAATTACAAGATCCAAGAGCCCAGTTAAATTAGGTGGAAATTAATTAAAATTTGGAACTAAAGTGTTTGGTAGAGCCCCAGTGGAAGTATAAGCCACAAGTAGCACTCTGAAAGAGGAAAATCTGAGAGTCTAAAATCATTTTGAAGGGAAAAACAAATAGATATTTTGAGGACATCAGAACGAGGAGAATGAGAAAAATTTGCTCAAGGCCATCAAAGTTTAATGAAGCAGTTCAGGAAGAGAAATGTCCATCTAAGAAGCCAAATGATCCTTTACTTCAGTGAAACAGGAGACCCTTGCACCTTTCCACTAATTAAGATGAAATACTATCAAGATGGAGGTGCCAGGTGTTCTGGAACAAATAGAAAGTGTCGAAAGCTTTTGAAAAAGCTCATCTACAAGTTATCTGAATGTTTATAAAATATGCTCTCTCTGCTGCCTCTGATGCGTGCAGCACACTGCAGCTATATTTAAAATCAATCCAGAGCTATAGAATCACTCTGGAGAATTACTGACCAGTGGATGTAAATGACAGTTCAGATCAGAAAAGCAAAACACTTGGAAAATGACGGTAATAAAGGGGCTAATCAGTGCTGTTTCTGTGAACAAACTCTGTATCTCATCTCTTAAGACTATAGCTCTGCGTGTTATTTTCTAAAAAGGTCATCTTCAATGTGTCCTACCACTAGTTTCCCCTTCCCGCACATATTTTGTAATGCCCTTTCAGCAACTGTGCCACTATAAGTAAGTGTAGGTAAAAGATTAGTATAGGTAAAGAGTTCTAATGGAAAGAGGAAAACACTGCCCCAGACCAACAAATGGCCAGAAGAGAAAAAACAAAGAATATGATTAAATGGTATGTTTTTATCATAGTGAAAGGTTAATGACAGGGCATCTTGTGGTTACTTTCTAGGTCATTGGCTATTTAATAGATTCATTAATAATCTAGAAAAGGATGGCGTGTAAGCAGGCAGCAAAAGAGGCATATAGTAATTTTTCAGGTTATTCAGAACAGAGAGGACAGTGAGTTCAGAGTTTTGCCATAATACAGGTGTGGGGTTTTTTGACAATTTTGTCTTATCACCAACTAATACAGTCTTAAAACCACAGGGATGCTCAATATTAAAATACAACAGTTTTATCATTGCTTAATTATTTATGAACTATAAATTAATTTGATTTCACCAGATAAGCCCAGAGTTACATATCTTATTTTTTATTTTCTGTTATCCTTTTGTCTTGCAGAAAATCTCCCAGAAAACAGTGTGGAATTTTGCAGCAACAGTAATTAAGCTATCAGTATCAAATATCAAGAAACTCCAGAAATCAAGCTTAATCCAATAAGGTAGATTCATCAGTGCTGAGCTTACATATACTTTCTATTTTTCCTTTCCCCTTTAAATAGCAGTATTCCTCATTTGGCCTATCTTCCTCTCCAGGGGATGAAAATAAAATAATTATTTAAAAATTCATTTTCATTCTCTAAAAAAATTAAATACAAATAACACTAAGCCTATTTTTAAATAAATCAAAACCAATAATGGAAACAGTCTTGTTCTTACCAGATTTATAAGACACCTTTAAAATTTTATACTTAATATCACCTAGAAGTTCATTTTTGAGGAAATATTCACAAAAGGTTACTCTTACCATATAAAGTTTGGGAGATTCACCTGTCATTCTATCCTGTGCAAATGCACAAGTATTATAATATACCTAATTTCTTTGTCCCTCACAGACCTAAGAAGGGAAAAATTGTCAAGTTCTTGAAATCAGCACAGCATCCACACTCTGTATACAAGTGTGGAATCATAAGACTGGTTCTTAAGGTCAGTGCAGCTTATGGTAATGAATATGGAAAGGTTACTATTGTTGTCTTTTGTTGATTTCTCCTCAAAAAATGCAAAGAACAAAAAGGTCACTGAGCAATGTTTCTAAGCTACTTTGGAATTTACTAATCTATCACTGAAGAAAATAAAAAAGGGTTAATAAAATATACTCTAAACACAGAAAATCAGATTAGAAGTGGCATTTCACTGTGAAACCTTCTTCAGACAGAGAAAAAAATAACCTGAAAATCAGAAAGGAAAGCTACTTTCAGACTTTGATCACTAAATAAATATTTACAAATCGAATAAAGCTTTTTAAGTACGAGATTGGAGCACCATAACACGTCACTGAAGAATACGTCTATGACAGTGGAGCTGACATCTAGTACTGTAATGAATGCTAGATGCAACAATTTAATGAAAATTGTACTTGTCCAGACCAGTGAAAGAAGTTACTGTATACTGAGTTTTGTAGACCAAGCCTGTAGCGGAATTGATTGAAAAAGCAAGAAGGGCTAAATGCAATGACAAGAAGAGACTCTAGTATGGTGTTCTAAATTACCAATCAAGAGCTATCCAGGGAGGACACAAATTTGCATTGTCAAGCTTGGATAGCAAAGTGTTTGACTTAGAGGAACTTTGAGATGTCAAAGACAATCTGGATTGGCAGGTTGCTAAAGGGACTAGGACTCTGCAAAGCATGTCCAAAGGCACTGCTCATTCTTGGCTCTAGGCTAGGGAAAACTTAGATGCAGTCTAAGTTTAAAACTATCTTTCTCGTCTGACAGGCTTTTGTTCTAAACAAATTATAAATGGCTCTCAAGTCATTATTTGCTTGCTGCCAGTGTCTCTAAGCGCAGGGTTTGCAAATAAGTCAGATCTACTGTGGAAACCCCTGGTGATATCTAGGAGCTGTAAGGTCAGGAGATGATCTGAAAGATGAACTTTGATCTCAATATACAGAGCTGGGGACAGAGAACCAGAAATGCACTCTGAGGTGCACTGCAGGGGCTATCTGAAATAGCATGAATAAAAGATAAAATTTTACTTAGAAAAATTAGTAAGAAACCTGTTATGTTTCTATATGGATATTTTTATATGTATGCCAACAGCATACGCATGTCATAGATTCTGAATTACTGCATATATTTATATTTCTGTGGTTTTCTCAATGTTATGTGGCCCTTTAGCTTCGTAGTGACTTCTCTACAGTACGTGTGTAGTGTGATGACAGAGTGGAAGAAGTAGCGTAATCTTGACATTTTGGCATTATTCTTCATCTATCTTGCCTTTTGTGGAGGTTACTATATTATTTTAAATGCCAAATGTTCAGAACAATATAGATAAGCCAAATTCCATGAATTTTAATGGGAATATTTTATACTTTCAATTCAAATAGGCTTCTTGTTTGAGTGGAGGATCAGCTTTGAATATAATCGTGCAGTGACATCATTGAAATGAGCATTTTGGGAGAATAACTTTTGAATGAAGAACATGTAAGTATTTTCATGAAACAGCCCTTTCATTGCCAGGGGATAGGTTAATATATTATAAAAATTTTTAAGTCATAAAGCAATGGAAGTTTTCCATGTAATGGCTGGTGATTACATGACCATTTGTTCTATTTTTTAAACTAGAGATTACAGAATTAAGGGACATCGTTACCCATGTTGCACTGGAAATAAGCACCACTAATTTCTCCATCTTCTATTACAGAGAATGAGATCTTTAACAAAAGGAAATTCAAATAGAATTTTTGAATGATAGGACCATTTTCTCAAACTGAGCTTATTCTCCTGTGTATGTATGTACATATGGTCAAAGGTTTGAGTCTGAATTTACTTCTCAAGCAAATTGTATGTTGAAACCACACATGATGTTATGTTCAGATGGAGTGTAGCGAGCAGAAAATAATTTCAGGTTTCAGCTGTATTTTCATTTCAGTATATATGTCAAATGCTTTGCCTTGTTTAGATAAAGGTCAAGAAAATATTTTCTTTTTATCTTAAGAGCTTTTATAAAAATGGAAAATATAGGTGGAATGATTTGGAAATGAGTTAATTTTTAAATTCTCTGCAGAAGTCCATTCAAGTCCTGAAAATAGAGTTAATTTGTTGGAAGACATATCCTACAATCATAACTACCCCTTTGAATTGCAAAAAGGAATCAGCACAAACTGGAGAACATGACATCGTCATGACACAAACCATTACAGAGTAATGGAGAAGGTACTGAGCGTAGCAGTGCTGCATGAGGAGAAAAGTGGAATAAGATAATTATTTGTTCTTTTTTCCTATAACACGATAGTCCAAAAGCCCATGCGTATTTAGCAGTGCATATGCAGTATTTACTTCAATATTCTGAAGTTAATAACACGCTTAAGAATAAGATTTTGGGGAAATTTAGCCCTCCATATCACTAAATAGTATCCTAAGATACTGGAATCAGATGAGCATTATTTATTTATTATTTCACAAGCCATTACTTTTGGCAAGGTCTTTGCAAAAATTTGGGTAAGTAGAAGACTAAATAGACATGTTAGAACACAGCTGGGGGCCAGACACCTTCTTAAGACAGATTCTCTTCAGTTTAACTTATATATCTCTCTCAAATTATTATAGGACATCTCACTTTTTCCTGAAACAATTACAAGGTTTTTACCTAGTATTTACCTACGCTGAGGGTGTTGTAATGATTAGCTAACTCACCCTTGCACAGAAAAGCAGAAGAAAACCCATCCATTAGTTGGACAGAATCAGTAAAGCACTCCATAACTGATGAAGATAATGACTCAACAGTGATTCATAACCACAGAAGTAGTTATCAAGGTAACAAGGAATGAAAAAACTACTTGAGTATCCCTGGAAGGAAGCATTCATAATGTCTTTTCACTCAATACGGGTAAAATAAAAAAGATATGTTATTTTGAGTCTTTGTATGAAAAAAACGCAACAGTATACAAAATTAAAAAAAAGACCTAATGTCTTTCCACAGATTTTTTTTTTGTCTTTATAAACTACATTGAAGGTTAGATATAGAAAGGTCAGACTAATTAGATTTCTAGAAATAATTACCATCACTAACCAAAGCAAATGACAAATCAAACTGATGACTCAGTTTCAAGGATGGCTATCAGTCTATAAACATAAGCAAAAATAAATGAAATCCTTTATATACCTTTGAGATGATAGGCAATATTCAGCCCAGATTATTCAGCAGACTAGAAAAATACTTTCTTTCCTTCCCCACATATTACAGAATTCTATTAAAAATTGAACTACTGGAAGAGTGAAATCAGTTGTATCAACACATACAATGAACAAGAATAAGAATACATGACAAATTTGACATAAATTCTTCCACAGAAATGTTTCTTCATTTTGGTATATCAGACATGAAATTTGAAATATAGGGGCTTTTTTCCTAGTCAGCCTGAAACCCATAAATTTTTGGAATGTTCTGTAACAGCAACTTTAATAAAATTTTGTATCAAATAAAAGAGTTAACTATGCTTTCATTCTGATCTACTTCATTTATCTTCTATGAAAATACAAGGCTGGAGCTTCAATATGTTTTCAGTGCATTTTGATACAAGCATCCCTGTATTTAAAAAATTGTTCAATTGTTGTCTGTTCAATTAACATTAGCATAAAAATGTACAGCAATACAGATATGGTAAATACATATTTTAGAGTCAGATACTATGGAAAGATTTTGTTATTGAGACATAATATACACTTTTGCAAAAGCACTAATATTCACATATATCCTTTTCTAGCTCAGGGAACAAAATTCGGCTTTTCATTTCTGCTCCCTTATCTCTTTTAATGTGCAAATAATACATTTCCTATGACCACGCTTTTCAAGCAGAAAACTGCCAATGGACTGCTTTTTAAAAGAGAAGTCTTTTCAGAGCAAATCATAATGAGGAGAAATGGGACAAGTTAGAACTTTGTCCTTCCTCACTGAAGATTTTAAGTCCACTTTACTTGCATTGGGAGTGGGGCCCTTAAGGAGATGTAGAAATCAGCTTTGAACAGCCTACTAAGTAAGTAGTCCTATCTGCGCTCCTTACTTAGATACAAAGCTGATCATTAATCACCTGGTAATTTAGGGTAAAATATATCAGGATTCTCAAGCACTTTTCAGAACAGACTGGAGGACTGCATTCAAGGAATAATGACAGAAATGAAAGAATAAAATTGCAACTGCCTTTCTTCCCATTAAAAAAACAAAAGAAAATCAATTTCTGGACAAACCAAGGGTCTCAGATAATCTTCAGACAGGAAAAGAGAAAGCACTGTCATTATTTTTTAAAATACATATGAAGGTGCAATAGAAGTACCTGACAGTGATTTGAATATTTTCAGTTTTGTGAATGTAAGTCAACTGTTGTAAAGAAGGTCAACAGAACTCCAAAAGGATAAAAAACAAATTTCAGTCTAGCCTTTACTTCATGCATTTTTCTATCTTGTTGAGAGAAGAAAAAAACTGCTGCATGAATATGCCTGTTTTCTCCAATAACACATAGCAGGATCTCTTCCTGAAGCCCTTGCACAAATAAACAGCTTTGAATTGCATCCACTGCTAACTTAGCTCACCACTCTGCTAGGCTGAAGCAGCTGTAGCCAGCAGTTTAAAAATTCATAAAATGCACAGATCAATATTTTTTAAAGAAAATAGCAGCTAATATAGACAAAAAAAGAAGGGTTTATGTTAATCTCCAATTTGTTACAATTTGAAGATTGAAGCTTGGAATGGGAAGAGGGTCAAGTCTAGAAATGAAGCATTCCGAGGACGACATTATTGGATACCATACTGAATGACCAAATTTTGGCAAGGGAGAACAGGAGGAAAACGACAAGGAGGGATTGAAAGCTCATTCCTGGGAAGGTTAAAAATAAATTCTCTCTGCTAACTCAGTTTGAAGATCTGACATAAATGTATCTGCAGCTTGGCTGAGGGAACACCTGATATCTTAGTATGGTGACTGGTTTCATCCCTTTTCCCCAGGAAGGTGGTGTCACAGCCCAGTGTCACAGGTTTAGGCTGGTGCTGCTTGGTAATATTTGCAGATTTCAAGACCTATCCACAAGGAAGGTTTACAGATCTGTGGTGTTTCCAATGTGCCCTAAGCTGTGACAATAATAATAATAAAAGAACAGAGGGGATTGTGATAACAGAGACACAGCCCCCAGTATGATAATTATCTTATTTCCTTATTAATGACAAGGATGTAAACTTTGAAATCAAGGATTTTAAAGTGAGGAGATCAAACTTTAAACATCCTGGCAGGCAAAATAATTCAGATACTTCCCCTATTCAGTAATTCTTCCCTTTTAGTCTCTCTTATGTTTTTCCTCTATTTCAAGATTCTTCCTTCATCTCTTTCGTTGCCTTCACCATTCACACTCACTTGAACGGTTGAGGTGGATGCAGGTACCTAAACCACTTCTGAATTATTGCATGGTAATTTTGTGTGTCCTAGGTCAGGTTCTTTTCCTTGACTGTTTTCATCTTCTCTTCTGTCCCTTAACTCGCACTATTTATTGTGTCTTTACTCCTCAGGCTTTTCTCTGTTGGGTCTCGCCATGGGAAGCCCGGGAGCGGGTGAAGAGCCACTCTGAGTAGCTCCTGCCCACACATCGCTCACAGGGTGGGAGGACAAGCACGGCAGCAGCTTTCCCACTTCTTCTCTAGGCGAAAAATCAGCAAACCTCAAGGACCAGCAGTGGCCTGAGGCAGCAGCCAGCCCCTCTCCTGCATCTCACACTCTCGTACTCCCCGCACTGTGCAGTCCTTGTATCCAGGAGGCAGGAGATGCACCACCTCAGCAACATCCAGGCAGCACCTTCCTGTTACTATACCTGAAAGCCCAGAATTTTTACCAGTTCATGCTCAGTTGGTAAAGGCCAAAATTATACTTAGTGGAGGTTGATAGGAACAATCTGCACAAGGCTGAGGTGCCATTTGGTCTGTAGGATTTGAAAACAAACCCACAATCCTTCTCTGTATGAGTCTGATAATTCCTGTATTAATTGGCTATCATACAGCACCCATGCATGCAGTGCTGGTAATTAAGGCAGAGTCAACACTCATACACCCCCAGATTTAAAGAAAGATTGCTTGGTTAATTAGGAGGCAATTTGTTTTTGTATGCTTCCAGAAATTGTTCCAATAATAAGTTTGTGCACTATTATTACAAAATTTAAAACTGTCAGCAAAGCAGCTATAATTAATGTTTCTGACTTAAAGGCAAAACACCTAAATCTTGAGAATTACCTTTTCTAATGGTATAAAAAACAACACTGCTCAGGTTTAAAAGATTAAATCTGAATGGGTTTCTTCATCCAAAAGAATACCGAGTTTCCCCCTATTTCTCCAGGATAACATATAATATTAAATTTCTCTTTCTTTTTCTTTTTTTTTTAAAAAAAATCACAGCTATTTTGAATTAACCCATTATTAGAGGCATCAAAGTAACAAATTACCTCAGCTCAGCAATACAAGAATTTGCAGTTTAAAGACCTCACTATAAAAACTTTACATACTGTATGTGACACATTGTATCTGTTACCAAAGATATGCATCCAAGCACTGCAAACTGTCATTTTTGGGGCAAAGCATAGCAGGGGACAATAATAACAAAGGGGAAAAAAAACCCCATAACAGTATAAACTACAATAATAGAGTTTAGGATGTAATCACTTAGCTGCTGTCTCTGACCACAGTGGTAGAATACTACTTTCCAGCTGAGTTTAGTCTCTGAAGGTCATTAGAGATGTGTACCAATAAACATACACTCCGCTATCAGATTAGCAGACAAAACAGTTTCCATGGCAACCATTGGACAAGAGAGCTTGCCTGCATTCAGCATTAATTTAAAATATTTTTTTTTCCTCCCTCAGTCTCCTTGGAGTCAGTACTGTGAAACACAAGTGCTTGCAAGCTCTCTAATCTGCGGCTGCCTTTGAAAACCCATCCAATGTGTGTTGAAGCTGAGCCAATTAACGTTACGAGAATTGGGTGAATTGCAGAGAATCTGGCAAGGCTGTGTTTACCAATTAGGGTTTTTTTTATGATGCAAATGTTGCACACCATGCAGCAGGAATAAAAGCCAGCTATGCTGAATATGAAACTGTTAATTGCATTTTTCAGAGACACGGCTACAAGGTGAAACTAATCATACAAATGATAACTGGGTTTTACCACCTACAGTGCTTTGGTATTGCACTCTCACTAATCTGTATTAAAATAGCCCATAAATTTTTACAGCAAAAGAAAATGCAGACCTTAGTACACCCTTCTGAATTTTGGGGGACATAAGGAATCAGGAAAATTAGATCTATGTAACAAGGAAAGCAATCAAATTATTGTCAATAAATACCAAAGAGTGACTTTTATTTATTTATTTATTTTTAAGAAAGTACATGTTTGCTACAAAACAAAGAGAAGTATAATCTATTCAATTCAAATTAAAATTCTCCTGGTAAAAGAAACCGGTAAATATATCATTGAGTAGCAAGTTTTCTGAGTGAATTAGTCCAAATGAAAACAGGGGATGAGGGTGAAAAATGCTTAGATCAAAAGTCCTAAAGAAAAATGGATGAAGTGTATTTATGGTGAGGTTTACTAGATACTTTACAAACAGCAGGAGAGTCCAATATGTAAGACTCCAGATTGCTGACAGGATTTGGGAATACTTTAGCCTGAAGAGAGGCTTATGAATAGGACCTGATGTCTAACTGCTCCAAATGTGTAGTATCTTTTTTTAAAAGGAATTAAAATGTTATTTATTTCTCTTATAATTCAGTATAGGAAAAGGCAGGCAAATGTATTTTGTATCTAGACCTCCCCATAAGTAAAGCCTTATTTCTCCAAGGGGAAAACACACATCAGTTAGCAGAGCCTTAAATGAGAAGTATTTAGAAAAAGTAGTTTAATGAAATCCTTCAATAAAGTTTTTTATGGTATGGCAGTACCTAGAAACAGTGACATTTTATTTGAATTTTTTTTTTACTCAAAGATTTCTCAGTATGGAGAAAGAAAAAATAAATTAATTTTCTACCTTTTTATCCTGAAAACGAAATGCTGAATTTAGATAGAACTATGAGATTACTTTTCTGATATACACCTTGTTAATACATAGACAGAAAGAACACCTAAAAATGTTGCCACTAACTCTGCCACCAAACCACAGACACTGCCACTGCCACTAATGCTATCTCATCCAGCTGGAAGTACTGAAGTACCTTGAGTATACTTAGCTAATTGTTTCCTGTGACAAATTAAATTAAACAGTGATGACAAGTAAAACAAGGTCCCAAGAACATTTGAATAGGTATATTCCACTGACTTCAGGTGTGATAAAGACGACACTACTTTTGGAATCCAGAGTCTCAAAGTGTTCTAGAAACTTTAATCGATTCTTTGTTGAATCTTAATGAGAAAAAGAAGTATGATCTTTCCCATTCTTTAGATTATTTTTGTGCCTCTTTTTCCTTAATTGTGTCAGTCATGTGGAATTGGAAACAGATACGAAATCTCCTGTCATCAGTTTTCCATAAAATTATCTCTAGGCCTGTACCTTTGTCTTTTAGAAGACAAAGCATGCAGCATGAAAAACATTTGGAGAGGCCAAATATTTGCTAAACTAATGTAGTTTATGATCAGCAATCGCATGTTTATGACACTTAGAAGAAAAGCATCAGGCAGAGAGGGTTTTCAAATGTTGCATTTAGAGAAGACGATCAAAGTAAATGCTGCACAGAATAACCACAACTAGAGTAATACACTAGACAACTTCAATTGAAAGTGGCATGGCTTAAAGTAACAAGATAATAGGGTTGAATAATGCAAATGACCATATCCCATGTGGGTTTGCACTACAAGAGATCCTAAAACCACAGAAAATTAGGAAAAGGCATTGAAGAGCAGATTCTTGAAGAGATTTTCCTAAAAGAATAGAGAAAATGAGGACAGCTGGGAACCTTGAATGCACAGCAGGATGAGGGGCAAGGGAATGATTTGCTCTATAATAAGAACTGAGAGAAACAGTGACAATTGCAGAAAGTGCATGAAGAAAACTAGCCAGGAATGAATGGCCCATGTGTTTCTGAACCGCACTGGCAATCAATCATCTATTTTCCAGCAAAAGACAAAATACAAATTTGAATCGCAACTGCTGCCAGAGTGTGCTTAGCCCAGATCGGTACAGCATTAAGACAGCAAGAGAAACTCTGTCAGACTTGATAAAATGGTTATTAGAAGGGACGAGTTTTTATGTGCTTTGGAAGACAGATGGGTCATGTCAGAAATGAACTGCATCTAAACAACATGCTTCTCTCCCTTCTTTTGAGTATTTATTTACTTGAGCTTTTCATAATCTTGGGTTGATTCATAGGAGGCTAAAGACATCCAATATCACTGGCATATACAACTCTGATAGCTAAAGATTTGAATTATCTTCAGAGTTTTCTTCTAATCAGGAATTTACTGCGGGTCTGTTCACTTCCACTGTCCACAATGTTAAAATATACAGATCTGAAAAATTTGTTTTGCAAGAACTTAGCAACTATTTAGAAGAGGCCAGAAATCATTTAGATTTCAATTGTTGCAATGCATAAATTTGAAGACCTTGGATCTTGGGCTTAAAGAGAAAGAAAAAAAATTAATTCAGATAATGATAAAAGAATAACAAAACACAATTGTTACTGAAGATTATAAAGCACTGAAAAATCTGACTGATTATCTCTGCAAACAAGCTATCAAATTGCTGGAAATTGTTGGAAGTGTGGAGGCTATTAGGAAAAAAGATAGCTTTTCAATGCATGACAAAATTATGATCTGCCTTGTATCCCTGAAGTTGTACATAGATGAGCAATAAATCCTCTGGTTCTTGAGAAAGGAACATCACTTCAAAATTATTTCATGAACAGCAGTCCACTATCATGATACAAGGAAACTCACAACTTTTGAATAAGACTGTTTGGCAACAGAAGGCAACTATGAGCGTTAGAACAGAAACCAAGTATTACAAATTAGCCGTTTGCTGCTATAAGTGAGATGCAGGACATTTCCCAAAGATTAATTGACCAGCTGGGGAGAATTTATATGCGCAGGGTAATAAATTCAAGAAAAAAATTTAGGCCAGAAAGGTCATTGATATTAAAACTGGAAACTTTCAAACAGATCGTTTTTCAGACATGTTTTTTGTTGCTTTGGGGTTGTTTTTTTGCAAATATGAAAATGCTGTTTTGCACAAGACCCACAGAAATCTGGCTACAATAATATCTAGGTCATGGATAAATGG
Source organism: Eurystomus gularis (assembly GCA_013400335.1). Taxonomy (NCBI): domain Eukaryota; kingdom Metazoa; phylum Chordata; class Aves; order Coraciiformes; family Coraciidae; genus Eurystomus; species Eurystomus gularis. Next base: position 81,218 of record VZZY01008875.1, on the reverse strand, counting down.
ATAATAGTGTTAAATAAATTAACACTATTATTTTCTGATGCTGGAACTCTGATGATTCTTCATCACGCTCCAGAGTTTGCAGTCTAATAATTATAAAGTAGGTTTATAAACAACTGGTAGTAGAAATGCATTCTGAGTATACTGGAAATTTGGATTGTTGATTTTTTCATATTTTCTACTCAGTGTTGTTGCTTTTAAGATGTGATATCACAGACGACAACCTTTACTACATTAACAGGATACTTCTCCAAGTTATTATTATACAGAAATGTTTTCTCCCTCCCAGGCACCATGGTGACTGCAGCACTAATAATAAGCACTGTCTACAGAGAGATGAATGAAGAGATGAACGTGGCATTCTGAAAGCCACAGCCAATAAAATCACTGAAATTTGGATGGAAATAATATGGAAAAAACCCCTCACTGTCATTTTGCCAGCAAGCATTTGAAATGCAAGTATCACAGAGCTGGAGCCACATCAGCATGAGTCAGTAGTACCCCACCTGTCCTTCCACTAACCAAGACAGTTTCAGTAGACTTTTACACACAGTTGATATTGTCGCTCTTGACTCAAAATTCCAGATGCTGTGGTAGCTTTATGGGTTCTAGTCTCTTAAGGTTACAAAATATAGCACAATATCATAGAATCATAGAATCATTCAGGTTGGAAAAGACTCTTGCGATCATCGAGTCCAACCATCAGCCCTACTCTACAAGTTCTCCCCTAAACCATATCCCCCAATACCACATCTAAACGACCCTTAAACACATCCAGGGATGGTGACCCCTCCATGGGCAGCCTATCCCAGTATCTAAGTACTCTTTCTGTGAAATTTTTTTTCCTAATGTCTAGTCTAATATAATAATGACAAACCTGGTAAGTAAAGCATCTAGATACTCTGCTGGCCCAAGATGAATCACATGACCATGCTGCCTCTGCTTCTCCCAAATTCTGATTTACATGGAGTAAAATTTGCATTTTCTCAATTATACAGTTATGTCTAATATGTGTCAGAGTAATTAATTTGATGTTATGTATCTCCTTCAAAAAAATACTGGACTTCAAATTGTAATGTGCTGAACACTGTGTACCTTGGATTTTTAATCTGCCCCATGTTATTATGCATATGTGTGTAACACTTGTATCTCTAAAAAGTTCTCTTAACCCTAGTGTGAAAAGGAACAGTTCTTTCTCCATGGGTCATTGAGACCTTCACAGAGAGTAAAATCAATGTCTAGGATGAGTCTGAATAGTATAATTTACAATAAAAAGTAGTAAAGTATTCCTTAGGTTTCCAAAATGATCTTCTACACCTATGTAAGGCAAGACAGGAAAATAAAGTCCTTGTTTATTCCTGCAAGAGTTCCACAAGTGAAGTTTGTAACATATACCCACTGGATAGAAAAGCTTTATTTCTCTCAGGAACAAGAGAAAAAGAACATTTTCACTTGTGGATTAAGAGCAAATGAAAAGAGCGGATGCAAGGACATCCTTTAATCTGTATTCCTAAAACTGTATTGCTATTATGCCTTTCATCACTTCAAATGGCACTGTTATCAGGTCAGAAATAAGGTGATATGCACATGATACATTAAGACCATGTCATTATCAAGATACCGAAATGCAGAAACATTTTAGAGCATGACATTAATTTCCCATCCTAGGTATATAAAACTGTACACAAAGTAATACAGCACTGACCTGCAGTTATGGGATGATTGAGGAGGGATAGCTAGTTCAGACATCCCTGTGGATAGGAAGATTTAGGAGCAAACCGACTTTGAGCAGGAGAGGACACACCAAGCCCAACCTGAGGGTCACTAGTGGGGTCTGGAGAACAAGCCTGCTGATTTGTTTGTGTGGATTCACTGTGAACAGATGGATTCACTGGTCTGAGACAATCAAGTAAGATAACAAAGCCAAAATAAACCAGGCTTTGCAACATGGATCATAGATAAACTAAATTATTAAGTTGGAAATATATTTGTTCAGGTGCTGATATTGAACATTTACATTTTCATTGAAAAGCTTTGACATAATTTTAGAAGGTATCTCTAGATATTTTAATCTAATTTATAACAGATTCCATTAAAATACATTGATTAAATATAATTGTAGCTATTGCATCTGCACATAGATATCATCACGTAATATCTTTTGGGCTTAGAACAGCAAAATGTATGATGTATAAACTGGGAATTCTTAGTATAGATTCAGAACTACTCTATTTAGCAATCTGTAATGTTAATTATACTAATAAACAGTATTTTTTCATTCTAGTCTCCCCAAAGCTACCAGTGAAAAATTAGTAGTATCACTGGAATGAAAGAATGGAAATGCATAATGTTTAAATAGCATACCAAAACCAGAAGTAGAAAATAGAGAGTCAAAACGACAAACAATTCCATTTCACCATTTTATTTCCCTTTCCTCATTCTTTTTAAAGACACCTTCTCAAATAACAGCATAGTCTACAGTCATGATTGCTAGAGTGGTTGTTCAAAAGTTGCAAATGTGTTTTCTCACAACAGTCCTGAGATTTTGAAAGCAAAAACAAAAGGCATGTATGGTGCATTCTGTGTATTGATTGACCTTTCTATACGACAAAAAAATACCTTCACTTTGTGAGCACAATTACAAGCAGAAAGTTTAAGTCAACATTTCTACCTTTGGATTCACAGACCTCAATTTTCTTTTCAAGACTATAATAGAGACTAACCTACAGTTTCACTGCCCTAGTGTAAGCACAAATTGACTCAGGTTTGATGTTTCCTAGGGCTTTCCAGAATTTGGGAAGAAACTCATACGGGCAAAAGCATTATCACCGCTCCTTGCACATTCCGCTATAGTCCAGCCCAGGTAGAAGTAGGGATCACAGCCCTCCCCAGGGAAATCAGAGCAGAGGAAAACTGTATGTTCACAGAGCACTGGAGCTAAGGCCAAGGTTGGAAGTTGAAATTTGCCCTCTTCAAGACAAAGGCAGAATAGGATACTTTTTGAACAGCCAGGAGAGATTGTTCAAAAGCTGCATCACAAAAAACAAGTTGTTCTAATTTGCAAGTTTGTACGTGAAACCTGAAGTTATATACAAAAACATGTCCTATAAAAGTAGAGAAATCTCATAATAGTCGAGTCATTGTTTGAGAAATACTCTGAGATTTAATAGCTACCTGTTGATCCACCCAAAAAAGACTTTAAAAAGAGGAAACAAACTTATTTCACCTTTTACAAAGCTGCCACCTGGGAAGCATTTAATCTCCCAGTGATATGATATAACTCTCATATTTTGCAAGAGGGGTCGGTTTCAGGCTTGTTCTGTCTCCCCAGCTATTAGGCCATTAGCCCATAAATAAGTTTTCAGCCCTGGCTGAAATGAACATAACCATATACCAGTTAAGAAGACCTCATCGATCCCTGAATCTCAGACATTGGCTAGTACTTCTGTTGTAACATCTTGTAAGACACGTCACCAATCATTATGTTTTATGTAATGCTTTCATTTCTAGTACTGACTATAATAACTCAAATTTTCTCACTTGTATTTCCAGGAGTGCTGTTGAGTAAAGGATTGGATCTGTAACTATACCTTTAATGACGGCTCAAAATTAAAACGCTGCTATGGATATGGATATTTCTCCAATACATTACCAAAAAGGGGGGAAAAAAAAAAAAAAAAGAACCCAAAACCAAAAGTCAAGGACTAAAACAATAATTCAGCAGGCCAAGTCCATTTATTTCTAGAAGGGATGCAATATTAAAACAAAATTCATACAATAACAGAGATAAAGACCAGAAAGCAATGCAAATAAAGAGAGAAGCCTATATTACCAAACTTAAGACTTCTGGATTAGCGAAACAGAAAGCCTCCTATGTATCCAGAATAAAAATTTCCTTTCAGTGTATTTTCTGTTGTATGGGTTACTTTTCCATTCCAGTGACTTTTGTAAAGGAGGCAATTGGCTGTTATTGACCATTTTTATGAGGCTTCATTGGCAGTAGCATTTTGAGGGAAAAAGTGCCTTTCCAAAAGATCCTGTGTTGCTTTAAAACACGTAACAGTTTCAATATGCCAAATGCATGTCTTGCTGTGAGCCATCACAGCGGTACACAGATATTGATTTAGATAGAAACCAGAGGGCTAGGGAGGATAGAAAGGGCATAGTGTGCTTTCTGATGCGTATGCATTATTTAGCTTTCATAGTTTCATCCGAAGTTAGTGCCTATTTAGATAAAATTATAGAATCGGTATCACTGTGTTCAATAGAGGTACCTCAAATTACTTCTGAAGCAAAGAGATATAGACGATATGACTTATTTGTTCTTGTATCTACCAAGAAAATGGCTTTTAGTGATGATCTATTTTTTCCTTTCAACTTGAAAAATATACCTGGAAAAAGTACCATGTTGTGAAAACCAAAGAAAAATAGTCTTACCTGCTTGTTTCCCAAACTGGTACAGTAGAGAAATCTATCATGCAAATTCCACTGATTCCAATATCTAGGAATGTCAAATGATTGATTTGATGCAAATACTTGGGAATTTGTCTAATATTGAAACACACTAAAATTCACAGTGTAAGGGATGCAAAGACAAAAGAAGAATGTAAGGAAGATATCTTCAACTAACAAAGGTAGGAAAGAACTGAAAGGTCACAAGAGATCATAACATTTACATTAGCAGCTTGGATTAAACTCCGAATGGTTTATTTTTACTTCCACACATTCCTAACATCTTTAACTGAGACAAAGAGCAGTTCCTAGGCTCAAAACTTAACAACTGAAATGAATGTATTAGTTCCTTGTAGACTTGCTTCCTTAAAAAACTACTGTAAAACATAATGTTCTTTTTGGGCCAGAGCCCATACTTGAAAATGAAATTACAATAATTTATCCAACATTTAATGAATTACTTCAGATGTGCAGAAATGAACATGAAAAAAAGCTGAGCCTCTCAGGTGCCACTGAAAAGTACTTTGAGTACAGTTTGCAGTTTAGCGTACCATATTTTGCAATTCTTACCAAGCTTGTGTACTACTACAGGGACATGTGGAAATGACTGACAAATAATAAAGTTTCAGAAGCTAGCCATCATCCTTATATTCATCTGTTAATTCTGATTCTGATCTACCAGCCGTTTGTACAGACACATTCTTAATTAACAGTATTAGTATCAAGAGGATTATTGTGTGAATAAGAGCTTGCCGACCAAACTGAACCACAGCACAATCTCTGATAACAAGCTGGCAAATAAATGTATTCACATGGAAACACTTATTATTTGACTTAGTAGTGCAGAAATACTGACTTCCAGTCAAACATACGCAAGCAGAATTTCTTACACACTAGCCCATGAGAGCTGAAGCTTTCTAGCAATAATGAACTGTTTCCAAATGAAAAAGTTAAATTCTTCCTGGTGTTTCTTTCTACAAAAACATTGGATAGGGATTTAGTAGACGTTAAAAATTAGGTTATGGTTCATCTGACAAGTTAAGTTCTTCTTTTAAGGAAAAATTACCTAACTACACCTGTCACAAGTATCACCGGCAACTGTATAAAATACATTCATATAAAAATGTAAAGATTATATATATTGAGCAGAATGTAAAAAGAAAAAAGAGCTAATTTCACCACAAATGCATGTAATGGTGGGTGTTTTTTTCACTGATCACCATTTATTTGTCAACACGATAACAATAGGCATTATTATTTTTTATTGGATACAGTATCACAATTACATACGGCAAAACAACAAGCATAATTTAATTTTTTAAAAGTTTCCTTTTAGAATTAATACCAGTAATATAATTTTATAATGCTGATGATACCTTAGAAACATTATATCCTTCTGCGCACATTAAAATTTGTATCTTCAAAGTTAGGATTCTCTCTTTATTAGAGATCTTTTTATTTATAACCTAACATAGAAAAGTACAAATAGACAGAAAACATACGTTTTGCTGTGAAAATGTTGCCATAGTGGCTTCTTTTCTATTCTCCATTTTTAATTTAGGAATTACTTGAAGGCCTTAACTAAACGAATTAATATAAAGCAAAACTTCAAAATGGCATTTAAAATTCGAAAGAAGCTATATCTTATTATTTAAATATTATTTAAAACACATTTTGTCAAAAACGATACTAAACAAATGTCCCCCCTACCACACACACACAAGTATACACAGACCAGATCTTTACAAAAATTTACTGGAGAATATTTCTGATAGAAAACAAAAGTCCTGAACATAGTGTTTTAAATAATAGCTAGGGAGATGGGCAAGTCAGGACTGGAAGAAAATCCCTCCCCATCCTTAGACCTTGGAGAAACAACTACAAGGGACAGTTCACCAGCATCATAATTTGGGGCCCAGGTCCAGCCAGGCTTTTCTGTGCACTTTTCCTGCTGAAAACACTACAAGAACAGCAGCTTTCAGAGGATTTTTCATGGAGTCTCAGGGGATATTCTTGTTATGTTACTGCAGCATTTTGAACGACAGTCAGCCAGCAAAAACAACAAGATCCAAAGAGAGGAAAGAATGAGGACAGGGGTCGTAAAGAGATAGAGGAAGAGAAAGAAAGATAAGGAAAAATGGATTACAAAAAGGGAAGGATTGAAAAATATCAGCAAAACAGGGAGCTGGGGAACCAGAAAGTTAGACAAAAATAGAAATTACATGAAAAAGATTTACAGGAAAGAAGTTTCTATGATAAGAGATAGGAGAAGAAAAAACAAAGCACCCATCACAAATGCAGAATATTTTAAAACAAAATAAAAAAAGGAGAAAGAAAAAGAACCTTAATGTAGAAGAAGAATTGAAATGGAAAGGCTGAAGAAGGCCTGCATGAAACTTGCAGTGAGATGCAAGGGATGAATACGAAACAACTGCACAACTAGAAAAGATAAAATAGTCAAATGGTGAATAAATTACATTCAAAAAGCAAGTCCAGCTTACAATACCTGTGTCATTTTATTTTCCATTAGTAATAGAAACATGTTAAGTTTGTAGTATCTATTTATATCTTCCCTAAAACTTTGCAGGAGCAGGTAGGGTTGATAAGAGCTTGCCTTATAAAAGTCTAGTAAACAATGACTGATTTTTATATATATACACATGACATTTTCAGTATACGTTTCTTCCATTCTTTGCAGTAGTGTTGACATAAAGTTAAAATTCACTGTCTACATGCATGTACAAACACAGACACCCAAGATGCAAAAGTGTTTGCATTTTTGC
>VZZY01008875.1:26297-73931 GCA_013400335.1 Eurystomus gularis | reverse complement strand
ATTAATGTTGTATAAAGTATTGCCATGGGAAAACAACAGTGAGCCTGTATCAGCCATGGAACTACTACGGACCCTTAAACTGCATTTAAAATCTAATCCTGCTCCTTTCCAGGCACTGGGGAATCTCCCATTTACATACTTTGGGGCCATAATGATGGATATTCAGACAGGAGAGGGAAGAGATGAGTTATGATTTGAAAAGGGGACTTAAAAAGGAATTAAAGGTAGCAGCAATCACTCTGTGCTTTAAGCCTGAACTGAAGACCAGGGATGTCAAAAGGAAAGCTTTCATTAGCTTCAGTGCCCTCTGACTTGAGTTCTTTTACATTCTGGAGGGCAGGAAGGATTATGTTTTTGAAGGCTGAGCGATTGAAATCATGCTACACAGGCATTAAAAATGCCTCTTCTCTGCCTCAAGTGTGGCACAGTCTCAGTTGTGTGACTGGGGACACAAATAAGACTGGAAACTGAGGCTCCTGGTCATGAGAGCACAATTGCGTTCATATCACCAGAGTCAAAAAATGTTTTTGTTTTTCCTCAAGTTACATTGCTAGGCATTTTTCCCTCTTCTTTCTGTTCTTGGTGAACTAAGCACAGAAAAATATTAAAATGCCTAGTGTTGTGATATTTTTATAAAACAATCACTCTGTTTAGACTCATACATTAAGTAATGTTAACTACAAGGCAGTATTGCAAGTAATTGGTAAAATGACACTTCCTCAATGTTACATTCTACCTTTTCTCATCAGTGAATATTTTGAAGTAGTAAAAAAATATTGTATTTGAAGAAATATATGATTTTAGCAGGTAATACTTCTTAAGTATCCACTAACAAAAATAGCTTAATAAGATGCAAAATGCTCCACTTTCTCCAGTCTACTTCTCTTCTCTTTCTCCCCTATCTTCAAATCCCCAAAATACATGTGAAAAAAATTTAATGACAGCATGAATAAAAGAGTAAGACTCCAAGTATGCAGATGTGTAATTTTCACACATTTTTTTTCTCATGCAGTTGTCTAGAATTACCTTTCTAAAAGAAAAAAGATACATTTTAACTTCTAAATCTCTCTTTTACATCTTAAAATATTAAAATATTTCTAATACATGAACTGAGAAGGTTATGTCTATTTTTACTTTAGAGAATGTAGATAAAAGGCAGGGAAAGCATTTTTTTTTTCTGGGCTGCTTCACATGCACATACACCCCTTTCCAGTGTTGTTTTAATCTCAACTGGAGGTGACTACTCATTTGTAAAAGAAAAGAGGTTAAGAGGCACTAAATAAAGATGACAGATAGCTTCATAAAATAATTTAAATTACTCTGAAAAAGAACTGGGTAGAAAACAAAGATGACGCTGTTTACAGTAACAATATTTAAAATGTATTAATTAAACCCAGAGCAGAACTACAAAAGGGAGAGGTGCTTTGAAGATGGAAAGCTCTGAATGCCACAGGAAGCTTTGAAGTTTCTCAGTTTCCTTTGTTTCTCACTCATAATACATGAGGACACTCTGCAGTAGCTAAGCTTTAACTTTCAAGGGACCTTTTTCTGTTTGTTCCACCATTAATGAGAAAAAAAAAAAAAATCATACCCTGCTCTTGCTATTCGTCTTTAGAATTCATGGCAGAGAGATTCACTGCTGCCATGAGAGTTTCTGGTTCCTATTTGGGAAGGCTGATTTAATCTATTGAAGGTTACTCTGCAGTTAGTTGTGCCAAATATATGCCAGACTTTAGCACAAATTAATCAAAGCAGTCACCTAGTATAGCTTCTTTTATACAATGGAGGCAAAAGTAGCAATGCTAGAGACAGGGCTGGTTCAAACCTGCTCTTAAAACTGGAACTAAAAATTTCAGTTTCATATTCAATTATTTGATTTTCCCTCCCATTATCCTCTGGCAATCATTTTAGCAGAAAGTTATATCAACAGTAGGAAACATTTTCTAGTGGTACCTTCTTCATGTGTGAGGACAGAGGAATCCAGAGAAAAGGGAGAGTTTGAGGAGTTTTTTACTTCCTGACGATGTCCCTAGAAGCCATTGTTGAGTTCAGTATTTGAATACACTGAATCAAAAGGTGAACTCATGCACATTTATAGGCTTCTTGACCTTCCAGTTCCCCCAAGGGGAAAAAACCAACTTCATTTCTTACACGATTCCTACAGCAACGGAGGTGATCCCCCTCCCCTTCTTTCATCCCGCTACTTTGGGTAGCGCAGCTCCACTATGTATATTATATGCATTATCTCTAGAGATAATACAATCACATTGTCATGCAAACATGCAAATCACCATTTCTAGTTGCCATGGTTTCAAATTGAAACGCTAGCATCCTTTATCATGGCCCAGCATAACTTACTGTAAAAAAAAAAAATAATAAAAGCAGCAAGGCGTCAACTACCAGACTAGACTGCATTACACCAGAGGAATTTAAATAGTTCTAAACCACCTACTATTTAGAGGACTAAATCCTAGGTATATTTTTAAATATTCCACTAGAACTTCTGAAGCTGCAGCTGGGTCCTGTTAATTAAAACATTTTTACATAAACTGGCTCACAGTGCCTCTAATTTAAAACTAAATGAAAGGAAGGAACGTCAGGTTCCCAGCCACAACACAATACCAATGGGAATGTGCAGCCTTCCAGTTTTAGCACTCAGGAAATACCGCATTAATGTGCTCGGAGTAGCTGTATGTTAAAAAGGAAGAAAAAAATAGCTCTACAAATATATTCACTGATTGCTTCTACAAAGACTTAGGAATTAAATACCACAGAAGAGGTGAAGTCCAAGCAGCGACAGCACAAAATTCTGTGTTGACGTCCTGAGGTGCTGCTGGAACCCTCACATACGGGTTAGAAACGGCACACTCAGGTTAACTGCTCTAACGTTGCTGGCACTGCCAGCATTGTATTAATGGTTAGAGGGACGTGGACACATCTATTAGAAACAATATGAAGACCTCAAATTTTCTTGTATGAAATTACGCAACAGGTGCTAATGGTTTTGAGTGTCTAATAGCAAAAGAGAGGCTTGTATGAAGAAAGTAACCGCTGTCCTATGCCTCACCAACCTGCATTTCACTGCTGGACAACTCATTCAATTTAGGCATCTAACTTGCAATGCCTATATGAAGACACTAATTTTCCAAAGACCTCTATAAGAGAATGGAAAGAATGAATGTCCTACACAGGGTGATTCAGAGCAGCATCTTAGATGCTCCAAATTGTCCTCTGGGGAATCTTCTCTTGGTCTGATATCAACATAAGGAGATTATTCTCCTAATGAGCTATATGAACTAGGTGGTCTGAATTCTGGAGTCTTGAACACCTTCCCAAGAGCCCACTAATCTATGTCTGGACAGTAACCAACATATAAAATGAACCAACAGAGGAATTAAATGTGAAGACCATGTTAGACAGAACAATTCAGCTTGTGGCAAGCCTCAAGAACGAAACATGAAAGACCTGGTTTGCACCTTCCCAGAAAAAGGGAGCCTGGGCATGGCCCTCTGCATTAGTTAGCACTGAGGAGCCATTGCTTCCTGTATGGTTGTAACTGTGGAGGGATGATACTTGCTCCTGCTCTGTCTCCAAGAGAAATGTTTTCTACAGGTATGTCTCTCAGATATCTAAAGTGGGTATTTTCTTTGTATTTCACCCAAGATAAGAAAAAATAAAATCAGCCAGCTGAAAGCTAATAAAATCCAAATGTTCTGTATTTAAAACCAGAAAGTGAAGTAAAAATTATTTACTACACAAGAATGCTTACCATTATCTTCTCTCATCAAAAGTAATATTTATCTTAATTAAACTCTCTTTTACATCCATGTCTATTCCACTTCAAGCCTGAATACTAAATATTATTAATAATTATGGCTAGTACATTGATTCATGCAAACACAAATAACACATTTCTAGAGTCTAGAGAGGTATTCGGTTTTCATTATGGAAAATCCCAAGACATGAGTTCTGGCACTCCTGATTTTATGGAAGATTTTCTGTGTGTTTCTGACTTCTTTCAGGAAGTTAAAATAGGACATAATTTTACATTACCTTAAAGCCTCTGTGGCTTTTCTTCAGTAGCTTTAAGGTAACCTATCCACTGCCTGTGGCAACTGTGTTCTGCACCCCTATGCCAGTAACAAACAGAATTTTTTTGTAAGTTGTAATATATAGTGTCAAGGAGAGGTGTGATCTCCTTGTCCACCACCCAACAGTCCAGAAGAAGTGAATATTCCACCAATGATTTCAGGAAAAATCTTTCATTTCCAGTGTAAAAGGACTTCAGTGGTCTTTCTATACCTTCTAAAGCAAAAAAGATCTTAGAAAAAAATGCTTTTCACCCATACTTTCTCAGTTTTAGTAGCTATATGCATCAAAAAAGACACTTTTTACAACAGACTATACCAAGTGTTATCCTTAACAAAACTATAATCTACAGCTCAAAATTTAGAAATCTGTTATAAACCTAAATACTATTTTAAATAAAATCGAAGTAATTAATAGTCACAGTTTTGGAGTCACAGAACACCCTTGAGCTCTTTATTATTCCCTTTCACTAATATCCGATTGCTTTCTGTTGTCATCTCTCTTCTTTCTGAATACCTTGGTTGATGGACCAATTAAACCAAACACTTTATATGGCCCAAAAGAAATTTTTATTTATGGAGACTGGGGCTGGTGCACTCAGGGAGACTTATCATCCTTTTAAAGAAGAGTAAATGAAATTTTCCCACTCAGGAAACACACATATGAAAACCATATATCCAAATACTAATTTATTCTACTTTTTCTTCAACATATGATACTTTCCCAGGAAAAAAAAGGTAGCATATGATTTGTCTTAAGCAGGAAAAGCAGCATAATTTTAATGTCTATTTTTATATTAAGTCTCCCACGACAAATGTTCTGGCCCACGTGCCAGCACAATCTAAAAAGCTCCAAAATTCCTTCCTCTCCATTTCTCACTAGTGTTTCTCCTCCAGTGTGCTCTCTGCACATACTCTTTCTCTGCCACGTGCGCTTATCAGATGATTTGGAAATATATAACTGCCTCGTGGCTACTTTATTTGATGTAGCTTTGACATTCACATCTCTGTAACATCTTAGTCTCTGAAACCAATGGAGGAAAAAAATGTCCTAAAGCAGACTTTATTACCATTGTTACTTCATTGATTTCAGATAAGTTCAAGTAGAAATAAATCTGGACCAATAGTATTCAAGATAGCATTATTCTGTTAGGAGCACTTAAGAACTTACTGATTAGTCTAAATTGTTATTATGATATCAAGCTGCAAACGCAAACATCTCTTCAATACAAAAAAAGGCAGAATACAGTAAGTCTGCCACCTGATGACACAATTGATGACACAAATAATTTGCTGTAAACCCTGTCTCCAACAATGACTAATCCTAAATACTTAGGGAAGCCTATGCAGAGAGGGAGACTGGTAAAAATACCTTCCAGAACAGTGCTGCAAAATAAATCAGGGCGTTTCTGAGCCAGAGGTGGGGGATGGGGGGGGCGGGTGGGTTGTGTTTTAGCAGTTAATGGTTTTTTGCTTACACTAATTTGTGTATCAGATTTTTTAAAATCTAAATAAACCTCAATATTCACAACAAACTTTGGCAAGGACTTTGACAATTTGATACTGCATTGTTTGCAAAGTCCCTTCTTTCTGCTTGATTGTCAGCAGTGAGGACATTGTACATGCAATGTTAACAGGACTGTTATATAAAACATAACAAACTTGATGGTCCCTAGTTCCTGCTCTGAAGACAGAAGAAATATTCAAATCCTACACAACCTCTCCATGCGAGTCATGATTTTACAGACCTCTGTCATATCTTTCCATCAATTATATCACTTTAAACGGATTCGTATTCTATTTAATCTTTTCCTGTACACCAGATGTTCTGTACCTCTGATCTTCCTTGTCACACCCTCTCTATATCTTTGTCTATAATAATACATCTTTTGGAAAGGAGGGGAGCAGAATGTCACGTGATTAAGGATGAGGCACAACATGTTTTTGTAAGAATGACATAATGATGTTTTCTATTTTTTTTTTTTCTCTTGTTGCTTCCCTAATATCTAATTTGCTTTCATTGCTGCTATTGAGCACTGAACTGGCATTTTCATAGAACTATTTATTACAGCCTCAAATGTCATTCCTCAGTACTTACAGTTAGCTCAGTGTCCATTACTGTATATGTAATGTTAGGAATGAGAGTTTTTTCACCTTTAAGTATCACATAAAGTTTATAAAAATGGAATTTCATCTGGTAATTTATTGCCCGGTCACTCATATGTCCTTCTTCAATGTTACTCAGTCAGTCCTTGTCTCAAATATCTCAAAATCCTCAGCAAGCTATTCTGTCCATTTTAGAAATCATTTATGAATCTGTTGAAGAGCACAAACCTCTGTGGAATTCAGCTGGTGACATCTCTGCATTGTGAAAAGGGAACATTTATTCTTACCCTCTGCTGCATCTCTTTTTACTGACTATTTATCCATGTGAAGACCTCCCTATTATCCCAGAGCAACTTAGCTGCTTTGTTGAGAGATATTGTTGAAAGTCTTTTGGAATTCCATGGAAACCATATCAATGGTATCTCCCTCCTACACATGCTTGTTACTGAATTCAAGGGCCTGATGTTGGGAGGCAGGACTTTCATTTTCAAAAGTTGAGCCATTCCTAAGATGTCATACACACCCATGTGTCCACTAATTTAGTACTCAGAATAATTTATATTAATTTATCCAATACAGACATTGGGTTTAGCGATTTATCATTTCTGTCAGTCTTCTCTGTGGCCTTTCTTACAAACTGGTATCATATTTACCATCTTCCAGTCTATTAGGAACAGGCTTTCCAATCACACCTACTACCTCAGCTACTTCATTCTGGAGAGTTATTTGAATGATTTTTATCAAGTATCATCTGGTCATGGTGACTTATTACTCTTCATTTTGTCTACTTGTTCCATAGATTCAATTTCAGACATTGTCTGATGAGTTTCCCGTAAAGAAGGATTCTTTCATAGAAACCTTGCTGGATGCTTGAATAGTTGGCATAGCTTAAGAAAATTAACTCTTTTTTTCCACTTATGATACCTTTTTCTCAGAGCTGTTATTCAACACCCTTGATCTTATGGAGTCTGTGAAAGGCTTCCTACCCCTAATTAAGTTTGAAAATTATTTATTAGTAGTTTAACAGTTTTGTGAGTACCCTGTCTAATCCTTTTTGCCTACTTTACTACATTTTTATTAACCTGCTATAACATTTCTATTTTTCTCTCTTGAACATACTAGAAGGTATGTCAAGAAATCTAAGGTAGCTTCCATTCTCATTCCATTTTACCATGTTGGTTTGATTTTGGTCCTTCTCAAGTTTTTTTTACTACATGGCATGAATTTGGCTTTGGTTCCTAATATGATGTCTTTAAACAATCTCCATAGAACTTGAGCATATGTAACATTTTTCACTGCCTTAGTATATTTTCAACTATATTTCTTTCAACTTAATGCATTTTTTGTTTTTGAAATTAAGTGCAGGAATAGTAAAATATAAAAAATAGTAAAATACAATTTCTGTTAGAGAGCAGTTCAGCCACAGAAACATTTTCAAGCAAGCCTTTCACCAGTGCTCAGGACCAAGCTGCTACAAGTTTCCTGACTGCCTAGTACCATCAAGCAATCATTACTGGGGTCAAAAAGCATAGATGTGGCAATTTATCCTGACAGGACCAGCCTTTCTAATCTCACTCAGCATAGAATCATAGAATGCTTTGGATTGGAAGGGCCCCTCAAAGGTCACCTAGTCTGAGCCCTCTGCAGGGAGCAGGGGCATCTTTAGCTAGATCAGATTGCTCAAGCCCCATCCAACCTGACCTTGAGTGTTTCCAGGGATGGGTCATCCACAACCTCTCTGGGCAACCTGTTCCAGTTCCTCGCCACTCTCACAGTGAGGAATGTTTTCCTTACATCCTTAAATCTATCCTCTTTCAGTTTAAAACCATTACCCCTTGTCATATCACTGCATCTATTGTAAATCTACCATTTTTCCCCTACTTGTATCACATATTTTATTATTTGTTAATGACTTTTTTTTGTTGGCTTGTATTTATGCTGTATTCTGTATTCCTTTTCCTATGTAGAGCTGGAATTTCAATCATAACTCACCAACATGGCTTTGCATGATGTGCTAACCTGATTTGATTGCTAGCTTTCATTAATATATAAAAACCTGAAACTAAAACTATAAAATTCACCAAGGGAATACCCTTTGCATATTTTGTATCCTGATACAGCCTTCCTTCCAAATCTGCAATATATTTCTCCTGTCAAAAGTTAGGTACTCTGGTATGTACTTAAACTGAGGTCTTTGGATTCCAACTATCTCCACTGCTTTTGCAGACAACCCCAACTAGGTGACCCAAAGCCTTCCTGCTAGGGACAGCTTCTCATTTGGGCAAATACAATTTGCAAGGAGTTGGAACACAAAGCAACTGCAGAACTCCTGCAGGCATAGGGAAGGCAACTAGGGATGCATTCTTGGAACAGCCTGCAAATCAAAGGCTTTATGTGTACTCTATGACCTAGCATGGACATGTAGCTATTGGAAGTCATTACCTTTGGTAAAAGGACACTGCAGAGCTTATTTTTTTCTTAGCAGAGTAAAATAGCAAAATAGAAAAATATTTATGGATAGCATAATAATTGATTTACAGAATCATAATAAGAACATCAAATACCATTAAAAGATTATGCTACATATCAGTGTCATTTATCTAGGCACAATCCACCAATGGAAACATTATAAAACACTATTTACAATTCAGAAATGAGAGTATGATACACACAGAGATTTTAATAACATTGCAGGCAGGCAACAAATATGCAGAAGCTAAAGCAGAGGTATTTGATATGTAGAAGCCTGAGCAATTTTGTGCTATTACCATGCTGTGGAAGTCTCAGTAAGATCCAAATACTAAAATATATTTTCCACACATTATACATGCACACATGATGTGCAATTTTCCATGTGCAATTTTCCATATCTTAAGCATTCTCACATTTCAAGGGGAAAAATGCACACATGTTCTGCCTTTGCCTATGCTGAAGGAGATCCAGAATCTTCACCATAAAATGTTAAATTGTGCAGTTAACCTTTCCCATGCTCTGTGACACAAATAAGCAGCACATACTTTCCTGTCTCCTAAGAAAGCCGATATAAAGGGTACAGGAGTACCATACAGCCTACTGTGATTAAAGAATGTAACTATTTACTGCTGTTGTTCAGAGACCATGAGGAATGTGATAGAAAAGCTAATTACTGGTGAGTATTAAGCAGTTGTGCAACTAGAAGTGTGCTTTTCATCACCCCACATGTGTGCAGTTTCTACTTCAGAACTCATCTCCTCTGAGGATTGCACAGCTCTTTGCAAACTTAAAGCTCAGAAAACTTTATGTTAGGCCTTCTGTGGCCTACTGGTGGATGAGAACCTCAACATGAGCAATCAGTGTACACTTGCAGCCCAGAAAGCAAATCGTATCCTGGGCTGCATCAAGAGAAGTGTGGCCAGCAGGTCAAGAGAGGTGATTCTCTCCCTCCACTCCATTCTTGTGAGACCCCACCTGGAGTATTGCGTCCAGTTCTGGAGCCCCTATTACAAGAAAGATATGGATGTGTTGGAACGTGTCCAAAGAAGGGTCATGAGGATGTTCAGAGGGCTGGAGCACCTCTCCTATGAAGACAGACTGAGAGAGTTGGGGTTTGTCAGTCTGGAGAAGAGAAGGCTCCAAGGAGACCTTATTGTGGCCTTCCAGTATCTTACAGGGGCCTACAAGAAAGCTAGTGAGGTACTTTTTAGGATGTTGGGTAATGGTAGGACTACGGGGAATGGATCAAAACTAGAGGTGGGTAGATTCAGATTAGACGTTAGGAAGAAGTTCTTCACCATGAGGGTGGTGAGACACTGGAACAGGTTGCCCAGAGAGGTGGTGGAAGCCCCATCCCTGGAAGTTTTTAAGGCCAGGCTGGACGGGGCTCTGAGCAAGCTGATCTAGTGGGAGGTGTCCCTGCCCATGGCAAAGGGGTTGGAACTAGATGACCTTTAAGGTTTTGTGTTGGAAGAGATCTTAAAGATCATTGTAGTTCCAAACCCCCTGCCTCAGGCAGTGATACCTTCCATGAGACCAGGTTGTTTAAAGCCCCATCCAACCTGGGCTTAAAAGTTCTAGGGGACACTTGTTTCAGTTCCCCATCACCCTTACAGTGAAGAATTTCTTCCTTCTCACTAATCTAAATCTACCCTCTTGCAGTTTAAAGACATTACCCCTTCTCCTATCACTATATGGCCTTGTAAAAAGTCCCTCTACAGCCTTCTGGTAGGGTGCCTTTAAGTACTGGAAGGCTGCTATAAGTTTTTCCTGCTTAAAGAAGATCTAAGGGACTTCACTAAGATCATACAAATGGCACAGGTTAAATTAAAGGTGTGTGTCAAACTGATCAAGTTTAAGATGTGGAAGATTGTAAGGAGACCACCAGACACTTTTTGTCCTCTCAGTTCATCTGGTCTCAGCCAAAATAAAGCAAACAAATGAGCTACTGTAAACAAAATCATAGTGTCTACAGTGAAATTCACATCAGTTTAACTACGTAACTTAAATACTTCATCTTAATCAATTAAATATTGCTTCCCTATTTTACATTTCAGTTTATTTTCCTAACACATATATAGGTAAAGAGTAAATTAAGGCAACAACAAGAAAACTAAAATTTCATTATGAACAATTACAACATACACATACATATTTATTCTTGTATCAGCACAAGACATTAGTGTTATTGCCAGCAAGCACTAACTGTGGTTATTGCCAGCAAGCACTAACTGTGGTTCCCTGAACAAGAAAAGCACAGATGGACCAACTCTCTTCTTTCCTGTCTTTTAGCAGTATATAAGGAAAAGCTCTTCCTAGTGTCCCTCTAATTATAACTGGATCATTACTATAAAGGCTGATTCACCTGAACTGAAACATATATTAAAGTCTGATCCAACATACACATACATAAAATACTTGCAATATGAATGTAAGACTGGATGTGGGAGGAATCACAAGTACATTCAAATCTCATGTTCTCTCCCAGTTTAGTAGTTAGGGCACTCAACAGCGGAGAATAAAAATCCCTTTCTCCCAGAGTGGCTACTCTTCATCATCACTGAAAGGCACAAAAATAGTACATATGATAATCAAATTTCTGAAGTCTTTGTTTTCCTACCCTCAGAGCCCCAGTCACCACACTGCTGTCGGGCCGGTCACTTCTGGAGCAAGTGCTGCTCAGCTTTCAGACTTGTGTGTGACTGGCTTCTACAGCAGGGATAGGCAAGACCTTTTCCTTTCCCCTTCTTTTCACCCGTAAATGCCCAGCAGCCTGCTCTTCACCCAGCTTCAAGGCTGGGAAATTTGTGGCTTCCAGTCTACCTGAGGTATGATATGCACTCTTGAGTAACCTCGTTCTTGGGGAAAAATCATTGTTTCCTTACTTCTGCCCTTCTGTTTATCTTCAGAAAGAGCTCTGATCCCAGCATCCTCAGTTAACCTGATTTTCAGCTCTATCCTGGTAGCTACACTCTGCTGAGTAAGACCACTGAGATAGTCTACTTGTCCGCTTTTGCTCATTGGCTAGCTATAGGTGGCTTATCATTTAAATGTTTTGCATAATTTTCACTGCTTCTTCATTCCCTGCTTTGACTAAATTCAGGGGGAAAATCTTTCCTTTCCCTTCAAAGGTAAATCTCTGAATTTGGAGATCGTATGGCCTTACCTATGTTCATACCTGTGTTTTTCGTGTAGTCAAAATTGACAGAAAATATTAGAAACTAAGATTATTTTCAGTAAAGCCCTGAAATAAGTAGTGAGCCAGTCAAGGAACCTAAGTGTGCTAAACTTATTCATACGTTGTGGTACATTAGAAAATATGCAAGTATAGCCATCCACAGAAAAGCAATTAGAATGAGAAGTAGTCTAATGTGGTCACCAAAGAACAAATCCCAGAGTACATTACAAAAAAATAAAAGAGGATAAAGACTGTCAGCTTTAAATCTTAATATTACCAGAGAAATTCAGGCATCAGTGGAAAATGACCGGAACGGGAATGGGAAAGTACCGCAGGTTTACACATATGCATATATAGTAGCTGGTGTACACTGGCATGGTTTGCTTTTGCTTGAGTGAACCACTTGCACCTGAATAAGTTAGAGACTTGCTTATAAAAATATATATTTTAAAAAAAACCCACCCTATATTCAAAATACTTAAGCAAATCCCCAGGGCAGACAGAGCTGAAGTCTAAATGTCACTGCTCTTTTGGAGATAAGATCAACCTATAACCTTATCAGAACACAAATTATGTCAGTGAACATCCAAAACCTGCAGAGGCATTTCAGAGATTTTTGGCATTCTAATTTATGGATTTCAGTTGCTGTTTTCTAACTCCCAGGTTGCTCCTTTGGAGAAAGAACTCTTTTGAGTTCAGATTTTCTTTAGTCCATATTTTCTTTATAGGTTACAAAAGTCCTGAAAGTCTATCACTTTTATCTTTGTGCATTTTGATGACGCATAATACTTATTAGAAAGTGTCTCAGCTGGTAATAAGTTCCCTTCATAGATTTTTTTTCAAATGCTGTTTTTATGCAGTTCATACAGGAATCCAATTAGCATATCATTGTGACTGATTAAATATGCCTCACGTAAATTTACATGTCAAAATACATACTGTACTTAAACAAACAGACAAGGATGCCAGTCTTCTGTAAACAGCTTTGCATGCATAAGCTAACTCAGAAACACAAAAGCTTATATTTAAATTCTCAATGACTACCTGAATAAAGATAGAGACAGAAAGGTAATGTTACTCATGCATGAAGTGAGAGAATGAATATAGACATTTGTCTCTCTTTGTCTCTGAAGAAAACTATTGACAAGAGATTCTCCATCTGCATATGAGGCTGTCACGTCAGATTAGCTCATCAGGTAATGGAAATTTGGCCTCTGATCCAGAAAAGGTCCCTATGCACTAAGAATCGAGACTGTTTCAAAGAGATTGTATTATCTTAGACAGCAGGATTAAATTAATACTGGAATGACTTCTACTGGAGGAAATTTTTTGTTAAACATGTGCTAATGTTTATTATGCAGAGCATCCACTTCTCATAAGTGATCTTTCTTGACATTTATTCATTACTTTTTCACCTTCCTTGAAACTGAAAAAAAACAAACAAGTGAAGTGCACCCCATGTGAAGCGTGGATGATGTGGTTCCAGTCAAAACCTCTAAAGATGCACTCATGCTAGCACACATTATGAAATGGTAGAAGAAATTACACTGTTGTCAGATAGATCAAATTAATTCCTCAAAAGTGGGAAAATTATTGAGATCAACCATAAAGGACTGGACTCACAAAGCGGATGTTGTAGCTACTGTTCTTAACCAGCAAAGGGAAGACCTCAGTTTCAATTCTTTCTCCAATGAATAGTTCACTAATGTACATTAAATGTGCAATGAAGGAAGGACTTTGGAGACAAGTCACCAAAGTCCTGATGAGTGCCCACATACAAGGCTGCAGTGCAGTGTTCCCTTCTCTCTCACTCACTCTAGGTTAGTGAATATTCAGTTATTCCAAAGTGTAACAGCATCTAGAGGAAAGGCTGAGAATCTCCTCCCAGTACATTACTAGCACCATGATTAGGGAGGCAAGTTCAAACTTCCTAAAGCAGAGGAAGACAGTGATTTTATATCTTCATCCTGACCAAGTGAATTTCTGGGAGGAGATCAAGCTTTCACCTATCAGATTTTATCAGGAAGACTGATGATACACCTTTGCTTTGCGGTTGGTAGTACACACCAGTAGGAATCAACATGTCAGGAAATCAGCAAGAAGTTGTAGAGCAAAAGATGGAAACCCCTGGGTATGTCTAGATATGTTCAATAGTCGCAAACAACTCCAGGCGAAGCCAAGCCTTTTCAAAGACTTCAATGAAAAATTGGCTCATTACAGAGCATGGCAGGAAAAACAAGAGACCAACTCAGTCTCAACTTCAATAATGTCCCACATACAAATAATCATGTAGTTAATTTGAGCCATTCACCTGCTTCTGATTTCACACAAGCTGGGAGAGCAATGGGAGGAGCAATACATAACATGAAGATGTTTTCTGCAGAGCAATGGTGTGTCTCCTAAAGGTGAGATAATCAAATTACATATGCTTATTACTATGGCAGTGCCTCAATCTTCTGTATATTCTAGTATAGAAAGATGAACTATGTAACTGAAATAAGAGTCTTAAATAAGAAATAGGATTGAGCAGCATTTCAAAATAGGTTTAGGATGTTGAAATAATGAAATAGAGACATTAGGACAATGAAATGTCATCTTGTTATTGACATTACAAAAAAGCACAGGTCTCATTTAATCTAATATAATTAGTATGTACCAGTGTTATTAAATCCATATACTTGTTCTGTTACTTCATTTAATATAGAAAAAATTTAGAACAGATTTCTGCATTTTCCAGTATCTAAACTCAGCCATTTAGAAAGTTTCTTTGCCAGATTTAGTATTGGCAAAATTAAATGCAGTTTAATTTTCATCCCAAAAGTTGAAGAATGTTTTTAACAAGTTTGAAACTACATCACAACCTTCAGTTTGTATTAATAGCAATCTGAATTGTGAATGTTCTAAAAGAAATTGAAAACAAATTTATTCTTATAGTTCTAATTGCTGTCAAAGGGATGATATTATAACATTGACAGTGATAAGTGATGTAAAATTTTCTAATGCTACAGTAAGGAGAAAACTTATTTTAGTGACTTTAAATTGACTGCCTACCTGTTTATTTTGTCTTTGCTGGAAGCCAGGCAAATATGCTTTATAAAAGCATAAAAAATTGTTACTGGACAATCACAGAAAAAAAATCACCTGTAGGAAACTTTTTATTTATTTTTTTACTTTCTAAAAATGATGCATATCCCATTATGAAAATTTAACACTAGTAACACCAAGCAACTACTAATGTCTGATTAACAGAAAGCTGTAGACAAGTTCTCATTTTAACAAGAGTAATTACATTATTGCCCCAAGGTTTTTTTGAGACTATCTTGTAATCTGAAGATCATCTCACACAGTTTCTGCAGAAAAGCCAAGCAAGACCTACACTTAATAAATATTGTCAGCTTTTTGTGCTTAGAACTGAGAATTTTTAAGAGTGTTAGGCTATCAAATTCAGTAGAAGCTATGGGTGGAATTCAGCACTCAACTAAACACAAGTGCCTGCACAGACATGCCTACATATCAGTTGGTTGCCTAAGCTCCCAATGTAGTTAATAAAGGTTGGAACTAATAGAGTTAGGAGGGCTGTTCAGATCTCCCTCGGTCTGCCACCTACTCTTGTCCAGATGAATAGCGCTCTCAGCTCTGCTGGCTGCAGACTGATGAAAAAGCTGGGCAAGACTTAGATACCTAAATGTCTAGTGCCCTTGTAAGTGCTGTTGGTTATCCCATCTGGCCTCCAGAAAGATTTGGACTCCCCATAAACAAAGTCCCAGGCAAGTATCTTAAGCAACTACAACACCTCCAGTGGTCCCAGATGTCTCCAGCAGGCAAATAAATCGCACCATCACTATAATGAGTGCTTACACATGTAGATCAAATGTAGGCACTTACAAGTATACATCCACATCTAAGTATGTAACTTTCTGAGACAAGTGTAGGATGAAATGCCCTCTAGTCTCCTCCCATAAGAGGGGAGTCCTCTTTTTCCAAGCAGTGTAAAATTCCATATCCCATGGCTTCAGTTTCTGTACAATCAAATTTGGCTTACTGTATGTAAAAGAGAATATCCAAAAAAAAACCCCTTCATCAGGGAAAAACATCTTTTACTTATTAAAGACCTAAAATTTGTTTCTCTTAACAATCAGTGCCTTTAAAGTCATACTGTGTACTTTTCAGAGAATTCACAAATTTTTCAGCTGGTGACTTTCAGACTCTGTTTGTCTGTAATAGGGAAATGATTCAGTCACAATGCAACCAACAGTGCATGTAATATTCTCCCAGTTAAAGCTGAGAAAAATCATAAGAAAATACTGACAAATTGAAATATCAGTGAGTAAAGGCAACAAAAACCACACCTGTGATTTAGGAGCATAAGGTTTTTTCCTTATTTTTTTAGACAATGATATTCAAAGCTGCTAAGGTATCTTCAAAATGGGATTTCAAAAAGTTTTTGTTCATAACAAAGCTAAAATTGAAGTTATTGTTAAAATAATGAAAAAGACAGTTTAATAATATAGTAGATTATTTGATTAGCAAGTAGGCACAAACAAAAAGACAACATTGCATGCTTGAGGAGTAACAGTGTTAACTTAACGTGTAAACAGTGTAAACAGTGTAAACTTAACGGCTGACAGAATTACACATGCTGAAATACTCTCTTCCAGGTAGAACATCACTTTCCCTTGTTACCCAAATTTAATTTTTTTTTTTTTTTTTACTAAGTCTAAACTGCAGTGAAGTAATGGTTTCAAGAAAAGGCAAGGCAAGGCTAAATCATGTTGTTAATCCTCTAGCAGAGATGAACATATGAAAGATCTAGACTTTCCAAGGAATAAATAAACAAATTATAAGGGAATAATGATGATTGGTTCAAGCAGGTCCGCGGCTACACATCTTAGCTGTATCTTGCAACAGCAAGACTAGAAATCTGTTAACAGATGCACTGGAACTTTCCGCATTGCCTAAGCAAACAGTTCCCCTCATTTGTGCCAAAATACATTTGACCATATATCTAATAACACAAGGCAAATTGGACCCGTCTGTGTGCAGGAAAGAACAAAATAAGGATCACTCTTGTTTGAAAACTGCAAGAGCCTTTACCTGCAATCAGAAGCAGGTTGAGAGGAGAATTTTAGAAATAAATGTGTTTGGGATTTCAAGTTTCACTGTTGTGTTTTGCTATTCTTGTCAGCAAGTTAGACAGATATTTAGATATACATTACAGTTTGTGTAGGAAACAGTATTTTTTATATTAGACAGTTTTATAAAACCAGTGGCTTCTGGAATGCTCCAGGCCACAATAACACAAAGAGCTTCTGCAGAGGTGGAGAGGAAGACAGGGTGGGGGAGAAAAATAAATAGAAGTGACAGTTTACATTAGAAGAAAGCTAGTCTTTAAAAGAATATAACTTTAATATTAATTGCCAGAAAACCTCTTTCAAGAAGGCCTGCTCTTGTCATGCATTGATGTGCAAAGTGGTGACTTTACTTATGTCATGTACTGTCACTTCCTGACAAAAAATGGCAGCCTCCTTGGAATAAAGTCAAAGCCCATGGCTACCACAGAAGTAATGAAACTTCAACAGTTATTTCTGTAAGGATAGTTTAGTTTTTATTTGAATTTTTCTTAGAATTTGAATGGAAAGATGTTATTACTATGCTACTTGATCATTTTTAAGCAGAGTTTTCTCTTTGCAGAAACTATATGTGCAGTGAAGTAGAATAAACCATCACAAAATTACTTGCATTTCCTTTTGAATATGCTCAGAATTAAGAGGCCATTAAAACTAAGAAATAGTGCAATGATGTAACATAAAGACAAATGTATGCAGGTGAACACTGTAACCTACCTAACCACCAACAAGCATCTCCAGGTATGTACCTGCACGTCTGTTATTTCTATGCCCAGACTGTTTTCGTTAATTCCTAAAGGACTGGAAGAATCCCACATTTCCTCAAATGGGCTTCCATAAATAAAAGCTATGTTTAAAATTCAAAACATATGTCACAGTTGTGGTGCTTAGAAGGTCAATGTCTTCCAGGGAATTTGCAATTATGAACTTCATTAACAATTCAATAATATCCTAGTTGAAAGGAAAGAGTCATAGCTCAACTATGTACGGCTGAAAGTCTCCTAAGATTCAAGTAAGCCGAGATCAAGCCCTTTCATATGTTAAGAAATTTGATGTCATAAATAGGGCTACAGAGTTATTGAAGAACACTTTCACTACCTCACAGTCATCCTCACCCTTATGTCATGTGCATAGACAGAAGTACAGGGGAAGCAGGTATAACTTTAAAGACCACAGCCAACAAAATGTTATTCCTTTCCATTTCCCCCTACTTATTTATTCCATTGACTAAATACAGCGGCAGATGCCCCCTGAGTTGACCTAAGAGCCTAAGATATCAGCATGGGGCAAATAGAAGTGACACAAGGTCATGAGAAACCAGCACTTTTTTGAAGCAGCATTTGGCAGCCACATAAAGTATTGCTCAGTCCCCAAACTGCTACCAGACTGTGCTGTTCAGGGAACTACATTCCATCTTTTTGCACAGGAGAAGGCAGAAATACTTTGCTCCAAAAAATGCTGCCTATCCCTCAGCAACAGATTTCTACGCCTATTTTAATTCTGAAATGTACTCTAAAGGTGCTTGAGAGAGATCTAAGGGATTTGATTTCATTGGAAGATCTTGGCTGGCCCTAAATTTAAGCAAGACTCCTGTTGTAGTTAATGGAGAACAACAGGATCCTCAAGGGAATGATATATACTCGACCTATCTCAGACACCAATCATAAGTGTGATAGACATGTATGAGGTAGATGAGATATAGGAGATACAGATGAGACAGATACCTCTCATGGGATGAAATGAATTACCCTCTGGAAGCACTTATTACATTCGACTGATTGTAAAGGGAGTTGAGGTTGACTAGCTTACACTTAAAGTACCTAAAAGACAGACACCTGAGTTAGAGGAGATGAAATTCACTCTTATGTTTAAATTTGATTACAAAGAATTGATTTAGCTGACATAATACTGACCATGACTGATTGGGTTCGTGCACAGAAGGACAACTTGAATTCAACATTGAGCTGCAAGGCAGCTACTGTAATTAGTTGGCACGCTGCTAAACACAACTTGTTTTTTTCTGAGGCATTCATTCAACTCATGTTTAACATGAGCAGAATCTTTTACCAGTCAAAGAACGTACTCTCAGAAATATGGGACAGTTAAGAATGATGCACCTGAGGGATTTATGGGAAAAAAAAAAATAAATCACAGTTCTATCCTGGACACTAAAATATACAATATTAATTAATATAAAATATTAATTCCCATTTTTAAATGGGAAACTACATATGTTCTGATAAACACATGAATTAGTGTTGAAAAACAAATTAGAATTCTGCATTACTAAACTGAATGCTTTTTTTAAAAAACAGGACTGTATGAATTAAGTAATTGACATATTTTGCCAATGTAAACCCAAAATATTTGAAAGAATCATCTTTAAAAGGAAATGTGAAATTACTCTGTACACTGTCATAAGCTGAGTGAAGCTATGTTGATTAAAACCAGCAAAATTTCTGTTGCTATAAGGACAGACAAGGGAGTTTATATGTATTGAAACTTTTAAATTCCAGTACAGCTTATACATATGAAGACATTTATGTAAAATAACAGGCATAGAATTATAAAGAGAAACAAGTGACAGCATTAATGCATGAATGGCATTTTATGTTTAGCTAAAGATGACTAACGAACTGAATTCTTATGGAAATATAGTGTGCCTGACATTCTCATACCTACCCAATGAGTTCATAATGATTACTGTTATTACAATGAATACAAAATTAATGAATAATAAATTAAATCCTTACACTAAATTGATATTAGGAGCCTCTTTAAGTCATTAATTTTTTGTAACAGCCAAGGCACAATCCATAATAACCTTCTGAGGATAACAAGTTATGGATTTAATTACAGATAAAAAGAAATATCTTCTATTAAAACACGGGAAATTATGCCCTAAAAAATTAGAAATGGAGCAGATGTTGGAAAGTAGCAAAGAATGTTCATAAACTAAAATAATATTAAGAAAAAAGGAAATTAGAATGTCATGTTTTTACTTGCAGTGTTTTCAAAAGAAATATTCCAGGTTTAGGATAAAAGATGAACTAGCCAAGCATACTTATGAAAAGCTCGATTGGTTTATGACATGTGAAGTGTAGAGAAACCCTTTCATTTCTATATACAGAAAAATCCTGTCACAGGAATAAGCTAACAATCAAAATAAATGTCAAATCTAAATTTGGTAATCCTCACTCAGGATTCATTAGAAATCTCAAATATTAAAGTGAATTTTTGTTCAAATAATCTT
The DNA here is from genome assembly GCA_013400335.1 of Eurystomus gularis. Lineage (NCBI taxonomy): Eukaryota > Metazoa > Chordata > Aves > Coraciiformes > Coraciidae > Eurystomus > Eurystomus gularis. The sequence continues at coordinate 53,708 of VZZY01008875.1, read as the reverse complement.
CCCAGAAATCTTCCTAGAAGAAAGATAACTGCCAGCCCCATAGATATATGGCATTTTGAAAGTTTAAATATCCTTGGGAATAAAACATGGAAGATACCTTAAGCAGGCATGATCTACCTCTGTGTGCTATCACATTTACTGTTGGAGGTTCTGTATGTCAATATTTTACACAATTTGGACAACTTTCAGAAAAATAACTATTACACTATAAATCACTGACATTTTGATTCATCATGACATATACCAGCCTCTAAATAGCAATCCTGAAAGGGTCACTAGGATAGCTTAGGCTCTGCATGACTTAGACCTATGACTTTCACCCCTCTTTGCATAAGGGCAGAACCTATCTGCACATTTTGGAACATGTTCAAGAACTTTTTAAGATCCATGAATACAAGATGTATTAAACATGCAGAATGCAGTAAGTTGTTAGAAATAAAAACATTGAAGATCATACCATTTCAATGGGGTTTTTTTTGCATTTCTATCAGGTACAACTGTTTCTGAATAAAATAGTGAAGAATGGAATTCCCACGAGATTCCTTGTATCTTGTATTTTCTTATGATTAGAGCTCAGATAGGAAAAAAAAGAATTTTAGAATTATACATAGAAAGACACAGTACATTTAAATTCTATAAAAGTTAATGTTTTTCAGGAGTTGGTTCCTATATGAAAGGCCATACCTGGTTCCTTTAGCCATGTATTGCATATCCAGCACTGTTTGAAAGGAAAAGACTAAGGAAATCAGATATAACTGGTTTCACTTTTTAAAATATGTACAATGCCTTCTAGTTATTACATCTTTAATGAGATAAAGGTGTTGAAAGAGTGCAGAGTATCTTTAAACATAAAAGGTACAAATGTACCAACTTTAGCATGTGTAAGTATCAACAGACAACATCTCCCATGAAATTGTCTGGATGAGGGTAGCGCTTGACCAGCAATACCTTTCACATCTCTGCAGAGATTTACCCCAAACTCAGATCTCCCTCTTGTGATACCAACAACACTAGTTTAGTGAACACATGTAAATTGCATGTGTTTATACAGAAGAGGAAGAGAGGCATGAAGGATGCTCCGTAGCATTAACAGTATGTTCTGTGGAAAACTGATAGCCATTACTAGATACATGATAAGAGCTAAACTGAACTTATTCCTAGGGGTACCAGGAACTTGGAAGTATACCTGTGATAGTGGAAACGTGCTGTGGACTGTCTGCTGTGTTACTAACCATTCTGTCTTGATAGCTTCTACTTACACTTTCTTTTTCTTAGTGAAGAAATCTGAGATGTAAACACCTTTTGGAATGAAGATTCTTAGATACTTATCACCTTCTGTCTAAAGCAAAGATTTATTCAACTGTATGGCAATATTCCACTAAGTTTGTTTAAAACTCTTAATGGTAAGTTAGAATGCATTTTGGTACATATGCAGCTACACACAAATATGTGCCAACTCTAACATTTATGATTGCAGTATATTACAGATATCAGTATAACAGAAGACATCACATTAGAGTTCTTGAACTCTCTGATACTCTTTACGTACAAGCAATACACTAAGAAACCAATATAATGTGAAAGATGGATGCTCTTACTCACACCAGCAGGGAGTATCAGAGAAACTGAAGTAATAGGTAGAAAAAAAAAGTGATAAATACACAAGCTTTGCTGCATCCCCAATTTAATAACAATGGAAGAGGATCATCTTCCTCATCCATATTGTCACTTCTGAAAACAGCTATTTGTAATTCTAGGCTTTTCACATCTCCAAGCTTCCAGCTCTTTTTTGTCCACTCTGCCCTTTTCAGATGTTCAGTTATCTTCTGAGAGTTCTGCTGCCAGCAGGAAAAAGAGCTATGGATAGAATATGAGAAGAAAAGGGACCGAAATGGAAAAGTAGAATCGCAGGAGGATGGATAAAACCACTGCAAATGTTCAAACTCATCCATGTTTAAATTAGAAAACCTGAGAAGGGCATCTGATTCTTCACAGTTAACAAAATATTAACTTAACATCAAATCATAGTTGTTAACATATTTTCTTAAGTCTTGCAAAAAAGCAGAATACTGGGAGCTGCCAAGTGAAAGATAGCTTACTTGCTTAAAATGTCACCTAACTTTGAAAACATTATGTTGTAACATAAAATAACAGGTTCTACAGCAGGTGGATTTCTCAACTGGAAACACACTAAGAAATTAATGTTAAAATACTTTTAATTTAACATAATGTAATAACCAGTTGACTTCTCAGTTCTTAAGTGGAAATAATTCATGTTTGAACATGCCAATCCATTTCACAGCCAAGGGTTGTAACTACACCTAGTGTGGCTGATTTTAGCTGCACGTTTCCCATTAATGTTAATGTGAGTTTCCCAGCTATAACGCTGCACGTGGGTAGAGAATACACCCTGAAGCTGTTAAATGGCAACAGAAGAAAAGAATGAATACGTGGTGATTCCCTTGAAGAGGAAAAATGCCAAGGAAAGAAATGTCGGAAAGAATAATAATACAAGACAAAATAAATTCTGAGAAGGATGCGGGAGAGGGGGCAAGGTGGGGGGAAGGCATCTTTCTCTATGTCTGTGTTTCAGATGGACCTACTGCTCTTTAGACCTAGATTTAAAGGGTTTTTGTTTTGTTCGGTTTTTGGGTTTTTTCGCATTTATCTGAATGCTCAGGATTACATGTAAATTCAAAAAGAGTATTTTCATCAGTGCTGCACCCCTGAGGCTGTTTATTGGTGACAGTTCAACTGTTCGTCTGGCAGAGCTGATGCAGGTTAAAAATGACTCAGCAGAAAAAATGCTCCTTTTTAACTGCTGTGAGGTTCCAGTACAACTCCAACTGAAATTACTGAAGCAATGCAACTTTATCTTATTAGGTTTAGCTCTAGGATTAGGCCACGGAATCCTGACTTGCATTTCCACAGTGGAAATCAGTCTGCTCCAAACCATTACATTTTGAAGGCTTACATTCCTTCTCTATGCACAGTATGAATTTCATGGTCATCATATACCTATATTAGTTATTTCAATTCAAGAAGCAATATCAGAGGGAATGAACAGTTAAATATGTGTGAAATCACAGTAGACTTGAGGTTCTAGATAGGGTTTAGAAGTATAGTTCAACATCTTGAGCTCCTCTGAAAAATTCCATGTTATCTACTACTGTCTTTTATGTATATAGCTGCACATGCACACACTTTCTTTAGCACATGGAATAGCACAATAAGGGAGAAGAGTAATTTTTAGTTCAGCCTGGTAATAGCAGGAACACAACACCATGAAAAGGCAGTCAACATTATAGAAATGATAGTTTTATTAAAAATCTTCACTGTTTTCATATTTGTTTTAAGATATTTATTGACTTTTTTTCTTATTTTCTTAAGGCACTAAAGTACTTTATCAGCTTAAAATCCATAATAGGAATCCATTCATAGAGTATTGCTGGATTAAGTAATACTAATAACTCCCACAAGAAAAATGGGAGGTTTATTCACATGTATTGAATTTTTGCATGTGAAATTTCCAGCAAAATTTTGCAGACTTTGCCCTCAATCCCTCTCTGTATTTGCTCTGACCGCAACGCAAATACAATAAGTAACTTTCTAGATTTAGCCTGTATCTAGGCTAAACTATATCAGTTGCTCTAGTTGAGAAGTGGAACTGGGAAAAGGAGAGGAGACCCATGAGTTGAAATGAAAAAAGATTTAATGAAACAGCAAAACCAATACTGATGCTAATGCCAACAGAAAGTGTACAAAGTTACATGCAGCCCAGTGAATGCACAGCAGTCACAATAAACAGGAAAGCAATTCTCGGAAGCAGAATGGTAAATAAGCCCCTCTGGGGATGGGAAGAAGAAGGAGGAGAAGGAAAGTGTGGAGGAGGAGGAGCCCCCAGCCTCAGCAAACTTCCCCGTTTACACTGAGCATGGCATTTCTCAGATGGGACACATCTGTAGCCAGCTTGGTCAACTGTCCTGGCTGACTCCAAACTGCCCACGGCCTGCGGGCCATGCCTGCCCTGGGATTCTGTCCCAGCAAAACCAGGACAGTCTCTTTTTCTTTTTTTTTCTTTTTATGATTAATTTTTTTTTCAATGTAGAGTAGCATTATGCATCTCTGTGTATATGTATAGACAAATACACACATATATAATATACACATAAAATGTATGTGTGTATATATAATACCACACATACATATGTGCATATATATATTTCATTTGTACAATATCGGTTTTCTCGTCTTTCTCTGATTTCACATTGTATGCTTACTCCTAAGCATGTATTTAGCCGATTTTGTAAACTATGATAAATAAAATTACTCTGTATTACTAGTTCACTGATGCTCAGCACAAAACTCCAGTGAAAACTGGCTTCCACAACTTCTAATTACAAAACATTAGGTACCTGAGTCTTCTCCAGCTGAACAGATTAGCATAGATCTTCTGTGCTGACAGCTTTGACCTTCACTCCAGCAAACACTTGTCAAAATGCCAAAAGTAATTACCTGGCTGTTTAGGAAGGAGTAATGGGGTGTAGCTACCTACCTTTTCTTGTTACTGATCTAAAATGTCTATAAAACTTTGCCAAGAGGTACCCTCTGGAATTTGGCATACACATTTTTTTCCCATTTGACTTTTTTTTAAAAAGAGTATCAAATATTAGCTATGTGGTCTCCTGCCAGCCAATCCCATCACAATTCTTGGGGACAGGCTAAACAACTAGACAGATCTTTCAACCAAAATGATTTTATGATTGCTGTCATCCTGATTTTGTTGCATTGATGCAATCAGGAAAAAACACAAAAAAGCGGAAGAAAGTAACACAGGAACAAACAATCATAATTATACTATAGATGACCACACTCTCTATCATCTGAATTATCTTTAAAAAATCATTATGTTATAGCATTTTTTTTCATAAAAAGCCTTTTTCCTATTCATATTTGAGATTTACAGTTAAGAAAATAAAGGCACAGAGAATTTACAGGTACTTTTTTAAAATCTATGGCTAGATTAAATCTAGCACATCTTTTGACTTCAGCCAACAGAAAGCCATACAATTTATCCTAATCCAGAATGTTCAAATTTATAGAAAATATTTTCTAAAGAAAATAAGGGGATTTAACATGTTTTCCTGAAGACTACATAATACTAGAAAGATTAAGTATCTGCAGATTATTACAATGGTCATTAATCTCTAAATCTTACATACTATTTTTGTCAGACAATGGAAAATATCATCTCCAAATAAGAACAAGATCAAAGGTCTATGAATCTGACTCTCTTTTTATCTTACATGTCAGAAAGGATATCTGGGGTTCAGGAAAGCTCAGGGAAAAAAGAACCTTCTTTGACCATAGATAGTTCAGAAAACAGTTCATGAGAATCAAATCACTTGCCTTGTAGTCACAGCATTCCCTAATTATTGTGTAGGCTATCAGGTAGCAGCAGCAGCTGCTTAAGTAGCCTTCAAGCTATAGGAGAAAGACTGCTCAAAATGAAGGCAATGTTAAAATACAGGGCTAAACACCGCTGACAAGTGTGACCTTGTGAGTACTGCCAACAAACTTCTCTTATCTTCAAAAACTCACCCAAAGCTCTCAAATAATTCCTTGTCCTGTTGTGAAGAGCTCATTATTTCCCCTCTAGATACATTCCTCCACCAGCTATCAGCAGTAGAAGGTCATGCAAGTGACTGTTTTCAAGATGGATGATACATGAATCCTGTAGACATCCTAACTAAGCCTTTTTCAGCCAGAAACCCTCCACCTGCCCTTTTATCCCAGGTTGTGTTTGTGCCTCCTTCCCAAGATGTCATCCCACAAATCGTGTTCTACAGAGAGAGCAGATTGCTACCAGGTTTGGGTCAGCCACCCCTACACACTGTTACCAAAACACCGTACTTCTGGAGAAGGGCCTATTCATGTTAGTACTTTTCTCCAGCTAAAAGGGATGGCAGTCTGATTCTAAGATGATGCTGTGTGCAACTGATTTTGTGTTTTTTCTCATAAAGCCCTGAAGTAGCACTGCTTTCACTCACAATTTTTTATTGTTTGGCTGATATGAAAGCTATCTTACTAACTTACAATCACATGACTGCTAATCATCCAATTTAATAAATTAAAAATAGGATATACAGTTACATCAGATAAAGAACATTTTCCTGCTTGTACCAACTAAAATAGAACATTATCGCCTGTTCCACATGGTGCCTAATGTTTATTTGCATGCGTAGTTTAAAATTGTTTGGTTTATCTTGTTCCACATTTTGAAAAGTTATAATCAATTGGTCTAATGGGTGGAAAAAAATGTACTGACTGTTCTTTTCCAGATGAAAGTCAGGTTACAGCACTACCTGGCCTAAATTAGGGTTTCTTTAATTCCCTTATTTATGCTTACCTAAAATTTTACATATTCACAAAAAAAATATTAGATCAACCTACCTATTCTTTACATAAAAGCTGCCTTTTATATACCTGCTTTACCAGATTTCTTTTAATCGTAGCATTCCTAAATAATTTGTTTTCATATGCTTAGGATCTACTGTAAACAGATGTAGTCTCTTAAGTGTACTGAACAAAAATATATAAAACTTTATTAAAGCATTATAACATTTAAAGATGCCTGGAATTGTAAGTATTATTGTTGTATATGCATTATTGTTGATTTACATCAGCTCAAAATGGTCCTTCTAAAATGTACAAGTCACTTTGAAACACCTATGTAAGGAAATATGTAGCAAGGTTAATATGGAAAAAGGCTTTTCACTTCCATAGTCAATATGTGCTGGGAAAAACCACTTTGCACTTCAACTACATGGAAGTTTCATCCTGCATTACAAGCTGCAGGAACAAACTGACTGCAGGAATTTGATTGTTTAATAATATTACACATGGTAATATTTATAAAACTTGAAATCTTTGTAAATGTTCTCAATCTTAAATTAATTTTGAATTCTTAAAGAGCTTTCAGTATGTTACGAAAGGACGATGTGAATGAAGGAGGCTTAAGTAGAAGAAATCAGGATTAGCACCAGAAGATTTTAAGAAATCTAGTAACAGAAAAAATATTTTTTGATATGTTACCAAGCAGGGACAACAAATGGTTTTAAAGCAAAAACATTTCTTTCTAAAATTAGATACTTCACAGTTATTCTCAGAGGAGAGAGGTATATGTTAAAAAAATTCCATCCTTACTTATCACAGCAATGAATGTCATAATTAGGAGGAACTCACTAGAGAAGAGTCATAACCAAGGAATCTTGCTTTTCTTCAGGACTGAGGCACATTTACAGAATGGTAGCACCCAACACAACTAAAACTCATTCCATTTTTCAATTAAAGAACAAGGTGGGAAGGAAACGACATCTCAAAAACTCATTACTCAGTGGATCAGACATTTGGTAGTGCAGGAGACAATTCAGATTCTGAATAATACTTCAAAAATGTAGTGATATCCTTTATTCAGCAATGGAAGGATTTGAGGAAAACACTTCAGATAGATTTGTGATACAGCAGGTGTAAGGGAATTGACCCCACCGCAGAGGAGTCAAGAGGTGAAAAAGGACAATGTGAACTGAGGAGGTTTGAATAGAAGAAATCAGTATTTGCACCAAAAGAGTTAAGAAAGCTAGCAACACAAAAGGAGCTGTCAAACTTTTACGTTTCATATCGTAAACCAAAGAATTGTAATCCTCCTTAAACCAGGGAAACAGCCAGAGAAATCAGATGGACTTCACAGCCTCCTGGTTAGGTTGTTCAAAGTTTCTGACACAGAAGCTGTCAGTTCATTTCAAAGATGAACTTCAAATTATTCTTAGACGCACTCTTTGTTATCATCTCAGAGAACCAGACATCCAATTGCATGGTCTACAAAAATCTAGATAGAGGGAAGACATTCAGCTGTAAACCTTCATCTTGTTCTGTTCACTTCCTCACAGCTGAATTTTGAATCTGACAATAATTGGCCAATAAACACTTCCAAAACAACCACAGAGTCACAGAATCATGGCATCATTATTGCTTGTGGTTGTGGGCTAGAAAAAGAAAACCAAGACAGTATGCCAGCATGGCCATGTTTGTGACTGAAGGAACAGAGTTCATCTTTCTGAGACTTGTCACTAGACATCCCAAGCTTATGCCGAAAATCAACAAGGCAACCAAGGCTGTTTATAGCCATTTAGAAGGGGGAAGCACTTAGAGAAGAAGAAGACTTTTTTATCCAGAAATTAAGTTTCCTGCTTGTGATGATATAAAATTCATATCTCCAGCACTGATGGTCACCACAAAAAAGATGATGGCTATTGCCACTAGCAAAACAACACAACAGACATTGCCAAGTTTCATTATGTTAGCAACAGAAATGGTACAAAGAATTATAAATTCCTAGATTACACTTAGTTAAATGAGTTATATCATGCAAAGAACTTCTGACAATTAACCAACAATGTCCTAAAAAGCTTCAAAGGCCAGACACTGTTTAATCGCAATCTGAAATAACCAGAGAGAAAATCACAGTATTCTGAGCTCGTTGCATTAAATGACATTTCCCAGGTTTATTCAAATTCCTTTATCAGATCATGATGTGTTCAAGACATGCATCAGTAATACCTATTGTAAATATGCTTTTAAATAACTACTTGGATAGCCAAATAAAACTGCATAATCTTGCCCTGCAGCTGATGTTCTATTCCTCATCATTCTATTGTACCTCCTCCTAGCCTCCCTTCCCTGCATTTATACATTCTTTACGTATACAAATTAAAATGTAGCTTTATAATATGAAGATGCAAAGTTATATTATATGAAGATAAATCTGAGGACAGTTCTCTATCTTTTAGTCTCTTGAGAACCTCCTAGAAAACTTTTCTTACTAATAATGGATAATAATATAGAGTTATACTTATTGGCTAGAGAGCAGAGTGAGATAGCACAGTGTTCCTACAAATGAACATTGTGCCTTGTTTTGTTAAATTTCAGACCATTAATTTAAGAGGTGTTCAAGCTTCACAGAGGTATTCCATAAATGTGCTATTTATTCTTATTTCTATTATGCAGAAAATTGGAAAGATAACCCCCTTTGACCAATAAAAAAGGACTACATTTCATTACTAGAACGAATACAACAGAACAGTCATATAAAGAAGTTGCAATATTTTACACTTACATCTGATTTGCTAAAAGTTGAAATGTATATTTCAATTATACTAAAGGCTACTACAAACAATTACTGCAAACAGCTAAAAAATGCATCTAAGCATTATATATTTGAGCCATCATTTGTACTTCCACAGTTAAGTCTTTAAAAATATTTTTTAATGGATATTTGTATCACTGAATTGATAAGGAAATGAAAATACGTTCACGTCAGAGTCTCAGCCCTTTCTAACAGGGCCCAGATCAGATGCATGAAAACACTGCAATTCCACCAAATGCACTTCAGAAATGGAAGCAATAAACAGATTTACGCAGTGCCTCACTAGTATTTTCAAGTTGAAGAAGAAACTGGAGTCATTTTAATGCAGGTGAGTTGTTTCACTGTCTGACATGGCTTTGAATTTTAAATATAATGGTCATCAGAAAATTCTGCACTTCAATCCTGTTAACTATCCAGGGTCATGAAAGGTTTGTAGGGTGTGATGGAAACTAAGAGCCTTTGAAATTAGACCACCGATTTAGAAACTTGAGCCAACATATTTAGAAGAGTGTTTTGATGCCTATAAATACAGCTCAGACCTGCCACGCAAAAGAAACATACTGGAGGCAGAATAACGCACCAATATCTTCTTCATCAACTGAATCCAGGATCACTAATATGACTGGCCATTTAGTCATCCTAATTAAGGTTAAAACTATGACATCATGGATCACTCCAAACCAATAAGACATCATCAGCTTAAATCACAAGACATTGTAAGTTAAGCCTAAGGGTTTTGAAGTACACTTTTAATCTCAAAAGGACTGTTTAATGCTAAAAACTAAGGATCATGTTTTGTCTGTTTAGAGATGCCAATTTTAACAAAAAATACTAGGTATCAATGTCAAAATGTTCTATGACAACATTTGTTGCCGTGGATATTTCACCACAGCGGGGATGTGACTAAATATGTAGATGTCAAGTTTCAATTTAATAATTTACAGTTATTTAAAACTGCTAAGAAATTATGTATTTTTTTCTACTCCAATACTTTTGAGGCAGTATCTTTGTTAAAATCAGCTTTTTATATAGTTAAGTTTTAATGATAACATAGTAGTTTTACATTTGTGAGGTTTTTTCAGTGGAATTAATTTTGCAATGCATTTTTTTGAAATTAGAAAGCTGGAAGAGAAATAATTTTCAGAAAAGAATTTTATATGATTCAACAATCTACTCTTTAAGTCATGATTAATGGTCCCTATCAAAGCACACATATTCTGAAAACGTAGGTTTCATCAGCAGGGCAACAGAAATGTAAGAAGAAAACCCAGCAAACAAAAACCAAAAACCAAAACCAAACCAATTCAATAGCTTAATTAAAAGTTAAGGGAATTATTTTAAAAAATGAAAAATTGTCTTGATATTCTAACATGTATTTTTAAAAATTAAATAAATATTTCTGACTTTGCATAATAGTGCATATCACAATATATCTTGGACACAAGAACCTGCACACAAGACATATTAATTCCTATATCTGGTCTATATCTTAGGATCTATATCTTAATACCTATATCTGGTCATGCATTGCCTTTTGCTGTGCTTTCTGTCCCCTATCAGTAATAAGGCTAACCTATGCATACATCTCTTTGCTCTTCAGTCTCCATTTTTTATATCAACTAAAATGTTGCATTTTAACATAATACCAGAATCATAAGTGTGATTCTAACTAGTAAAAGGCTGCAGATACACATAAGCAAATGCTTTTATTTCATTTTGGAAATGCTGAGTGTCTGTGCACGAGACTTCTACATCTTTCATGTGTGCAGTTATATATATGATTGCCACAGCCATCTAACGCTAAAATTCTATGCTTTGAAACTTCAGAAGATTCCTCTTTTCTAATCATCACCATTACTTTACAAGTCTTTGCAGGAACAGTGAGATTTTGGAGTACCTATGAAGCAAACTTATTGCTCATTGGTACACGATATTGTAATATTATATAAATACAGTTATCTTACTGATAATTGTTCTCTGATGGATTTCTCCTAACCTTTAAACCTAAGAGAAAGGAAATCCACATCTATTTGTCTAAATGATGTCATGTGCCAAGTGTAATTACTTATAGAGCAGGTCATCTATGTGTAGAGAAAGTTTATGTGTTAAAAATGTTGAGATGAAATTATACTGCACCATTGAGCCTTACTTATTAAACAGAAATAGGCCAGAGGACAGCTACGTGATGCAAGATACGTTCTTATATTATGAACATCAAAGTATGCAACCCTGGCAAAACACTGTCTGTCCTGCTCTGCAGCAAAGAGCAAATAAAAATATTGTTAATGTGAGAAAGCAAGCTATTCACAATTTTAAATTACTCTGTTCTCAGCTTTCCCATGTAATTATGTAGCCCCAGAAACTGCAAAAAAGTAATGAAAACATTTACACAGAATTGTAACTGTGGATTACTGGGAAAAAAGTTTTATCAGCAAGAATATGGCTGAAGGATTTTAGAAAGCTTTATCTCTCCTCAAGCCAGGTCTTGTGTACACCAGGAAGAACAGATCTCAAACTACAAGAAAACAGGAAACCATTTCTATTATCATACTTCTGTATCTCTATTTTTCGGTAGATATTCTTAGTCATTCATCTGTTTGCATGGTTGTTAAAGAGTCCCATGCCTTCTCTAATGTGCACATTTGTCAAATTCCACAAGGGAGGTTGGAAAGCTTTAAATATAGTTCCCTATATTTAAACCTAAATAATGCAAGAAAAATATAGAGTTATCCATTTTGGTTACAAAAACATGTACTACATGAAAAATAACCTCAAACTGCTGCACAAAATCTGTTCCTGTGAATATCAGTGAGACATGCATGTACATCAAATCTATACAAATAGATTTTTTTTTTTTTTTCAAATCTGGATAATTTACATTCCCATAAATACTATGGCATCTGATTACCTCAATTTCTACATTCTTTTCATTTCTAAGGATGTGATGGACAGTGAAATTCTTCTGTCAGTTTGGTCTGTTCATTTTCTGTAGATAAGATCTGCTTTCAGAGTTCCTGGATGGATGTCAAGTTACCTAATAGCAGTACGCCATGGAGCAATGCATTTACCTCTGCCTATCCTGGAAGTATGAATTGATTTATTCTGCTTTAGTGTCCTTTGGTAAATTAAGTTTTTGGAATGTTTCTGTTCAAACAACTGTTGACTTTCAAAATTTCTAATTACAACTAAAGCCTGAAAAAACATCTTATGTAAGTATATACTGCTGTTGATCTTTTAACTGAATTTATTTTTGGCTTTAGAGATCTGCAAGTAAGAAGTTTGCTTAAAATAATCCACAAGCTACAGCAACCTTATTTATGGCTTAGAAAAGAAAAAGAAGATACTTTTTAAATTTAAAATATTTGACAGCTGGAGAGAATTGTGAGTGGGTTCTTTGTAAAAGGTAAACACAAGTTTTACTGATAATAATATGACCACAGTGACACACTGAGAGGAGCTGATGTAAGACTCCTACAAACCTCTTTCTGCAGCCATCAAAACATGAAGATTTTAATGTACTAATCAAACAGAAGTTAGGAAATCCCTGGGTTATGAATATATAGAGAAGAGAAAATTACAATATAAAAGACGGTGGATCTGTAGAATTTCGTTTGGGGTGACATTTTTTTGTCCCCAGAACCTCCCTACTTTGCCAGCAATATTTAAGTTAAGGAAGTTGAAAATAACTGCTTTGATCCTAGTGGTAAGAAAAAACCTGATATTACTTCTTCAGTTTCGCTGAAATAAACTACTGATAACATTTATACATTTGAGAGTACCTTGCTAGGCACAGGTCAAGGCACATCAGGAATCTCCTGAACTTGACAAACTTTCTGTCGACTTGCTAAATTTCAGTGGATATCTATGAACATGTTTACATGTAATGTATTCCACACTGACAGTCATNTTCCACACTGACAGTCACGCCTTCTGCATTTCTCTGGACCTTTCCATTTCAGCCAGAGTTTCCAGCCTCTGAGATATGAGAAGCAGAACCATATGTTGTATTTAAATACAGACAACGGATAGATTTATGCAAGAACAAATTATATTGCTCTGTTTTCTATTCCCTTCCAAATAGTCCTTAAAAACCCTTTCCTTGTTGAACTGACAATGGAGACAGAATTGTTATTTTCATTAGATTACCTATTACTACATTAAGTTCTTACTCCAGAGCAGTAATGTTCTATTTAGACCTATAACTTCATATGTAAAGCTAGTTTTTTCTCCATATGCATTTTTTTTACACTAATTGACAATGGATTTCATCTGCCATTTTGAGTCCAATCACTCAGTCTGGTAAGGCTGTTATACATTTCTAAGACCAACTTTCACCTTTAATACTGTGAATAATTTAGTATTATTAGCAGGATTTCTCATCACACTTCTCACCCTGATTTATAAGTATGTGGAATGCCATGGTCCTAGAAGAGATCTTCCACTTTTCTCCTATCTCTAGCCTTTTTAGAAAACTATAATTTATTCCTAATCTCTGTTTCTCTCCTCTTAACCAATTACTGATCCACCATTTTTGCATTCCGTATTCCACATTCTAAGAACTTTTAGTGCAAGACTTTCTCAAATATCTCTGGCAAACCAGACAGGCTCTCCTAGCTGCATCATATTTGTTGACCCCTTCAGACAGATTCATCAGGTTTAATAGGGAGGGCACTGCTATAAAAAGCTGTACTAATTTTTCCCAGGGAATCATATAAATTTAGGTGTCCCATAATTCAATAATTTCTAGCTTTGACAGTGTATATCTACAGCTTTTTGGCACGTTAAAGCCTTTTAAGAAAAATGGTACCCCATTTGCTACTCTTTAATCACCAGTTAACAAGACCCTTCTCCAAGGAATCCTGCAAAGGAAAGTTCTGGCATGGGAACTATCCCAGTTCTTTCTGTAACTAAATTAATCCATGCTGAAGAAAAAGAAGTTGTTAATGGACAGTTTTGGACTCCCAGTGTTTATTTAAACCAACATTTTGTTTCTATTTTCAAGCAACATCGCAAGTTGTTTACTCATGACTTTAAAACTTATCAATCAGGTAATTTGGAAGCAAATCAGTTACCAATTCAGTTACTTTCCAGAAAATATTTCTTGTAGTTAACAACTCCATAATACAGTTAGTAGCCAAGTTGACAAGAAGCCAACAGGAGTCCTTAAAACTGTGTACTTATTTAGAAGCAGCTTAGCTCCAGAAATACGTTTACTCCCAAGATTATCTTGTAATTGAAATTGCCTAAACAACACACCAACAAAGGTATAGTCCTACCATCTTTTGATCCAGAAATTAAGGCTGAGATGTAATAACATTTTTGTTCCCTGAAAAAATGTAATAAAAAAGAGAAGGTATTATATCCTCATTTACAAACAACCAGTCTGTTTTCATGAGTTCATGACAAGTCTAATCTATTTCCTTGACAAACAAGGAAGTCTCGGCCAGTTTTAACTGACTCAGCGTTGTTACACTTCAGTGTCCCATACGTGCCACTCACCTCTTGACTGTCTCCCTCTTTAAGTGTCAATCTTCTGGGAGAATGGGATGTCTCTGTGCTGTTTGTAGAGCTACTGCATGCTAAATGGACACTTGAGAGGTCATAGTTTTGGAATGGAGGACAAGGACTTACCTGCTACTTTGGCAACATCTGCAGTCGAAATGTTTTGGAGGTTTGAGTGTACTCTGAAGGTCACAGCTGGTCCCAGAACACTGGAAGAGATTATTAAAAAATTTAAGATTCCTAATCAAGAGACATGGTATAATACCCCTTATCAAAATAGGTTTTTAAAGAGAACCTATTAAGACACCATTTAGCCCTCTTCCTTTTGCTTCATTAGCTACATTTGCATACATTTTTATACCTCTTGTGGTTTCTTCTGTGTATCTTGTGCCTGTCTGAAAGAATTTCAGTGACATTAACTAAACTTCAGAACACTTCTGTAAATACTATTCCTGTTATGAAGATGGCAAAATGGAGGCACTGAAATTGTTATTCACCCAAGTACAGCATACGTCATCACTGGACTTTAGTACCCAAAGAAGATTACATGTAGTTTCAAATTTTATATGCCTAACATCAATACAAGCTTAGTCCTGTTGTCATGACTGTAAGTCAGAAGTACAGTAAAGAAACTTAGAATATTTATCTTGATCACGTTCTGCAAGAACATGTGTGGGGAAATTATTTTGGACATATTTGATCCAATGGCTCATTCTGACCAGAAAGATACCAGAAATTATTTATCTTTTAACAACGTAGGTAATCATGTCTTTGAATAACTTATGAGAAGTAATGATTTGACTCTGTAGTGACCTTTTTGGGTGTAGCCTGATGGTCCTTTATGGCATGAAAATAAGGCATTTACTGAGGAAGGTACTGATTAGCCAGATAGAGAATGGCATAAGGAAGTATTCAGGGCTTCACAAAAAATTTTCATTTTACATTTTTAAAGAAAAATAAATCCATATATGTAATATTGCTTTCATTCTCCACCTAGCCCAATAATATCCAATTTACATCTGATAACAGAAATAAATTTCGGTTCTAA
Source organism: Eurystomus gularis (assembly GCA_013400335.1). Classification (NCBI taxonomy): domain Eukaryota; kingdom Metazoa; phylum Chordata; class Aves; order Coraciiformes; family Coraciidae; genus Eurystomus; species Eurystomus gularis. Next base: position 37,953 of record VZZY01008875.1, on the reverse strand, counting down.
TATTCTTAAAACTACACTAAAGTACACATGTATGAAAAATGTAAGAAAAATACACACACAAATATAGTATATGTATTTTTGACAAAAATTTCCAGGCAACAATAGACTATAGAAAGTGTAATGTAATAGTTTCTAGCAGAGAAGAGTGCAAGGGCTCAACAAATACAAAAATTGGCACTGTTATAAAAATTTACTTAAATACCACGCAGTATGTGAGTTCCTAAGTTTTTTAACTAAATAATCAGTGAAAAGAATTACATTTACACTATGAATAACAACTCAGCTTAAAAGGTGAAGTACATAGGCTGAAACCATACATGTAACATGCTTTGACTTCCTAGAGCTGTAGCTATAAGATAATGAAGTATGAAAAATTGCTGCATAAAAGAAATAACTCAAAAAGTACTTTTGTTGTAGGGCTTGAAATGAATTACTAAATTATTCTTTTACTAACCTGTTACTATTTTGCTGCATTTATACAATTCAGAGCACTTGGTGAAGTGTGCTTAGTTGTATCACATATATCTTAGACAGAAACACCTTTAAACTTTTTCAATTTCAGGAAGAAAAAAAAAATTATTAACCATAAGACTTTGCATTGAGGTCACCAAGGGAATCAGAGTAAGCCTAAAAAACATCATTTCAATCTTTTACTAGCAAAGCACTCACTGTGCAAATTTTATTTTGGAATTAATAGCAACTGTTATTAATCATTTTTCCCTAAACACTCTTTGGGGAGGGGGAGAAAAAGAAAACAGAGAGATTTTATTACTAAAGGACACTCCAGATGCAAAGTCATTAATATACAATAAATGTATTTTAATAATGTTAGGTAATTATAAAGCATTTATTAGCATAATTTAAATACTGTTTTAGGTTATAGTACTCAACAATTGTAAAGTATATTTTATTTGAGATAACTGCTTTACAAAAATTCAGGCCATTCCCCAGTTCTACCACTAACATAAAAGGTACCTGGGAGCTTCATTATACCATACACTGAATATAACTAATCTTACACTGTTCTTCTTTCTGCATTGCCAGCCTAAGAGAAATTACGATTCCTATCTTGCTGCTCAGACATTTACGGTGTAATTAGCAGTCTGCTTTAAATAAAAACAGGCACCAACCCAGTATATTTCTGTCCCCTGATAAGGATAGAGTAACAAAAATATAACTTTAGATATTACCCCCAAATACATGCTACATAGTCCATTATAGCTGAGAATCTGGAACCAATGCGAACTTCTAAGCACAGTGTAGTTAACACTTTGGCTTTATCAGTAAAGGCATTAAAAGTTTCATTCTCTCATTCCCTTGCCTGAGTTTTTTGCTTCTATCCCTGGCCCAGAGCTCCCTCCCCTCTCAGTTGTACTCCTGCCCCACTCACTGTAGCTACACACTTCACGGCATCATTAAAATCAGGAAGGTTAAAATTGGATCACTTCAGTGATCCAGCCCAGGCAGGGGGAGGCAGAGATTTCAGAGTGAAGCCTGGCAGAACCATCACACTATTCTCTAGTGACTCCAACTGGATAATCCAGGAACACAACAGGATTCGGGTCATTCCCATGTACACATTGCCACAAGCACTGTCACTTCTCCTCGCTGCTGATGAGAAAATTTAGGGAAATACAGAGCAAAAAACAGGGCGGGGCTGGGGGGAAAATTCCTTATGCAAGTGGGACTATATTGGGTTAACACTATTCTTTTGCAGGAAAGAAATCTCAGAATCATTTAAAACATGCACTTATGTATTGCTATGTGGGATATTGTTTTTCTCTGCTGTAGCAACTGAATGCCCAAACGCAAGGGATCACCTGAGCACTACATAAGCACAGCTTCATTAGGGATATTTACAAAGTACAGAAAATAAAGCAGCTCTTGTCACAACTTCTTGCACATTGGCATTCTGCTGTTTATTTAAAAGCAAACAAAAGACCTCAAGATTACTTGGTCAAAATTGAATTTCTGCTCAATGTTTTGGGAACTGAATGCTTCAGGAGCTCATAAAATAAGATTTTTCTCATGGGGGGCTTCTGGCAAAAGCACTCAATAAATAAACATTTCAATAACAATAGAAGCCCTTTGGGGAATTCCTCACTGTTCATTATGCCTTGGACGAGAACATCTAAACAAAACCGGTAATTATTTGATGGCAAATATTTTTTAAAGACGTTTTAAGAAGAGGGCAACTAGCCTGAGAAAAGGTTCTAAGGTGTATAAAATGCACCCCTGATACTTCCTAACCAGGAACTTTAAATTAGATAGATGAGGCTCTTTTTTGTGCGGCTGTCAAGCCCTCTGAAGCCTAGCTAATATTAACGGCAATTGTCTCTCCATCACTCTAAATACAGAGGCTCGCTGAAGTGCACACAGTTGTTTATGACCCGATGAATTTCAGACAAACCGTTCCCACAGATCAGGGAGGGTGCTGCTGGTTAGCAGAGACATCCCTCCTGGCTGGCAGGTGACATCCCGCTAGCCCTCAGCCAGCTGTGTAGGTGAAAGCAATCAGAAATGGAAACCACAATGTCCGGGCGGAAATGAAACCTACATCTAAGACATGCACCTGCTGCAATTGAGATTTAAAATGTTATGTAGTAGTACTTCTAACATAGAAAGGCAATATTTTATATCAGATTTTTTCTTCTATTTTTTCCTCCCACCCTATATGCTACTACAATTACACCTATGTAAATTTGTAGTTGACTCTTCGAACCTAAGCAAACTTCACTCGTCTGAATATGAGAAGATGGTGAGTTTTAGAAGGTATCTGGACTATATTATTATAACTGCACTTACTATTTTTTAAAAATACTTTGTTATGATGTTTTTACGAACAAAGGTAAGCAGGTCTGGCTTCAAGGCTAATAAACGGTGACTTCTCCCCACGCAAAATGTAATATCTGTTGCAATGATCTGTTAAATTTATTACTTGAAATTTACTAATTACCCCCTCTGTTGGCTGTCACAACTTGTGGGTTTTTTTTAATTTCAATAATGTTGCCTTTAGCCATAACAGGGTTTTTTTTTAACAAAGACATTCAAAGCATATTGCAAATTGTCACCCTTATGTGCTGTTGTCTTATATTCTGTTTACCAGAGATGAAATAATTACAGTGTTTATACCAAAATGACTTGAAGGTTGATTGCTGATTTAATAATATCCCCTCCCCTTGGGTTTATATTTCCCATCTGAAGGTGGGAGGGTGCACAACATGCACAGAAACAAACAATACTCTTTGTGTAAAATGGAAGTATTTCCCTTCATTAATTGTTTTACTGACTAACAGCATTCTTATTATATTTTGCCTGTCAACAAATGAATGATATGAATAAACAGAGCTGGAGCATGATCAATATGGCAAGGTCCATATCGCTTTCGAGCCGTAGGTTATAATTATATTTATGAATGACAGGATTTAAATCTCCATAAATTATATACCAGGCTTTGCCTGCCTGTTCTTCTCCCTCATGTGTGTATACTTTAGAATTACAGTATCATACAGAAGTTTTATTGTGAAATACAGTCACAGTCTATCATACCCCCTAGTGGAAAAGGATTTGAGAAACAAGTGCCAACATGGTTATATGTATTCTTGAAGATGAGACATACAGCTGATGCCAGATGGAAATGAGCTGAGGATGCACCGCATTTTTAAAAAAGTACAGGCAGAGTGCAATTTCTCAAGATTGGAGGAAGCTGAGGAGATTAGGATTGAATATTTCCAACATTAAACATTCTCTTAATGACCCTATTTCATAAAACAGAGCTTGCTTTAATAAAGCTTAGATTTTAAATTAGTCACTACTTGTCTATATGTTCATTTCAAAATCCTTTAATCTCTGGAGGTTAAGAAAAGCAATTAGTAACGCTCCAGAGGACTGTGCAAAGTAAATTTTATAGCAGTGGAGGTAATTGTCTCAGGAAATGTTTGGTGGGCTTGAACTAATGACTTGCAATGTGTACACATTTCTGTGCTTACTGTGTTTAGGAATTTGAAGATTATGTCCATTGTTTATATTTCACTGAAGCCTCCTTTTCACCTTCTCAATTTTGGAAAAATTAAAACGCTCATACTGCTGTAAATGTGTTATGTGTTACATATATAGGCATATAAACATACGTCAAATCAAATTAATGAGAAAAAGCACATGATTTTAAAAGGCATTTTTGTAATACAGTACGTGTATGTGACATGATTTACGGGTCAAAGCAAAGGCAGAAAATTGCAGCTGGTCATTGTCATATAATACATAAATGGATTAAGAAGTGTACACTGGCTATTTTGTTCTCCTTCTGCTACTCAGACCAGCTGTAAATCCATTGGCCACTTGATTCAGGATTCACCAACATTTCTGACCAGAAATGTCGATCAAAATTTATTTTGTGAATCATGGCGTCATGCTCTATCTACATTACATAAGCAAGTACCTGACTAAACTTCAAAGATACAGGAAATCTGTGAAGGATGTTTTATGCTGACCTACTACTAAATTACTTCCCTGAATTGTTGAGTAGAGAATGCTGATCATCACCCTGACTTAATACTAAAAGGGCACACATCTCTCACTCTTTAATATGCTTACTGTTCAAAGATTTTCCTCATTTTGCACCTGAACTGAACAAACATCAATGTACAGCTGTATGTATTCTCACATTTGTATTGACATGTATGCACTTAACAGCTAGTGATCAATTAAAAAATCTTTTTCTGGGTTAGCAATTTGGGATTCTTCAGCCCCTCTCTGCAAGCTCTCAACATCCTCCTTAATCTGCAGAATGAAGCATCCCACAACATGATGCAATACAGCCAAAAATATATTCTCTATTTATATCCTTTATACACACTAAGCATGAACTGTTTGTTTGCAACATTGCCTACAGAAATATGGTCCTGTACTAAACATATAGCTAGTGCGGAGAGAGAAAGTTCCAAGATTTGTTGCACTAACATCACACCTTATATCTGACAATGACCAAGTACTAAAGATGAAAAAGCAAAATCCCTGCTGACATTAATTGCAGCACTCACCTGTTAGTGGTTGATTTTCTATCATCACTTGCATTTCATTAGAGTGGTTTACACCGTGCCGTTGGGTGAGGTGTAACAGATAGACCACAAAGATTAGATAGATAGACAGTTTCAGATCAATCACATCTCACAAACATAACCACATGGAAACAAAACTTAGGTCTGGATCCAACGGTTGCAGCTCAGACACCTCTGCAAGCTACATCTACAGACTTCATAAACCAGGTAATTTGGACACACGTACTGCTGAAATGATCAGTGCTGTGGAGTGACTTCATGGAGCATTGTTTCAGGGGGAGAGAAGAGGGCACTACAAGGCATCCAAATAATGGAGTGTATTCTGACACACTACCATCATTAGAATAATTTTAAGAGTAAAGGGATGACTGGTTCAGAAAGGGAGGCTTTCCAACAGTAGCAGTCCCTGTTTGGTGGGTCTCTGATACCAACCAATACTTAATGGTGGACTTCTAATTATTTTACGTTAGTCATTAATTTTATATTAATCATTTAATCCATATGCATAAAAAATGCGCTAAGTACACTGATACTAATTTACAGTGCAAAAGATGATGAAAGAGGATTTTCAAGATTTTACAACTCACTCTTCATCTCAGGTGAAGATTATTTTGCTAGCCCTACAATTTAAATGATTTTTAAAAGAGACAACGCTCAATTTAGACTGATGCTACACTCAGTTTGTCCTATTTGTATTCTTCACAAAATGCAACTTCTGGTGATTACTCAATATCTATGAATAATTTGCAGAGTTTTAAAATAATTTTTCTATTAATCTGTCACAAACCATGAAACTTGACATTTTCACCATGCTGAGTACATGAAAGTTGCCAGCCTTGCCTGCCATGCAAATAAGATTCTTAATTACAGTATTTAAAAGAACAAACCATACAAGTGCTATAATTTTTTACAGCAAAAGAGTGTTTGGACCCTGAGAGAATAGGAAAAAGGTCTCAAAATACTGCTTAAATGTACAGTGATTTTTCTTTCATTCCCCAAGGATTAAACTAAAGATGAAAAAGTTATGTCATTTAAAAAAAAAAGTAATTTATTTATATTTCTATTCCTCTCTTTTATACCTTTTAGTAGTCTATCTGGTAGACAAACAGCAGAGAATCTTAATTTTTAGCCAGTAAGCATGCAATACATGTTACTGACTTTCAGGTCTACTTAACCTCTGCACACCTCTGTTGTTATTAGAGTCTACTGAGATGATTGTCCTCTTATGCTCAGTTTGCACAACTGACTTCTAACAATTAATGAAAAGCATGACTCGTGTTAAGACTTTTGCAGAGCTAAAGGTTCAGCATGTTCATATCTTTCATAGGAGCCAGAAAGGACACATATTTCTTTGATGAGGATTAGGCAGCACAACCAAAGACCAAAAAACCCATTTTGCTACAGCCTCAATTCAAAAAGCTAAAAAACTCTGAGTGCTGCAACCAGAGCCCTCCTGTTTGCCCTCTTAAGAGTCTGTTGGCTTCTCCTTTAGCTCTGAGGAGACCAACCAGAAGATTTGTTCTTGAGCTTTCCCTGCCAGCTGCAGAGACATTGGCTTTGTGAAGGAGGCATTGCAAGTGGAATTCACTGGGTTCTTTTGGTCACACCTAAAGGTGCATATTTGCTCTGACTGCCTTTACGACTCCGAAGGAATACAAAACCTTACAAAGGCAGGTTGTGGTGCACCTCATAGGCCTGGATATGCAATATTTACTGGCTAGGGTGTAAAAGAAAAATGTGCAAAAGGATTATCTTATTCAGCTGGGCCAGCAGGTCTGTGATTTCATTGAATTCATCCATCCATCCATCCATCCACCCAGGTGACAAAGACAGGGAAAAAAAGTGTGTGTGTTTGTGTACATGGGAGAATCAGGCAGCCAAGAGCGAAAGGATCAAGAAAGATATAAATGTAACATTAATTTTATATATTTCTTACAAGGGACTTTTCCTTTAAACAAATCTCTATGTGATAATATTTTTCCATGCCTAATATTAGTTTTCCTATTTCTAGACCAGGCTTTAGTTCAAGAGTGAGAATCACAGTTCTCTGTTTCTGTTCTCATATCTGTCACCAAGTTCTGTACCATCTTAGGGAAAATCAAGCAAACTGTCTTGAGTTTCAGTTTACTCATCTGTAGAATGGAAATGATTAACTGTTAATAATATGTGAAATGTTATATAAATTAAATGCAATGGTATATATTCAGGGACTTGCTTGAAATAAGGGAGTATATCCTGCCTACCCTATAACGTTATGAACTTTGATTTTATTAAAAAAGGAATATGATGGCATTCTCAGTTACACAGAAGGATGAATAGTGGAGAAATATGAAGTTAAAAAAAGAAAGATCAACTTCAGAAGTTCACTTATCTGCAAGAATCTTCTCTTGAGTAGGGACGTATGAGTACATTGAAATGTATTTTTAACACTGGATTTCATTCTGCTTTTGATTACAAAGGTGCAAATACTCTGATTTAATGAGATGAAATGTTGTAATAGGAAGCCAAACTTCATACATTTTTATTTATAAGAGTCCCTAGATTTTTATGGTCTTTCTGTTTTGTCACCTAGAATTCATAAAATGCTACAGGCCAAAATCCTTCTTGTTATTTTAATGTATTTTTATATTCTTCTAGCAGGAAAGATACAGTGGAGAACGCAAAATGATATGCACATTTATTAAAGAAAAGCACACAAAATATATTGTACCTCAGGGGAAAAAGCCACAAGACTAACGTAATGCTAAGGTTGAGAAATCACTCATTTTTAAGTAAAGGAATGCATAGCTGAAACTTCCACCTTATTTGTGTTTCCTTATCCTCGTTCCTTTAAAAATTGATGTATCTTTATATTATAAATTAGTTGTCAAACAAGACAACTTGTACCAGAAAACACAATGTAATTTCTTATAAAAGCCTGCATGCAATGAGTTACAGCAGTACATTTTTCAGACAATTTGTTTTCCAGACTCATTAAATCTGCGGAAGAAGGCAAGTTTGAATAAAAGTGGTTCCATTATTTCTGAGCTCTGCTTTTATAACATTTTAAACAGATTATGCTACACAGCCTTAGTCTGTTGGTTTGCTATTTAAAATCAAAGAAGAAATGACAAATATTGCCTCCGCTTTTTTGAAAGGTGTATCTTTTTATTGAGGCCAAGCATAGCACAGTTCAAACTGAAATAAAAATGTTGCTTAATTTCTGGATGATAAATGGAATGGAACTAAAAATTCAATCCATTGCTAGTTTATACTACAGCACCTTAAGGAGACCAGGATGGAGTATATGTTTTTTCATAAACACAATATTAGGACATTCCTCTCAGAAAATCTAAATGGCATGGGTGGCAGAATCTAGAATCTGCCAATGTAGAAAAAATTGTTAATATTAATCCACAGGTGTTCATGATACAACACAAGAAAAGATTAATTACAACAGATCAAGGAGAAAGGAATAATGGAGAATCTGTACAGTAGAGGGAAGTTACAAACCTACCAAGACACTTTGCTACCTGTCCCACTCTTGCTCTGTGGTAAAATAATCCTCCCTCACACTATCCTGCCTCTCAAGTACCAGTAATTTCCTGAGATGTTCACATTTAGAGCATACATATAGCACATGTCATAATCCATCAGCATGATGAAGTGAAAATATCAAGTACTGTTCCAGTGTTTAGGTTCTGGATGACTGAATATTATTAACTGGCTGATTGAGTTTTTCAGGTGTTAGAAAAATAACATGACAAACGAAGAAAGCCTATATAGCATGATTAGGACACTACAGCCAATGCACATGTTCATAATAGGTGAGACTGGGAACTCACATACCAGTCTGCCTGCCCAACGCTTCCGATTTGAACGCATTTCAAGCTTCTCCAAACTTTTACCACCTGGTTTGATTTTCAGATATCTTCCTCAGTTCCAGTTCTTTTCACTGGGATGGTTGGCTGGCTTTTCAAATTGTATTTATTCCAGCCCAACCATTTCAGCCCTTCCTAAGAACAAGGATAATGATAAATATTGTTTGGTTGGGTAAGGCCTTTTCTTTGAAAAGGAGGTGGAAAGTGTCCCTAACCCCACTACCTGAAAACAGAGATTTGAAGTATGGCAATAAAGTGCTTGTAACTGTCCTCATGATAAGCCTTCCAAATTCAAGAAAGCTTTTGTTAGATCACTGTTTACATAAAAATACATTTAAAACATGGTTGACACTAAGGACCTACTACAGTAAAATAGGAAAAATCAGCTTGACTTACTTTGTACCTAGACATGCAGGCTTTCTTTTCAAAGTGTTTTTTCAGTATGTTCCCTGACACCCAAGGATGAATGGTGGTCAAGCAGCTGAGAAAAGCAATATTTTCAGGGGTCTCAACTTCATTTTTATCCATCTTCGGGAAGGATGTTGCAAATAAGGTATGAAACTATAAAGACGTAAAGGTCCTACTGTTACATTGAATTCTGCTGGTACCACCCAGTTCTGCCTCAGATGCAGATGCAGACTCAGCTCATTTGAAGCCAAGGTATTTCAGGCAATTGTTCATTTTACAGGCCAAGTAGCACTATCTAAACTGAGAGTGGACTTCTGGGGCTGATGAACACTCAGTCAGTGTTCAGCCTAATGAGATCTCTGTCTCAGTAAGTGAAGCCTTTTACAGAAGAGGCTGAATAAGCTGTACTCTGAGACATCAAACTGAACACCTCATACTGGCAAATGCCTCGACATTAATCTCTTCATGCCTAACTCCAGCTCCGTATGGTCCTAATAATACCCCATATCTCATGTGAGTTAAGTACATCACGTTTTTCAAGCGTTTTGATGGTGTAGTGAAGAGCACCATACGGAAAAAAAAAAACAACCAAGAAAAAAAAACAACAAAAAATCAAGAGGAAATGGGTTTTCTGACCTCAGCGCAGGATTTGAATTATATGCAATAAATAAAGCCTGAAGACACACATTGGACAATGAGAATAAAATGAAACATTGCAGACCTGCTCATTAACTGAGCATTTTATTTCCTGCATACGGAATAAGACAGAGGGCTGTAGAAAAATACATAGATATGATTAAATATTTCAAGACTATATCATAATTAGTCTTTATCGAAACATTGATATTTTTGGTCAGCTGAACAACAAAAAAAAAAATGTGGAAAGTACGTTTAGCGTTCAGTCCAAAATATTTTTTTTTATTATTCTTGTCACCAACATAAAAGCATTTTCCTTTTAAGCTAAATTTAGTTAAATTTTGAAACTAGTCATTACTTTGAACTTAAAACTTAATGAACTTTAAGTTCATTACTTTGAACTTAAAAACTATAGCATCTTACTTCCAAAATGTCAAACCACAGTGCTTCAAATTTTGAAAAGTATTTTTCAGCTGAAGCCTCCATAAATACTTTCAGTTAACCTGGATTTTAACTTTTCATATAACAAACTATTCTAGTAAAACACTGAATTCACCTCTAGTCTCAGTGTGGGCAGGGAAAAGGGTCAGATGAAAGCTGAACAACCAACCTAAGGCCTGGGAGTTTGAGCTTTAGACTCAGAAAGATCAGCAATTCAGTCTTTTAACTTAGCTTTGGATGTACAATATAGACGCAACTGACTGTACATGATACGGGATTACTGGATAAATTTTATGGCTTTGCAATCCAGACTTTTTATTAGGTAATCAGATTCAGCTTTTTTCAACTTGAAAAATCTATTTATGTTAGCATTTGAAATTTAGCATAGGTATCCTGTTCATCTCCAACACTATATATACAGATTATATACTTATATAGGCAATTATTGTTACACTTCAAACCAAGAGCAGCAGATAGAGATTAACACCATTTTATGGAATGAATATCAAGTGCTCTGCTACAAGTTTTCCATTGTAAAATTAGATACAGAAATGGAAACGCTTGTTGGTCAAGGTACCGTGTCTTCTGAAAGGACAATTCTTTGAGTACTAAGTTTAGGTATATTGGAAGGCAAAAATGACAAAAATGGCCATTCAGATGAATGGGTGGAGGAAGCCAAAGCAGTAGAAAAAAAAAAAAAAAAAGGAAAAAAAAGAGACACTAGAGCAAGAGTTCAAAGGCAACAGGGAAAATCATAATAAGGCTAAAGAGAGAAATAAGAAGAAAAAGAAAAAAATCAATGCTACTGCAGCATCCATTAGAGAATGTAATATTCAGCTGAAAATCTTACTCTTAACTGGAGGTTGTGAATGGTAGGCTATGCAGTCTGCAATACTATGAAATCAGATTAATCTGTTTTCTTTCCACATAAAGGTATTCAGCTAAGCTTATAGCTGAAACTCCCTCTTAGCAATATTCTCAGTAATACTCCAAGTATGAGCATATTAAACAAAATTTCAGAAATAATTTGTATTCTCATCAGAAAACAAGTAAATCATGTAAGTTCTAATTTAATGGCTTTAAGTATAGATTCTGAGTGTCCTTTCCACTACCCTCACTGTTTAGCTTACAAATTTTACTATTTTTATTCCATTTGGATGTGTCTTGATAACATCTCATGTTTGTAAATTTACTCTATAATGTGTGAAGAATAATTACATGGAGAAGGTCAATATTTCAGATTGCAGAATGATT
>VZZY01008875.1:0-26266 GCA_013400335.1 Eurystomus gularis | reverse complement strand
TTTTTTTTTTTTTAATAAACACAAGCCCTCCTAATGGTACTGCCCATCTGACTTCAATCCATGATGCCCGTCCAGCAATCAATCACCAGGGGCATTGGACACCCATAATTAGATTATAAAATCATAACTATAGTCATTTTACGTCTGCTTGCATAATTACATCAGCATGCTAATATCCTTTTAATGGTCTCTAATGATGTAATAAGAAATAATGGAATTTATTTGACAGCTATATAACCATTAACAAAACATATTAAGCATAACTATTACTTCCATAAAGATTCAGGCTGTATCCAAAAGTGACAGTTAACATGTTGGATCTTTTCTTCAATGTTGAAATATTTGTAATTATGAATTCCCCAAATCTATTTCTACTCATCTGCTTCACAGGGCGAGCAAAGTTTATGTCAATGCAAACCTGACAACAAACCAACAGCAGAAGTGGACTGAATGCTCTGGGAACCAAGCCTGAGGCTATACAGTGAATTGCAGGCCATTGGTTAAAGTTGGCAGGATTGTGAAGGAGAGAAGATAAGATAAGCTGATTACTATCATGCATCAACTAATCAAAAACTAACAGTAGGAATCCATGGCAAAAGCAACTGTTCACTTAACTCCAAAGCACAGGAAAAACCTAAAAATATAGGGAAGAATGAAAGATACTTGTAGGTAAAACCCACAAAAGGTAGTAAGGTGTTTGTAAAGCAGTCCCTTTAAAATTGTATTTTTTCAGAGAAAAGGACAGAAATCCTTGGGAATTCAAAAAACTTTAGAACTCACCAGTCACTTTCCTCAGTCCTTCTTACACTAGTCCTATTGAATGTGATGACTTTGTCCATACATTCAAATTAATCCTGTGATTCTCATTAATGTGTCTTTACTCTTTGCAATAGTCTAAGAAATTCACGCCTAGGCTGTTAGTTTCTTACAGGTCAGAATGGAAAAGGTTCCAGGAAAGGAGAGAATAGAGAACTTTACACCAAGCTAATACTTAGGTCAGAGTTCAAGGTAGACTTTTAAAAAACTGAATCCCTAAGAAAAAGACTACTTTTAGTTGCCAGTAAAATAGAATAACTTCAATTGCCCATGATGCCTTAGGCCAAGTAAAAAGCATATTTCCTAAGAGGCCTCATTCTTACACTTAGATACATCTCTGCTATATCTACTGGGCACCTCCAGATTTCTTTAGCATTTCATGGGTTTAACCTGAGTCAAACCATCTAATTTTCCTGAGTAAAGAAAATTTATTATGGATAAATTCTTCACTAACTTGAGATTTGGGATAATCTTTCACAGATTTATAGATCTTTTTTAAAGGAAAAAAATGGTTTTGAGTTGATACACAGAATACTCGGTCCTGCTTGGACCACACTTTTAAAACACTGACCATACAAGACAAGTGCTTTAGGTACAGTCATATGACTGCATGTTAATGGACACAAAATAACCAGCTTCCTTAATGTCACACATTAAAAAAACAAAAAGGTTGTTCATAGCTAGCTGTATCACTGGAGAGGTATTTTTCATTAGAGAATGAATCTACAGCCTGCCAATTGCAATGTTGTTGTGATTTATCAAATGATAAAAAATAACCAAAAGGCTTTATGCTAACAATTAGAAAGGTAGGTGAAAGTGCTCTTGTACTGCAAATGAATGAAGTTAATGAAGCAGAACCCGTTCATTCCAGCAGAGAAATTGTTCCATGGGAGTACCCCTTTAAATGTTCAGCAGAGTTTATCTGCTAGTTTTCAAAGTCAAGGTTGCAAACACTCTTTACAATGAAAACCATTTAATATTGTTATTTTTTGTAATTCCAAAACTCAGTTTTCTTCAAAAATAAATCTCATAAAATACAAACAAGAAGACTCAGCAATACAAAGAATTGTTCTAGCAAACAAAATATGGGAATATTTTCCTTCTAAACAGCTAAAGCTGATATACCTGGTATTTGTCAGATTTTTAAGAAGATTTTCTCACCAGTAGTCTATTTCTACCTACATACAGGGTAATGGAAATGGTAGAAATTTTTTTCTGAATAATAATAAATATTCCACTACAGAGGAAACATCTTAAGACTAAGGCTTAAACTACAATATTAAATGATGAACTACATCCACTGGAACTGAAGGTTAAACAAAAGCTGACAGCAGCACAAGTAAGGCTGAGAAAGACGCTGCACTTCAGCAACCTGACTCACGGGCCAAAACAAGCAGCCCCAGACCCTCTGAAACAGAGGCAGGAACTGGATGCTACCCCGACATCAGCTAGATTCTGTGTGTCAAAATGTGACTTCTTTCCAGCAAGCTGTCAAAACCCTCCCACAGCTGACCCTTCTTTTCCAGTACTTTTCTATCAAACTATTCCTATTTTTTTGTTCTACAAAAGAAGTTTTATAAGTAAATGTTCCTACCGAAATGATTTCAGAAAATCCCCAATCAAAGCAATTTTACTGGATGTGGCAAATCATAACCTTCTAGTTCGGGAGATTAACATGCAGAGCATTCTTCAGAATGAATTATATGAAGAAAAACAGTGGTTTAACATAGCTGAACTCCTTCTGACTTGTTAAATGAGTAGCTGACCAAGCAGCATGACCTAGCGTATGTACGACATGCCAGACTCAAAGCCAGGGGCCCAATTTCTTACCCATCTCTTAGATTATTTCCTCCCTCAGCTGCACTGGGTATAATGACTTTCCTTACCTAGAAACTGTTAAATAAGGTTGGCAATATTTTTACAGCCCTTTGAATAGACTATTTTTCCCTATGGAAGCATAGGAAAAATTCAGTCTTAATAATTTGTTCCTGTTTGTAGGGGTCATTTTAATGATCCTCGTGGCATTCTTTTTTTGTCTCTCACACACTCTACTTTTGGCATTAAAGAGAAGATATTTCCTTGTAAGACAAACTATTCAAAAATAATGAGAAACCCAATAAAAAAGGGGCAAATTCCATGTACGTACTTGACATCATCGAAGGCACTCATCTGCAACTTCAGGAGATCTGCCACTTCCTTTATTAACTCCAAGCCCTTTTCCACACTCAGGGGGCTGTTGAAAGGGAGCAAGAAAACAGAGCATCATGAAAATGGAACTCATCAATACTTGAGAGGCTAAAAGTCCCAAAAGAGTTATCACCTTGGCCTCTTAGAGTCTGAAAGCCACCACTAACTGTATTCCTGTCACATAGTAATCGTGATATCAAGGGAATTGGGATCAGGTGCTTCTTCAGGCATGATGAATCACCTGAATTTTCCAGCAATAAGACAAACAATAAGGTGTAAATGGAATTGTTAGGAAGTGTAATGGGCCCATGATGCAGCAACCAGTTCATCTCAGTCCTCAATAAAAAATGTAATGAAGTAAAAGAACAGAAAGAGAAGAAAGGATTGACAAGACAAGGAGGGAAACAAACAATGAAAGTCAAATTGCAGGCTCGGTATCAAATGGACAAGGGAAAAGCATATTTTTAAATTCATTAGTTTTTAAAATGAATCTTCACCCAGTGAAAGGATACAAAATTATTATGGGTTTGAAAGTAAACAATGGAGCAAGACATACAGTCCAGAGGACACTGATTAGATACATAGGATTTAGTTTGGTGTGTGCATGCGCTGCTGACAGAATCTGCTTTAAATCTTTTTAACCTTTGTCAATGCCACATTTACATTTTTTAATTTAGAAAACAGGTTGCAATCAAGCCTAACACAAGAGGACTGCTATCATTTAAAAAAGCACTTCTCTGGATGCAGAATTCATATTTGCAAAATTTTCAGGTTATTAGAGATGTTACAACTCTAAAGATACATTAAGAACATTCTGTCCGTTATATACAGATCATGCCTCTTTTAGCTGTTTTTCAGTACTGTGGAACCAAATACAAAAGTACTAAGGAAGTAAAAAGATAAAAAAATGACGTAAGAATGTCCAGTGAGAACAGCAGATACAATATTCTCTGTCTAAATTGTAATTACAGAATTATTCTCAACACTGCTAAAACCCCAAAGATCATAAAATTAAACCTTACAAGCTTGAGATGTCTTTAATTTATGCCACAGTAAATCAGAAACCACTTTGAAGAGTCTAACCCAGGTGAAAAAAAGTTCTGTATTTTTAACTTCAAGCATTTATAACAAGTAGGAGACAGAGGTGTCAAAAAAGTATGTACTATTAGACATGATCTTTTCAACTGGACTAAGGAGAAAAAAAAAAAAAAATATTTTTTTCAAAGCTCTGTACCTAGGTTATTATTTCTGCTTCACAGTGGAAGATTTTGAATCTAATTCTGTATCATGGTAATCATTGCCACAATTTTATTTATTGTCTGCAATGAGCACTGTTTATTTATTTATTTATTGCACTGGCTTCTGCATACACTGCCCTAAGGGCACCTCTATTTAAATAATGGGATGTCTCATGTGGATCTCAGTTAGGATGGAATTGCTCAGCCTCCCTTCATGCTACTAACCCAGAATGCTCAAGAGACCTCCTGTCACACAAGCAGAGGTAGCCCCTCAAGGCACCAAATAAATCCAGAGTTTTTCTAGATGTCTAAGACAGAAATGTTCTTGTGTGAAAGTAACAAAAGAATCTGATTGTTTCTGTAAGAAAAAAAAAAGTACTGTAGATTATTCATAAAACCCCTATATTTCAAGGACTGACAGTGGGTAGAAATGTGATTATTTCCATCACTATGAAAGCAGATTGTCATAGTGACTCAGGGGCTTATGTGTTAATTAAATCTTTCCTCCCAAAGATGTTGGCTTAAATTTTACGGAAATGATTTGTGTCAGCAAGTGGGCTTTTACTGCAATAGCAAGTCTTCGCAGCGGTGCAGGGAGTCAACTGCGTACATTGGTGCCTTCTTTTTACTAAGGGAGCCTAATTTGTAAAAGCACAACCTCCTACTCCCTGTTTACCCCTGCTCCCCTGAAAAAAGCATTCCCCAGCTGCAAAAACAAGGTGTACTGCTACAAGCCAATGTAGCAACAGCAATGGGGGACCTAATCAGAGAGTTTGAATGCTACAACCCAGCAAGAATGCTGAAGAGAAAACGAGAGAAAATGGTGCCAGAAGGCCATTGTTTTGCAACTCTGAGCATCCAGAAGTAGTCTTAGTAACTCTCATCCAATACCAAACCAAACACATAGATTAACAAACTCACATGCAGCTTGCTAGGCTAAGAACTGGTAATTCATAACGGTACAGGAAAGCTGCAGAAACAGTACTTTGGTATCAGTACTATTATTGATCACACCATCACATTTGAGAATACATATTAAGAATGATTAATTTATGTCACAATATTTTCCACAGCAATTTTTCCAACTTCTTAATATTGACACATACTAATAGTGTTTATTACACTTCTGTGACGGTTGTATTGCAGGAGAGTTGCATATTCAAAACCTTCCCCTAAAAATGCCAGAACATCATTCTCCACAGTCTATTTCTGCCTTGCTTTTGTTCTGTGTTGTATTTTGCTCAGTGTTGCACGGTTTGTACCGTGTTTGCCTTTAGCTTTGTTTACACAGAGAAAATACATTGCTCCCATCAGCACAGTGTTAAAGACACTAGCGTACCTCGCAACAGCACCGTACACCAACATTACCCATCTAATTTCAGGTTTATACAAGGACTGTTACCAGAAGACAACTTGCAAACACCACCTATCCTCCTGCTCATGGTCCTCCCACACATCCCCATTGCAAGCACACAGTACTCCTTTCAGCTTGCTTGATTCAATCCTAAATGGGAAGAAGTTTCTCTATTATGGAGTAAGGTTTTTCTTATGAATACAATTCATCTGTTGATTGTGAAGGTTCAACAATTAATCCAAAGGAAAATATTACATAAACCAAAAAAGAAAGGCGAAAAGTAGTTGTTCAGATTAGGAAAAAGTGACAGAAATCGTAATGGTAGAAAGAAGTCTCTTTAGATAAATTTGACAATGAAACTATTTCATCAAAGCCAAGTATTTGGAGAACAGCTAAGGGTTGGTGTAGGGTTCACACTACTTTGTCTGAGCTGTCAAGATGGTCATTTCAGTTCCGTGTAGTGGGAAAGGAGAGAGGGAAACCTTTTTTTGGTGGCGGGCCTTGCTGGTACTCAGAGCAGCATGGCACAGAGTGGGTCTCTAGGCTAAGGCCCATGAGTTTCCAGACATGCTACAACAGAGGTCTGACTCATAAGCATTTTCTTTTGGGACCCTGTGACAACACATTTCATCACACCAGTAATGGTGAACCTTTAAAAGAGAAATCACAACTTTCACAGGCCTCAGAGATACAAAGTATGTATGGAAAAGACAAAAGTAGCAAAAGGGCTACTCATGGATGTTACTTATGCTTTGCAAGTCTCTTGAGGCTTGCTAAGTCTTTCTATGTCAAAGAAAATTAATGGTTCCTGCAGTCCTTGTTGGTTTTACCACTACTTTTTCTGATTGCCTTGAAGGTTTCTGATCACCTTCGATCTAGATTTTTGGCCACACGAAGAATAAAATGTTGGATGTCATAGCACATTTTTGCAGTTGACATAGATGTTGCCAGCTGAGATCTTGAGATAGTGGTTACTCTGGTTTTCCTACCTTTCCTCTCACTTCATTTGCTGTAGATTTCTCTTTTGCATCTTCTTTCTAGTTACCTGTGCTAAGATACGGTAACAGCAGCTAAAACAAAATATGAAACATCTCACAGTTTAAAATAATTCTTTTGAGGTCCTCTTTTTAGGTTTCTATCTCCAGTTGTCTACAGCTTGGAAGATGAAAAGAGAGTCAGAAAATACAGAAAATTGATGTATAACTAACTTCCATTGCTTTATCTTCTAATGCTATATCTATCTGTGACTGCTATCTTAAGTATTATTTTTCAGTTGACAGATTCAGACCCTGTTGAACCAGTAGCACAATCTGTCTCACTCAGATGCCAATCTCTATCTCATATTATTTGTAGAATATACTTTGTTTGACAGGTTAATGACAATGAAGAAATAAACAGGGAATGAAATATAATATTTCCTTTGGCATTTATGTAGATATATATAATTTTAAAGTTTGGCAGAGTGTGATCTGTAAATTATTTCACTGCTGCTCTTGTTTAATCTCACCATTTAGGGCACAGCTCATGCACTAAACTAGTTATACCTGCTGGAGCATATGGCCCATAGCTCTGCTAAAAATAGCCAGTGTTATATAGAATCATAGAATGTTTTGGGCTGGAAGCGACCTTAAAGACCATCTGGTTCCAACCCCCTTCCTCAGGCAGTAACTTCTCCCACTAGACCAGGTTGCCCAATGCCCCATCCAATCTGGCTTTGAACATTTCCAGGGCAGGAGCAGCCACAACCTCCATAGGCAACCCACCCCAGTGACATGCCACCCTCATAGTGAAGAACTTCTTCCTTACATCTAATCTAAATCTCCCCTTCTCCAGTGTGAAGCCATTACCCCTTGTTCTATCACTACAAGGCCTTGTAAAAAGTCCCTCCCCAGCTTCCTTGTAGGGCCCCCTCAGATACTGGAAGGCTGCAATAAGGTCTCCCTGGAGCCTTCTCTTCTCCAGGCTGCACAACCCCAACTCTTTCAGCCTGTCCTCACAGGAGAGATGTTCCAGGCCACTGATCATCTTTGTGGCCCTCCTCTGGACCTGCTCCAACAGGTCTATGTCCCTCTTGTTCTGGGGGCTCCAGACCTGGATGCAGTACTTCAAGTGCGGTCTCACAAGAGCAGAGTAGAGGGGCAGAATCACCTCCCTTGACCTGGTGGTCATGCTTCTTTTGATGCAGCCTAAGATATGGTTGGCTTTCTTGGCTGCACAAGAATATGGTGATTCTACATTATCCCTTCAGATGAAATACTTCCCCTGCTCAGTGCAAGACTGATGTCATGATTTCACATCATGACATAAACCATGAAAACTTCCCTATCCACTTTAACTATGTGAAAAATAAATAATCCAATCCATAACTACTTGTCTGAGCTAAAATAATCATGAGCCAATCAGCTTCTTATAACTTTATCAGGAGTTTTGTGTAATGAAAAACAAAAAAGCATATCTAGGCTGTAAAGTTATTGTATTTAGAGATGAGTCTGAAATGAAAGTACAGGAATAAATACCTCTTAACTTTAATGTGAGCTGCTGAGCAATTCTGAAAATTAGTATAATCCATTTATGCTCAGGAGTGGATTTGGGAACCCAACTTTATCTAATTGTTTGTTAAAACATTTCCACAAAGTGTACGGGATATTGAATACAGGAAAATTAGATTGCCTGGCGAAAATAACATTCTGTATCTTTCAATATCTAAATCCTCCAGTGAGGAAGCTGAAAACAGAAATATTTTAAGGAACAATCCATTTACAGAGCTAATTTAAATAATAGAACATTGGATTATAATCTTCCTCTGTTATTGTCTATTAAAGATTTCACTTCTCATTTGCTCAATTTACAAGAAAAATACAGCAATGAGGAGTCATTTCTAAAATCTGGTCCTGGAAAGTCAACACAACTTAGAACAATCCCACTAAGTGATCTTCTTTTCAGTCACTGCTACAAAATGTATAGAATTTGCTAGCCATTTAAAAAAAATCTATCTATACAAACCCACTGTCTTCAGGGTTTTTATACATAAATGAGAGAATATCTGTTGCTGAATGAATTATAAATGAGGAACAGAATATATCTTCATCTGGAAGAGGCTTATCAAGTTACCCAGACCAAGACATCTTCTTGACCCTCAATTTCACTACTTGTAAAATAAAGGCAATGATACTAACTTTGTTTGCCAGATGCCTAATATTCTTATATAAAAGACCACTATTATTTGGCTTGCATCCCTTCTAGATGCAAGAATAGAAAGAGTAGCACAATTGGCTGTCCCTAAAGGCTATATATATATTTCTCCCTACCAAATATGGAGAAGATGCTGTAGTAGCAAATATCATGTAATCCAAAAAAATAACTTTTAGTTATAATAAAAACTTCCCTTATTACCCTACCAAAAAATTTTGTTCCAAACTTTTTCAGCCAAGGGGATCTGACTGGTTTTAGAGCACATTTGGCTAATTTTAGAGCATATTTAAGGCATCTGGATCCAGATGAAGTTAACTTCTCCCCCACTGGTGAGTTAGTAGCTTTGTTAAATGCCCACTGTAGGCAAACGGAGTAGTAGGCAAGAGTCTCATGCACCAGACATGCCTCACAAATGGCCAATTAGACCACTTCAGAAAAAGAGTATTGCTGAATATTACATGCTGATTTCAAGACCAGTTCAGCTTCATGCTGTAATTATCCAAAAAATGCTACAAATAATTCTGCTACACAGAATTATAAAAATGGTTGGGTTGGAAAGAACCTTTAAAGGTCATCTAGTCCAAACCCCCTGCAGTGAGCAGGTTTATCTTCAACTAGATCAAGTTGTTCAGATCCCCATCTAACCTGGCCTTGAATGTTTCCAGGGATGGAGTTTCTACCACCTCTCTGGGCAACCTGACCTAGTGTTTCAACACCCTCACTGTAAAAAATTTATTCCTTATATCTAGCTTAAATCTACCCTCCTTTAGTTTAAAACCATTAGCCCTTGTCCTGTCACAACAGGCCCTGCTAAAAAGACTATCCCCATCTTTCCTATTGGCCCACTTTAAGTACCGGAAGCCCGCAATAACATCTCCCTTCTCCAGGCTGAACCTCAACTCTCTTAGCCCTTCCTCATAGGAGAGGCGCTCCAGCCCTCAGACCATTTCTGTGGCCCTGATGCCATGTTTCCAAGAAATTCCCAAGATAAACTACAAATCTGATGAGTGAGAACAATCACTTCAAATAATGGACTATCTATTTCTGACATGTACCTAATGATTTATGCATTCAAGGCTCGAAACTCCCCCTTCTGGTTAAAGAATAAGAAGGAAACATGTAAATGAAGGAACAGGAGGAGTTCTGTGGGAAGCAACACTGGCAGCATGGCCAGCTCTGCATGCTGAGCTAAATGGAGCTCAAACTCTAATAGAAGCCAGTGGGCAATGCCATAAGGAACAAGAGGAAAAACAGAAGCAAACAATGATGAAAACTATATGTTCTGTATTTCCCAACATGCCTGTCAAAACAATCCCATAAACTGATCCATTTCGGTAGAGAAAAATCTGATCCAGTTATACAGATGGCTTGATTGCTACAGTTTGCCAAGCCTGCTCCCAGCCCAAGGAGCGCAACATGTAGCTCAATGTTACGCTGAGGTTATGTCAATCTCAAAAGCAGTTGCTCTCATTTGCTTTCCCTCCTCCCAACTGCCAAGTGTCTTCGGAAACCCACTTACTGAACTCTGAAACGCTCCCTTATTGCCGTCATTCAAATTATGTATTGTCTTTACCAGACTGTACCTAGTGACCTTCCAATACTCGGTTTAGGAATTGTAATGCAGCACTATAATGGACATCCAGTCAGCCCTGTCAGATTAGTTCAATTGAATCATTTTCTGCAAAAATGAAGAATAATCTACAGTACAGAAATAGGCCTGACATTGGGAATTGCACTCCTGAAACCTAAATGTCAGTCCAATCCCCAATGAAATCTTAAGTAAGGCAGGGTTCAATCCACCTTAAATTGGGACACGGATGATAAGGCCAGTTTGCCCACTTTTAAGAGTGCTGAGCACTGAACCAAAATCGTGAGGCAGTTCTCTACAGCCTGGAACTACAGTTCTCTCAGCAGTATTAGAAAGTGCATTTTCGGGGGAGGTACATGTCACTCCCACAGCCAGCCTCTCTTTTGTTAGCCAAGCTCAAGCACAGTGACATTTCCATTCCACCTATTTCCCCTGCAGAAGGTTCCAAAGCTTGGCTACGCCTATGTTCAGCTTGAATAGTATGGAATCCACATCTCAACCAGAGGAAAGTAGAACCTGAATCCAGAACCTAGGACTTTTGGGGAGGAGATATTTTTTATTTAGTCTATGTTTACTTTAAAAACACTTTCAGTATTTACCAATGTAAAATGCACACATGCTCGAAAACTGAGTTTGGAGCAGCAATTTTCCTTCCTCTGGAGTACTGCAAGTTGAAAGTCATGTTCTCTCGTGCATGTTGTCTATCTTCCTCTGTTGCTTTTATGCCTGAAGATGAACCACTGCGTCATCAAGAGGATAATGGACAGTGCTATCGCTCACAGCTGGTACACAGAGCACTCTCCGAGGAAATGGGAGTTAAAACTGCTCAGACTAACTTCAGTAAGATCTCTTCCATCTTCTGCTTTACTTACTAAGGTCTGCAGTAATAAGCAGAAGACAGGCAGAAGATACTATACATGGTGCCTTTCAGCAAAGGGGCACTAGACACACTGGATCCCAGAATATCCTATTTGTTTGATTTATCTCGGTGAAACAGAGCATGCAGTCTGGGTTGTCTTATGGAATCTCCAAAAGTCTTTTCTAAACAGTGGAGGAAAAGAGGTGCCTAACCTCCCTGTGTGGATATGTTTTCACTGTCTCTTGGGGAGCTTAATGATGTCAAATGAGGTGGATGACATCCCCATCCTTGGGGAAGATTTGCAGCATCCAGCAGCTCTAGGTTTGGTATAAGGCAATCTGGCTTTCACCCTAAATTCTAAAATAACCAATTTAAACTTTAAGTTTAGAATCATGCCTTAAAGGGAAAAATTATTAACCACATAGAGAACAAGACAGATATCCAATGTTTTTGAAAAAAGAAGCTGAATGGACTAAATCTGTTGAAGAATTTAATTTCACTATTCAATTTTTATTAAACAGTGGAGGTACATGCTCTGCAGGTGAAAGCATTTGCTTAGAACTGAAAGATTTTTTCTCAGTTAGGTCTTTACCCTACAGATTCACATGTTAGCAAAAATAATCTACCAGAAGAACTAGTCTGACAATCGCCTGGATAGGTTCAATAAGATCAGTGTTTTCTAGTGGTGGTACCTTACTCTAGAAGCTAATCTGAAGCGTGAGCTAACAAACATAATTTTGTTGGTCCTGCCTACTCCTGTATTTATTTTGAGTGTCTATATCTAAGACATTCTAACAGTCGTTCACTTAGTAAGCACACATAGGAGCTTCTTTCAAGTTGAAGGTTTTTCTTCTTTTAGTACTGATCTTAGATACATATTTTTCCCTAGTGTTTTTAAATACTGAATTTTAAGAAATATGTGTTCCATAATTTAAAATAATTATTTAAGAAAGTTCCACGTGGCCATTTTTCAATTACGTCTCTGTGCATTGACATCAAATCGGCTTCCTCTCATTGGCAGGGTAACAGTCTGCAACACTGTCAATTTTGTAATATGCAGCACAATCCCCTTAGTACTACAGATAAAAAACTAAACCTAAAAAGAAAAATCAAAGTTCAGAAATATGGGTCTGGAATACCATATGGAATGCTTTAGAGAGTCAAATAAACAGGCCACCTTTAGGATGAATAATGTTAAGAACTAGTTTTCTCTGGCTGCTAAAACCATTTGGCATGAGCATGGGCATTGACTGGGCTTCAGGCAAACTCCCTGCTCATGGGAAGCTGGGAGAAGGAGCCCAGCCAGCTCAGCACAAGCTGCCATCCTCCCTCCATGCCTGGAAAAGAGTAGGAATATTTCTCACAGGGCTCAGGCTGAGCGATGAGACTCCAAGACATATGGAGGTATTTCTGAGCTTCTTTAAAATGACTTAAAGATAGGCTAGGAACTGTGTGTTTGTTTATTCTTTGCTCTAATGCATACAAAATATTAAAGCCAGTAGAGGAGGTCTACTTGAACAGGTGACAGTAATTCAGCACTTTTAACCGCCCACTTTCATGGGCCAGTATCTGGCCCGAATCCTTTCACAGCGTATCTCCACTAATGGTGCATTGCTTGGCAAGGAGAAGAGGAGGACCCAGAATGCCAGGACTTGGGTGTTGCCTCTCCATGGGCAAGGGGCTAGTGCGTAACAGCTATGACTGCTTTGCCTGCTAAAAGCAGTCCAAAGAAAAGGGTAAAGAGGGGAAAAGCAATTTCCAGTTCCTGCTTCTAGGTTCAAGGAGTGAGATGAGCAATGCTGAAGAGAGCACATCCCCAGCAGTTCTAGAAAAGTTCTGAAGAAGGGCGAGAGAAGAGGTCAGCTAAGATACATCTCTGTAAGGAATACCTAAAGAGCAGTCTACCCTGGGAAAAACAATGCTGTGACAGACAGAAACCATTAGTTCTTTAAATATTTTTGTCTTGGTCACTGTTGTGTTTAAATATCAAGAAAGAAAGATGTTTGAGAAGTTGTCGAGTAAGAGTATTCAACATTGGCCTAAATTCCCTGAGGCAGAACTTAAAAGGTGTGACGACAGCTATGAAATTCCCAGTATTCAGGCAGTTGCTCACAGCAAAAGCAGCAAACACCCATACTCTATCCCAAGAGTACTAGGGACATCTGGCCAATTAAATGAGAATAGTATACATGAAAAGACCAGATTCCAGCTCATCCAGTAACTGGCTCCAGATACAAGAATAGTGCCATTTTATCTTTACATGAACCTCATGAAACAGATGAACCTCATGTCTACAGACTGGGCTGATAATCTCAGCCATGCACTCTATTTCCACATGAACCCACTGCACTGCGGCCTAGGCAAAGAACAGACAGAGATCAGAAATCAGTCCTTATGCCCTGCAGCCTTATACCCTGCAGCAAGAGGATTCCTTCTGGAAATAAATAAATAAATAAGATTATGGTATAATTCTACAAAAATAAGTTAATGTGATTATGTATGTGGTCATTACTTATAAATCTCTGTCTCTTTTTTAAAAATTTCCTGCTGAACTCTTCACCTCAGTGATACCTGCTAGATTAGTTTGTGTTTTAGGAAATATGCAGCAGAGAAATGGGCCACCAACTTTAGGATTTGGCTGCCTTCTTTTAAATTTTCAAGCCTGAAAATATGTGCCACCATAACAAGGGCAGGATTCATGTATCTAAATAGAGAAAATCTTTTCTTCAAAATTTTACATAGCCTCAAAGCCCAGAGTCTGAGGAGTTTTGGGAATATCTTCTCTTTTTTTTTTTTCTTTTTTCAGAAAGAACTATTTTTGTTAATGTCTATTAATGTCACACTTACTCCAGCTAAATTTCATCTACCATTGTGCTTCTTAATCCCCCAATGTATTTAAATCCATCTGGAATTTTTCTAAATCCTCCATAGTTCTTCCTAACAGAGACAATTTGCCCGTGGGGTACCCCTAATCTCTCTACATGCTGAGAAGCAGCAGTTCAGGACAAATATTTCTCTAATGTCTCCTAATCAGTTCTTAATCCACAGTGATACCCTGGCCCTTACTCTTTGGCTCACTCTCCTTAAAGTTGGTATGAAGAAGCATCTCCTTTATTTCCTGTTGATTTGAAGAGTAGATACAACTCATTATTTTGCTGCAACAGCAGCTTTTCTCCCAGGAGAGTCAGATGCATCTCATCAGAAGGTTCTTTGCCTCTGAGGGTCTTCCAGGGGGAGGGCTGCCATGAAGGACAACAGAGGGTCTCTGCCACTGCCTCCTGAAGGCCAAGATTTAATATCCAAGATTTAAGATGTGAATAGTAATTTATCACTGATGTGGTCTCAGAGTCTGTGACCACAGCACTTCTCCAGCTCAGAGAAATTAAAAACAATACTGTGAAAGCTTTTATTTTAAGGACACAGTTTAATTTTTTTTCCTTTTCTCTTTTCTTCAAAGATTAGTAAATATTTTAACAAGAAACATAATGGGAAATTCGGTTACTGAAGTATGAAATAGAAGGATGTGAACCTCTCTGTATCTAACTTTCAGTAGTAACTGAACTATGGAGGAGCTGCTGTTGTCAGCACAATAAACAGATGTAGCTTCACCAAGGTCCTCAAGAGATTTTCACTCCCTTCTTCCCAATGACTCCTATCTCCTGGGAGCTGGTTTCATGGCACTTTGTAGCACACCAACACCACTCTACTCTGACCTGACAGGTCACTTACCAAACCCGGCTGAGTTAGTTGCTAGCTACCAATCTTTAAACCACATGCCATGCAATCTAGAGGAAAGATGACACACTTGCCTGAGGAGGGAATAAATGGTGTTTCAGTATCATCTACACATGCCCTATAGAAGGAGTGAGTGCTTCTGCCATCTTAGGAAGCACACCACACGTCAGAGAAGACATGGCAACACAGTGACATAACTCTCCCATTCTCATCAGGTTGGCAACCACCAGCAGGAAGCTATTGAATCCAGCCTTCTTACACTCCTCTTTTTCTAGACACAAAGGAAGTCTCACTCATCACAAGAGAGATGTATATTATCCATACAATGGAGAAGAAACTGAGACATTAGAGTGATTTGCTCCAGGTCACAGAGGAGGTAGGTGGCATAGCAAGGACTACTGGGAACATCTTAACATCAAAGTAATTTATAGCGTTGTCATTCTTTCTAAGCCTACCAAGCCTGAAAAAACATTACCAAAATTGTATTTATTTCTCTTGTCTGGAAGTGCCCCTGAGAGTAACTCATCTGATAATCTATAATGAAAGTCCTGGGCACTGGTGCTCCAAGCCCATGGCATTACAGCAGCCTGCCTTGAGTCTCTGAGTCTTTTATCTGTGTTTCAGTATTGTTTCGTATATCTTGAAGCACACATTCTCAGTAAAGACTTAGAAAAGGAATGTATTTAGGACTAAATGGGTTTAATTTGGTTTGAATGCGATCTGTGGTTTAAATTTAGTTAAATAATGATTAACTTTGTAAATGGTTCACATTTATTCAGGATTCATGAAAGCAACCAAATAACTTCTGAGCACAGAGCTACTCATGGGATTGTTTGAGAGCTGCCTGACTTCACAGCACTGTTATCATAATCACTTTAAGGACAGAGCAATTTTATTGCATTGGGCTGCAGTTTCGTTTTTCTATGCTTGTTTCCACAAAGGCTTTATTAGCCATAAAACCTTTTTAAGCTGACTTCTATTTTGACAGCTCAGCAAATTCCCACTTTCCATATCCTTTTCCCTCTTTTCCCACTACCAGTTAGTGTGAATTTAAACCTCTTAGTACAGACAGATTCAAGTCCAGACCAATTTATAACCCAGATGACACTTGGTAAAAATCAATGGCAGTGGTCAGGTTATGAAGGTCAGAGGAGATAACGACATCATGGAAACACAAGAGTGATAGAGAAGTCAAGAAGGATCAACTCTCTAGAGTTATAATGGAGGTGTGACACCATGCCAGCCTGTACTTGCATTACTTCAAACATGCACTACCTCCAGCTGTGTTAATAGCAACAAATTCATACAGATGCTTTGTTGCTAGCAGAAGCAGGGAAATAATGACAATAATCTGTGCCGTAATTGTGATGTCCTCCTTTCTGAGGCTGAAATGGACCCCACCAAAGAACTCCGTAACATATTTTAAGCTGAATGTTAGAAACAGTGCTGGAGCACTGGAGTTCACTTGTCATGAACACTGAATCTCTGATGCAAAAAGCCTTTGAAAATGCAAAATCGCTCTTTCCTATATAATTACTCCTTCATACAAATAATTAATAAATGAGCTTGAGGACAACTGATGATACACATTTTAATGCCCTTCTAACTTTTCATTCTTGCCCTTCCTTCATATCTTACCTCTTCCTTTAAGGCTGCTTAAAGCCCATACCAATTTATAATGCAAATGGTTTAAATTAAAAATCACAAAGAATATCCAACAACCTGGTGTTAGAAAAAAGTTAAACAGAAGTTTCAGTATGAGATTCAAACTTTAAAGATTTAAAAACTTACTTTTTATAAAAATCATCTTCCACACTATTAAGAAATTAACTCTAAATTTATTTCTATAGCAGATATACCTAGTCTTTAGATTGTGGCATGCCTTCTTCAAAGTGCCAGTGGATAGCCAGAATACAGAACTGAAAGAAAAATTAAAATATTTTCTCTGTTATGATTTATTCTCTGTGTTCTGAACTACTCCTCACTAGTTTTCTACTTGGGAGACTTCTTTTTTATGAAATAAAAATTATCTAGAGTAAAATTACTTCATTCTAATTTTTAGTGGTCAGGTGTTTACATTGTATACATGTTCTATGAGTTAAAAAATTTCAAAAAAATTTCAGGAGTGAAAATTAAATGCTTGCATTCTTACTTCTGAGCCTCCCGGGAATGGGCGCACAACAGCACTGATGAAAAAGTGCTGGTAGGTAATAGACCGCATGATGATTCAGTTTGCTGCATTCCCAGGAATCCTGATCTTCGGCTTTCTCTTCCTCACTCATTTCAAAAGCTTACAATTCATCACTCTTTTATAATGAACTACATGATAATTACAAAAAACCACTGTGATATACTAAAAGTATTGACCATATGGCACTGTGAGATATTTCAGCTTCTCAGGGTTTTAATGACTACCACTGTTTATAAAAACAAAGCGCAGCTCCCAGCCCTATCCCTAGTTTAGGGATATGTAACATGCAGCTTCACTGATTAGGGGTCTACAGCCTGAAGTCAGCAGAGTCACCTGAACCAGTCACAGAGACATTGTGGAGTACCTGCTCTCCCAAAAGAGCCAGCATCCGAGACCCAAACACAGGATGTGAATGTGGCGCAGAAGCCGTGGAAGGACAGAAATGGGATTGTCTGCAAATATCTGTTCTGGGAAACTGTGCCAACAGGCATATCTCTTCAGCTACGTGGAGAGATACAAGTGTGGGCTAGTCCTTGCGGCACTACTGGGGACTCCAGGTGCACTCCTACAAGTATCCCTCGCCCTTCATCAACTCAAGGGACCAGAGTGATTCCCTGTCATTACTCTTGCTAGTGTGACGATAGCTACAGCAATTCAGAGTTTTGCTCTGGATATTCCTCTAGAGGTAAAATTGCCAAGCTTGTCCCAATAGAAATCAAAGGAAAAAATCTGGGCAAGTTAAGCCCTAAGAGGAGGGAAAGATGAACCCTTGGAAGAACTCTACTTGTAAAGTGATCTACATAAGCAGGTGAGAATCATGTTCCAGGATAACATATTTCAACAGGTTTTGGAAGAACAAAAAGAACAAAAACTAAGGGCAACAGAAGTAGAACAGACTGCTGTCTTATCTCTGTACATACAACAGATAAGAAGAAATTCAAAATATTCAAAATACAACTTTTGTATTGAAAAAAACCCACCAGTGTTTGTTGCTCTCTATGGCAAAGCTACAGTAACTACTGTTTTTCTGTTATTTTCTTCTGCATGAATAAGACGCATGAAGTATCATTTTCCTATGGGAATATATAATATCAGAATTAAGGCAGTGAAGCAGTAATGTGGGGGATACGATCTCTGTCACTTTCTAAGTATCACAAGGAAACTGGAGGATTAAATAGGGAAAAATGATTTTATGTCTAGAAAGCTCTAGGGACTATGAATAATCACATGAGAAGAGTGAGCCAAGGAAGATTCTAGATTTATGTCTCTCCAGCAGTTATGGTGCTGAGACACAATGACAAAATTGTCTTTACTGAAAAATTCATAGGCAGGTATTTTCTACCTGTATGATTTAAGCAGGGGGTCAAGCTATGTTATCAGAAGCAAAACTTTTGGCTTTTTTCTTTTTGATGGACATTTATGGAACTTATTTATACAAGGGTAGAGACTGCTAAGAAAAGTGACAAAGCAAGGGATAAAAATTTTACATTTATCTTCTTTTTTAATGTCAGTAATGCTGTCCCTTGCGGATTTTAACAGACTTTAGTAGGAAGAGCTTTTCTGTTTTATGTATGTTCATAATTCCTTTTAGTTTTTAAAGCTAGTTGTAAAAGTTAAAAGTTAAGTAAAGAATATGCATAAATCTTTTTCCCTTGATAAAGTGCACTTGCAGGTAGAATAACAACTTCAAAGAGGACATTGAGATATGCAGAGAAGGTTAAACCAGTGTTTCTGTTTATATATACGTGTTAAAGGACAAGAACATTTTGTTACTATTTTCAAAAAAAGAGCTGAAAAGCCTCATGGAATACTAAAGCTCAGCTTCTAAGAAACATCAAGACCTTCCAGTAACAAAGTACAATAAAACCTACCAGCCCTATTTCATTGCTGTAGATATTGTGATTCCTTTTCTCTATTTATTTTAAATTTCATGTTTAAATGCAATTAAAATGCACTACATATTTTAACCTGGTGGAAGAAACAAATAACGAAGATTGTAAAAATACAATGCTTTAATGACTTGCCTAGGAAAACAGAAAACTTGGGAAAAAAACCAAGAGTTTTGTATGACCCAGCTTCAGGGTTCTAACCTGAACACCGTCCTGGGGAAAGCAATCATTATATGCAAAGCATTATCATTTATCACCTTTGTAAAGGTGGAGAAATAATATCAAACATTTGGAATTAACTTAACCCTTCAGCACGTTAAACGGGTCAGACTAATCACATTCCATAGCAATTTTATATTATGAACACAAGATCCATTTTCAGCTTTTTCACAGCATCTGAGCAGAATACCAGCTACCTCAAATTAAATGCATAGAAATGCATGTATGATCCAATTAAGTTAACATGTTGTGAACAAATTTACAGCCAATATAATTTTACATAGACAGTCTGGAATTGAGATTTAATGTATGACAAAACACAAAATATCCAGAAATTAACTAATGCAACAATGCCAGAAGCTGGCTCACAAGCTAATGGAGCTGCCATGAGCTATCTGTGATCTTGTATTTCTATGAAAAACTTCAAGCACATGCATTCTGATAAATCACAAAACAGAACAGGTTTCTCTGCATTGGGTGTCCAAGCATGGCTTCAGAACAGCATGCCTTTTGTCCAAAGGCAAAGACCTCTCTGATTTGATACAGTGATGTATTCCCACTATAACGAGAGGTATTTTACAACTACAAAGTAGCATACAAATGAAAATAACATCCTGTAGACAACTTTGTTTTACGTTTACTTTAGAATTTCAGAGCTAAAATTAGTAGAAATTGCTCAAAGCAGTTACACTGAGAAATAAACACATCTCATTCACAGAAATCCTACAGTTGTAGAACACCAGTTTAAGGAAAAAAAGTAAACAAAGCAAATCACTCAATTTGATTGGTTTCTCAGCATAATAAAGTGCTGAAGCAGCACAGTGGAGGATTTGCTGGACAATTTTCTACACTGAAACTGTCAATTCATTCCAAAGCTTAGCACTGATGGATATTATGGATTGGTATGGATTGCTCTGCTCCAACCATCTGAAAGGTCACTCGACAAACACAGCAGGAGTGACCTATTGTTCTTGCCATTGACAATCAGACTGCCATTTTGACAAGTCTTTAAACTATCAGAAATCTTTTCTTCAAGTATTACATGGAAATGTTTATCTTTGCTTTGTGACACAATTAAAAGCTGGCATCTTAGGAGTTCACTGAAGCAGCCTTAATGTCTCCTTCGATCACACTTGCAAAGCCATGGAAGCCTGAGAATCTCATAGTGAATGGATCACCCCTGACATCTGTCAACTATGCCACCAAGTATAATCTTTTCAGTTCCATTTTCAAATCAGAAGGTGAAAAGAACTCAAGCTATTATCCCCAGTGTAAAATATGCGGGACTACTTCCCTTTCTCACCAAAAGACCACTGTTTCATCTGTAAAAATGAAGCTTTGCTGCTCAGAAAAATCACCCCAATAAAAAATTGATGGATTGAAACCTATTGCACTATGGAGGAATAAGAAAACCATACGAAGATGTAGTATCGTAAAATAAATCAGTAACTCTCCTGTTATATTTTGGCATTTAATTTTGTGTGAACAAGGTAAAAATGGACTGAAAAAATGCACCTAAATCATAATTTTAGGATTATAATCTTAAATGTGTTAATTCCTGCAAGAAAGATACCGCGCATATGAATTTAACTAACACTCAGGTTGTTAGAAAGATTTATTTCATGCCTACCTTTATCTCCAGATTCTTCTCTATTTAAATAGAGAACTTTAAAAGAGCATAAAGATCTAAACACAAAATCTGAACATAGAATCATTTAGGTTGGAAAATATCTTCAAAATTGTCAAGTCCAATGGCAAAATATCAAAGATCAGTTGTGAAATTCATTTCCTGAGAACTTACAGATTACAACCACCTCTAAGCAGCAGTGATTGTAGACTGACATAGATTAAAGATTTGATTAGGAATAGTTCCATCCCCTTTACTTCACTGTATGAATATAACATGCATGTCCAGTTATATGTAAGTTTATACCATACATCCAAGCCATTTATTAATATTATTTACTGCAAACAGCCAGTAAGATTTTCAGTACAAAAACTTAATGATAGAGGAAGCTTAAAAAAAGAAATGTTTTTTAAAAGAACATTAAAATTTCTCTTCTGTGCAGTGATAGTTAAAAAACATCCCTTTCTCTACCCTGTCTGCCCCAAGAAAAAATACAATTCCAGCAACATTCATGAAAACAAGTCCTTAGTGAAACTCTCATCTACACTGATAGAATTGCTCTCTAAGGCCACTACATGCACTAAAGAAACGGTTGTGGGAAACACTGGTGTGTAACAGATCCCTCAACTGCTGTAGAAAGTATTTCACTGTTCCTGCACAATGGACAAGTCCATTTCTAGCACGTGGAATTTCCTGAAAAGCTTTTATTTTTCTGATAAAATTCTAGAATATATAAATTTTGTTTTGCAAAATACGCCATTTTCATTTTGCTCTCCCTTTTCAGATAGAGCTATTCAAAACAAACAAGTTTAACAACAACAAATGAAACTAGCACATTTTGGAGTTAAAATGCTGAAGAGGGTCAAATCACTAGAGTTACAAGTCAGAGGACGGTCAAATCACTGGAGTTACAAACCACTGGCTGAGAACTCTGAACCAAAATCTGTTTGCTGCAGATCAAATGCAATATAATCCTGGTACAAAAGTAATTTTTCTTAAATTCAATTCAATCAGCTAATTATCATTAATAATTAACTCATTCTAGACTAGGAACTGAAACAAAAAGCACAGTCTCTACAGGGTCTTTGGAGAAGATGACATCTAATTTCACTCAAAGTGCTAAGAATGTAGTGAGGAGTTATCAGTTAAGTTTTCTGAATACAGATATTATGTGCTTTGTGTAATGAGCTGGTTGCCATTAAAAACTCAAATTATTTTGATAAACTTTTATTTTTAAATTCAAATAATTTGAAGTAGTTCCATCTAACTCATTGTAAATTTTTTCTCATAATTTCTGATCATTTTTAACAACATCCCAATGTATATCTAAAAGCATCTTGCCCAAAAGTTACTGAAATTGTAATAATCTAGTATATAAGAAAAGTAGTTTTTATCTGTTTGGTATTGAAAATAGTGAAGAAGCTGAAGAAATCTATGCTAAATTATATTTGTGTGTACGGAGTCCTCTAGGACCAAGAACCTTTGGACAAACAACCTTCTTCAGCCAGTTTCATTGAATAATAATAGACATAAGTCAGGGAAAACCCATCAGTGGGGGACTAGCTAGGAAGAAAATCAGATAAGATGGCACAGTGAAGAATCTACATCTTTCTGACTGAAAGTCAGAACATCGCCTATTACATAGAGCTGTGAAAGCTCTAAGCTTTTAGAGAATTTATGAGCCAAATAAGTCAGGACGGTCGAGGGAGATTGTGTCATTAAGATACTATTGAATATAAAGGCACTTTCTAGACTGATGTGAGTTAAAAGGCCCGGGGATATTAGTGCTGAAATAGGGGAAAACAAACTTCTACTGCTTCACACAGCATTCATAGGCAGGAAACAAGAGGTGTGGTTATACTAAGGTATTCCATCAATTTCTGGTAGACTGGTTTCAAAACCACAGGAGACTCCTGAGTGGCCTCTTGGCAAAAAGCAAATAGAAATGTAACCCACCTGAATGACTAAGGTACAACCTAGACAAAAAAATTGTAAGAATACTCTGTAATAACTGGCTTTTTCCTTCAGCAGGCTCTTGGGAAAAGTTGGGCCTGCTACGGGAACCAGTCAATGAAAATGAACATTACAGGAAAACAACTGAGAAGTACAATTGCAAAAGAAGTTTAAAACTGCTTAATTAAATCCAAAGCACTTGGTCCTTAAATAATGATTAAAAGGGCTATTGACATACAGACAAGTTAACAGAAGTATGAGGACCCTCAATCATTTGGGACTTCCCTTAAAGCAAGTACTCCAACATTTCCAAAAGGACTTTTCTAAACTCTAGAGCCAGACTTCTTTAGAAAGCGAATAAAATTTAATACCAAAATGCTAAAAATGAAACTCTAGATGGGACACGATAACAGTGTAAGGATCTGTTAACACAACTCTCATCCCTACTACATCCTCTCAAGGTGAGCCTTTCCCTTCAGCATCTCTCATTCCAGTAACTAAGTAACTTTTACTTTCTGCATGGTAACCTCTGAGTCCTTACGAAATATATCCCTTCCATTATCTCCGAGGAGCAAGTGTTTGTTCCCTGCTTTTTGAGAAGTCTCTGTCTGTCCCTGATGTTTGCAGGCTCCTGAATCTCACCTTTCACTCTCCTCTCTTCTGCCTGTCCCTCCACACACTGTATAAAACCTCTTCCCTACAAATGGCATCCTTCATGATCCCATCTTTCTCAAGTGTAGCACCTGGAAGAAGGTGATCAAGAAATTGTCTCTGATACCCAGCCACCTGCCTTGCAAAGCGACACAGTGTGGTAAAAACAAGAATTCTCCACAATCCTATTGCCTTAAATCCCATTAATAATTTTAAGACAGTCAAAAGTATCAATTCATGCTACAGAAGTTTCTGCTTCAGTTTCTCTATAATGCTGGACAGAGATTTGTAAGCCCATCCTTGAAATTCCTAATTTCTCACAGAAGATGAGTTGGGATCACTAACCAAATATAATATTGTTCTTTCATTTTTCTCACAGGGGGAAAAAGATTTAAACTCCCAAATGTTTCTGTAATAAACTGGGTATCACCAGGGGAAAAAAAGATGTCTTTTGAAAATATAGTATTAAATGTCAAATTCATTAGTGACATGACCTGAAATCATTAGGTCTTTCTTTCTAAACTAGCTGCAGATGTGATGTTTGGATTCCTATACATGTTATTTTCAGATCAAAATGAAACCACAGAGAAAATATTGTGCTTTATTATTGTGTGTCACTTTTTGAAAGAATGACTCAGGCATTGATATTTAGGCTACTTTCAAGTCAAATATTTAAAGCCCACATCCTAACCATAAGCACACTTACTGACATATTGGAAGGTCACTGGAACATGAGAAGATAGAGAGAGGTCTAAGTAAAAGACCTATAAACTAAATATCTTCTGCATTGGAGAAAGACAACTGTAAGAAAATGGGACTGATTTCTTGTATTTTCATCAAAGCACTAAACAGGTTCCAAACAGTTTCAGATCTATTAAAAAAACAGGCCTGTGGCATTTTCCTCTTGTACATTCATATTTCATTAGATGCAATGACTTCATCTTTTTTCCAGTAAAAATGCTATTCAAATTGGTTGCTATACTTACTCTTTTGCTGTCAGAATATAGCCGTATTCTTTCTCTTCAGAAGACTTCACTTCAAGTTGTAAGCCTTGTCCTGTATTTTTCTGAGGCTTTTCATAGGAGTTTCCATCCTGCATTAAAGCATTCTTAATCCAGTAGTGGGTCTCGCTCTGGTCTTTGGAGTCAGATTCACTGTTTGCACCTGTCAGTTCCCTTGAGAAAGTCTCACTTTTTACATTTTCC
Source organism: Eurystomus gularis (assembly GCA_013400335.1). Taxonomy (NCBI): domain Eukaryota; kingdom Metazoa; phylum Chordata; class Aves; order Coraciiformes; family Coraciidae; genus Eurystomus; species Eurystomus gularis. The sequence continues at coordinate 1,562 of VZZY01008875.1, read as the reverse complement.
ACCCCAGCATTTATTTCTTCTGAGGAAGAAGAGTCAATGTCTTCAGATTTCTTGGTTTCTGTCTTAGTAGATTCTTCAGGTACAAGGTCTTCCGGCATCTTTGCAGACAATGCATTTTTATTCAAGAAGTTACCTAGTTTTGCAGTGGTCTCCTGTATTAAAAGAATATTATTATTTTTAAAACTAAGCACAGCAATGTTATGCTGAACCAAACAACCAAACCTGGATATAATCTCTCAAATCTTTATTGGTATGGTAGAGTCTAGTCATACAAATGTCACAAGTTCATTTCCTTAAGTTCTATATACTGCTAGACTACGTAAGCACATAATGTTTATTTAGTAATAATAAAAGAGCATTAAATCATGGAACTATATTTTTCAATAGTTTTACTACGGGCAGAGAAATTCTATAGCTGACAGCTTCTTCTTCAGATATCCCAAAATCTAGACAGCCTTTTCTCTGTCTTGAACAGCTAGAAGAAAATGCTGATAGAATTTTCACAGTGTTTGTTTTCATGTGTCTGTGTGTTTAAATATCAATGAGAATAAAACTTTTCTATCAAATAAGTTAATGAAAAGGGAAATAAGAAAAATATCCATCAATATGCCTGAGTGTTGGGACTGGAAATGTGCATACCCCTGGGGTCTCACAAGCCAAAATAGAGAAAAGGGAACAGATACTATGTGATTAATTTTATTTCACCTATTCATCTCTAGAAATTGTGACAAACTGTTTGTGAGTGTTCCACTAAGTTAAACATGATCACAGAAAAAGCAGCTGTCTAATAAATCAAAACAATAAGCAAATGAGCAAGTCAAAACACATGCCTGGAACATTTAGTTAGCTAGGTTCATTATGTAAGTTTATTGCAGCTATGCATTTGGGAGGAAATGATGGCTCATGAGCACTTTGTGCTCTGTGTCACAATATATTCCTTCTATCACATCCCCTACTCAAACTGTCACTACAAAATCTATACATGAAATCCTGTCTAAGTCTATTGTGAAAGCAGTGCTTCATTCCTTGAAGGATTTCATGTAGGTGGTTAAAGCTCCTGCCACATTGTCCACTTGTGTGACTTCCTTGCTTGGTAGAAGGCAGCTGCTAAAGAGACTTTACTGTGAAGGCAAGAGAGGTTGCCCATTCATGAGTCTGGCAGTATTAGCTTTTGATAGAGTATATAGAAGGAGAAGTTTCATGGCAGTTTTAAAAAATATTTCTTTTAGATTTTTGTTCCATGAAACACAGGAAAAGAAAGATGATTACCTCAAAACAGTTGAATAAGTCTATAGGATAAGATTCAAAGCTCATGAGTAATATTATAACAGTAGTTTGGACGGAAGTATCAAATTTGTTGTTACCACTTAGGATATGAGATGTAATGCCTAGACCTTCTGAAATACCTCTGATATTCAAGGATTTGGAAAAATTAGTTGTAAAGTGAAAAAGTGATGAATGACAGATCACATGGACAGAAAGGGAATTTTGAACCCTTCCACAAACACATGCCCACAGAGAGGATAAGTTTACTAATCTGCTTCTGAAGATCAGAGACACTG
>VZZY01008874.1:1494-22543 GCA_013400335.1 Eurystomus gularis | reverse complement strand
CTCAGGGGAGTCCCTGGGAGGTCCCCGGGAGGTGTCGGGGCTCCTCGGGGGGTTCCGCAGGGGTACAGCTGGTGGTGGGGCTCGGGGTGGGGAGTCACTGGGAGGTGTTGGGGCTCTTCGGGGGGTTCTGCAGTGGTGCAGCTGGTGCTGGGCTCTTCTGGAGATTCTACAGCTCTGCAGCAGACCTACCAGTGTCACTGTCGGTGATCCTGGGGGTTTGGCTTCCCACCGACCTCAGGGGTGGGTGGGTGTGCGGTGGTAACCTCCTCACACCCCTTCACTGTGCCCAGACTGTGGTCTGTCTGTTCCCTGCGCCTGGGCCCTGCCGCGGTGCACCTCGCTGAGGGCCGTTTTGTCGATATGCGCTTGCTTTTTTTCTCTGTGTGAGTCTTGTGTGCACGCAGACGTGGAGTGGCTGTCCCACGGATGGACAGGGGCCTGGTGCCATGCCCCAGCTTGGTGGGCTCTGACAAAAATGTACATTACACCTATAGACCCTCTCGGAAAGCACTGAATGCTTGCTATGAAGCACCTAAGCATGGTCAAGCAGCCAGAAGCAGTGATGATCTGTCTTCTGCAACACTGGGTCGCCTGAAGCATTAAGGGATGAAATAATGCAAGAAAAGCTGTTTCTTTCCATCCTCAAGTTGGCATCGCTGTAACCAGTGACATAAGCACAGGTACATCTGTCCTTCGCCTCCCATTGATTTCTGTAAATGGTCATTGCCTTCAGCCTTGGGCCTGGCACACTCGGTAATTCTTTGGAAATAAGATCTAATTAAAATGAGACAGCGCTGTTGAGGGACTACCTAATTGTCTTTGCAAAATGACCTCGTGGAGATCTTGGCTCGGTTCCCAGCAGAAAGGTGTTGTCAGTGCAAAATCCTGTGCAGTTGGGGGAAATCAGTTAAAGACATTTGGGAAATAATTCCCCAGGCTGGGAAATAAGGAGCTGGTGGAGATGCTGCAATGCTATTGTCCCTGCTCTGCTCCAGCTCAAGAGCTGCCCTCCCAGCCCATGTCAGGACTCAGGGCACCCTCAAAGTGGTTCAGGCAAGGTAAATACCAACAGGTATCCCCAGCTTTCCCTCTATTCCCTCAAGTGCTAAATATATGCTCTTTCTCCCCATGTCAGTGTGAAGGGAAGGTGGTTTGGATGCTAAAGTATTAAAGTGTCTGAGATCCCCGAGTGATGGGTATGGCCCTGCAGCCAGCTCTGAGCTTGTCCCATCCACCTGCTCTCCCCTGTTCACGGGAGAGGTCCCCACGAAGTGCTGCAAGGCAAGACCCCTTGTTCCTGCAGAGCACCTCATCCTTGGAGCAGTTTTTGGGACAGGAGCACTCCTGGTCTCCCAGGCAGCGGGAGAGCCAGCCTCCACGAGAGGGAGCATTTGCAGGGATTTTTATCCCAGCTGGACTGCTTTTTTTTTTTCTTTTTTTCTTTTCCCCCAGGTGTTTTCAAGCAGAGATGCATCCCTCTGAGTCGGGACCAACCTCAGGCCAACAGAGCGGGAGCTGGAGCCCTTTGCCTGCATGAAGTGCCCATTTTCCTGGGATGGGTGGAGAACTGGGCAGAAATCTCATCTTTTCTGCGATAATTGTCATGCTGCCATGTGCAGTGCTCTGGTGAGCCAAGGTGAAACCCTGCTCTTTCCCCGGGTGGGTGATGGGCTCCTGTATCCCTGTGCCTCTCCGTGGGAACAGGAGGATGTTTTCCTCCTTTTGACCCATTCATTGAAGAGAGGAAGAAGTCCCTCTTACTGGGGTGACTGGTAAGTGTTGTGATTGGTCTTGGTCAAGCGTGGGCTACAGCACAAGGCTGCCCTGGCCCAGCAAACCCCCTCACTGTGGGCAGCAATGATGGGAAGCGTTAGAAGGTGCTTCACTGCTGGACCAGATCCCTCAGGCAAGGATGGTTGGAGGGACCCTGACCCTGCAATACCTTGTGGCAAAACTGTGGCTTTTGCAGATCTTGCACTCACCCTGTGACCTGGAGTGGGTAGCTGGGACCTCATTTCAGGAACGGGGATGGGGGGTTGCACCACCCCCATCTCACTGCTTCCCTCTGTGAGGTCCAGCCACTTGGAGACTCCACTGATGCCTCCAGAGTGGAAAAGGGCTGTTTATGATTTCCCAAGAGACTGCCACAAATCCAAGGCCAAATCTCCCACCTCTGGGGGCGCAGGATCAGGCCCAAGCTCCTTGGTGGCCGTGTGCTGTGGGTGGTTTGCCAGAAAGATGCACAACCAGACCAAACCCCTGGAGAGGACCTCGGTCTTGCCTCCCCCACCCGCTCCGAGCCTGCAAGCGCTCAGACTACCTTATCTGCAAATTGCAGGGCAGATTATCAGCGAGCGTGTCTGAGATTAGAGACCTGTATTTATGTCTGCTTCCCCCAGAGCCAGGGAGGCCTGAGCTGAATTTGGTGCAGACTCTTTGGCACCATGGGGCTGATTACTTGGGGTAACCTTTTCCTTTGCTGGGAGCATCGTGAGGAGGGCTCAGATGATTTTCAGTTAAGGAAAGAAAAAAGAGAAAAGGGAACACACAACAACAACATTTCCCTCCATCAGAGTGGTGGGAGGAAAGTCGGGAGCATCTCTGTGATGCCACTAGTTTGTGAAACTGTGACCCACGGGGCAGGGAGCGAGTTACTGGGAGGGTTTGATCCCATGTGCTTCCTCAGCTTCTCTTTGGTGCTGTAAATTCTGGATCAAGAACCCAGTGAGAAGCCTGGAGATGGTAGGTTTGCAGCTGTGGGATGCAGAAAAGCTGCTCCTGCTTTGGTGTCCCAGCTACATGTGTCTTGCAGGGCATGCACAGGGGCAACACTTGCTTTTGAGGGTCATGGAGCCTGGAACTGCGCTGGGAGGGCATGCTCATCAAACCAGAGTGAGATTTATTTTTTCTGAGGGCTCTGGTTAGGAGAAATGGCAAAGGTTTCTCTCTGCATGCTGTGTTCTCCTAGGCAAAATGTGTCCAGCTTCTTTGAGCAAACCTCAAGGCTTTGGAGGGTGTGCAGCCGAGCAGCAGCTTTGCTGGGCGGGGAGCAGATAGTCCTGGCCAGCCAGAATGGCTTAACAGGCTTAGTGCAGTGTGGTTCTTATAAACAATCATGTGAATTAGTACAAATCTCATTAGATCCGTGCTTCTCCTGGCCTCCTGCGATCCTAATGCCAGGAGCAGCCCCTTGCAGGGGTCCCACACAGTCTCTGGGTGAAGAAACTCTTTCCAAGGAACTCTGAGCTGCTGCTGTGGGTGCTCAGCTCTCGCAGCTGTGTCCCTGCACAGCCATGGCATTTGGGGTTTGCTTTTCTCAGAACCGTTTCCATTAAGCTTAATGGGCGGGAGAGCAGAAATCTAATAGGTAAAAAGCCATTCAAGGTCCTTGGCTATTTTAAACCTAATTTAAAGCTTTGGTCGCTCTGTTAGCGCAGTGATTCAGCTGATGTTGCCCAGGGGTGCTCCTCATGTCTCCCCTTGTTAAGCAGTGGGTGCGTGCTCTGGCTCAGCACCAGCCCCGTGGGGTTGTGAGGCTTGTCCCCAGCAGCTCTGGCTCCTTCAGCTCTTGCTTGTGGCTGGCCTTGGTCTGCTGCTGCGGGGAGCGGGGCTGTCTCAGCAGGGCTCTGTAGCACGTTCCGTTAGGGAATGGTTCATCTCCTGTTGGTGCCATGCTGTGCATGCCTGCTGAACTCTGCCAGCTCCCAGGCAGCAACAGGCCTCCGTGTCTCCTGCTTCTCCTCCCATATCACTCTGACAAGTGATGCAGGATTATCCCTGCTCCAGAACTGCAGCTGCTCCTGGGGTGAAGCACCTCAGCTGATGCTCCAGGGCCTGGGTTGGGTTCCTGGGACCAGTGACAGGAAGCGTCACGGGAGCTTTAATGACAAAAAGTGTTTTTCACATCTCTGCTGAAAGTCTGTTGCTGCTTCACCTCTTGGCAGAGGAGGGATGCAAGCAGCAAAGGACTGGGGCAGGCAGCAGAGCTTGAGAAAGCTGCTCCCCAGGGACCTGGGCTCTGGCGAGGCAGCCCAGGATAAGCGAGCATGAGAAAGCAGGCTTAGCCCTCCAGTCACCCGTTAGATGTGTTTCCGGCTGCTTTTCATCTCACTGTTTTCATCTCATGGTTTAAAAGCCATCTTTTTCCAGCACTGACGCTGCCGCCAGCCCCGGCACAGCTTCAAAGTGGGGCTGTCTCGGGACGGCCGGGAGGAAGAGGCGCAGGCAGGAGATGGAGGGCTGTGTCCCACCTGCCAGCACCACGTACCCGCATCCCAGGGCACTGGGAGGGTCTGGCCTCCAGCAAGCCCCCGTGCACTGGGAATCTGCCCCCACAAGGGGTCTGCGGCTTCCCAGGACAGCGCGGTGGTATAGGGCTGCTTGTGGGGACATGCCAGGGATGCTCTTTCTCCAGACCCTTTTTGTCCCACTAGCATGAAGCTCGGTCTCACAGCAGGGGAGTGGGGTCACCTCTAAGCCAGGCATTGGTGATCTTTGAGAGTTTTGCATCCCCTTTTCTGTGTTCTCACCTTTCTTCTCCACTGTAGCACTCCATAATGCATCTGGGGACAAACACCAGGAGCGGTTGTTGACACCCACTGTCACATACCCAGTTCTGGGGGGACACCAGGGATTCCACAGCGCGTGCTTATGGCGTTAGGCATTTAGACCATCTGGAAGCAAGAAGGTGGTGAGTAGCACCATGCCCAGAAGAGCTGTGATAGTGCTGGCCATCAGGGTGGTTATGCCCATCACAACTCAGGTGATGCTGGTGGATCTTTGCTAGTACAGAGAGCTCATAGCCTGAAGTGCTGGGGCTCTCCTGCAGTCCGAGCAAAGGCTGGGGATGGATTCTGCTTCATCCCGGATCATGCACAAGTGATTTTTTTGCCCTGACGGTGCTGCTTTGGGCAGGAGCTCATGGGTCTGAGCCTTGTGTTTTAGGCTGGAGGCAAGACCTGAATTCAGCTGATGGTGATTTCTGTGGATTTACCAGAAAGACTCTTGGAGTCAGCAGTCATACTTGCTCTTCCTTTTTGGCTCTGCCTCAAGTGAGAAATACCAGATATGCAGCACATCAAGCTGCATCGGCTCTGGAAATAAGCCCCCAAACACCCTTCTGGGCATCATGGGGTGTCTTCAGTGCCCTGAAAGGAGCATCATGGGCAGCACAGGGGAGCGGAGGAGCTGAGCGGGAAACCTGGGCTGCCTAAGGCTGGGTGTGCTAATGCTTAGAAGATGAGCAACCTCCCCAGCTGGAAATGTGCTGCACAGACTCTTCTCTTCTTAGCCTTTATTTGTTTGCTGAGCACCCGGATGCAATTGTCCATTTTTTCCAAGAACTCTTGCTTCAGCAAATCTGTCGGGAGAAGTGCACTTACTACTCAGTGGCAAAATGCTTTCTTGAGATGGAAAAACCTCTTTTCAAGGAAAACATGACATTTCAATGGAAAAGTAACTTTGCATGCTGTTTCTAATTTTAAAGCTCTGCCTTGGAATGCTCCCATGGACTTTGAAATCAGAGCTGGCTCTTATGCTTTCCAGGTTTTATCCACCTTTCCCATATAATTTCAAATCGCTGCCTCTGTTAATGAGAAAATACTAATTATGCCTCAGTGGATTTTGTGTAGATCACTTCCAAAGTCTCATTTCCCTTATCCTATCCTTTTTTCCTGCTTTGTTGTTTTCTTTTTGTTTTGATTTCTTTTTTCCCTCAACTAAAGGCTATAAATACCTTTAGGCCAGACTCTGGGAACACTGCAAAGTCCTGTACCTGGCTGATTCCTCCTGAGTGGGTGAACAAATGGATGTGCTTTCCAGTCTTGCTCTGTACTAAGATTAACTCTTACTTCTACACACTTCCAATTACTGCATCTACTCATTTGTGAAGCAGTTCATCTCCACTCAGTGTTCTAGCATCTATTTCCCCCTGTTAATCTGACTTGTGTCAGGAGGGGGGAATGCTGATGGGAATTTGTCCCTGAATTCTGTGTAGTCCTGGTCTGGCCTCGCTGTTTCACTCTTTCAAAGCAGAGGAGTAAAACTGGACTTGAGTCAAGTGCTGCAGCTGCCGGAGCCAGCAGAGGGGAGGCGAGAGCAGAGATTCTGCTTTTCCCCTCTCCACAATAAACTCCAGGAGAGGGAAAAAAATGGCTACAAGCTTATTTTTCTTATTATTTCCCAAAATAAGAGCAATCTGGTCAAGCTGATGGTAACAGTGGTGTCAATAGCAATCAGTCCAACAGCAAAGCAGTGGGGTGGGCAGAGGCTGAAGGGTTCTCCCCATCCCTTATCCTGCTGATTCAGGCTGCTGAGAGCTGCGTTTCTCCTGCAACACCCCTTGGCATCCCAGCCCTTGAACCCCACTTCCACCACCTGCTTCTCCTCTCTCTTTGGTTGGCAAGCAGGGCAGGTGTGGCATAAACCATCACACTGGTGGCCAAACCTTCTCAGGGCCACATCCTGCCCGGCCCCTGTGGGGTCCACTGACCAACGCACCCCTCTCCTTGGCAGAACTTCTACTGGCAAAGTCCTGGGCTCCAGGAGAGCCAGGGAATATTTACACTGGGAGATAATATCATGGTGCTGCTCGAGCTGTCCTTTGAGGTGAAGCACAAACAGGTTCGTTTAAACAAGGTCACCCCTTCAACAGGTTTAAGTGGGTTGCATTGTAAAATGAATTTATTTCAACAAAACCGTTTTTGATAAATTAAAGCAGCGCCATTCTGTATATAATTTCTATAAACAATCTTCTCTAATGTTTACCTAACCTGGGCATGCAGAAACTCTCCCACATTAAATATTAGATGAAAAGGGGCTATGAAAGCTTGAAATAATTTGTTTTTTTCTTTTTTTAAGCAAGAAAGCCAGTGTGCCATGGGAAACTTCTTTGCTGCTTTTGAGCTGAGGCTCTTCAGGCTCCTGCCCAGGGTGAAGGGAGGTAAGCCCCTTTGCTGCCATGGCTTCATGTTGGGGTTTTTTATTTCCAGGGCTGTAGCAGAACTGTAGTGTGGGTCTTGTTGGGTGCTGGCACCCATCCCTGTGCACCCCTGTGTAGCTGGAGGTTGGAGGTGTGATGGGCTATCCCCTCCTGTGTCACGTTTGCAGGGTCCTGGAAAGCTTGGGATTCTCCCCAATTTGTGAATTAATGGTAAAGCGCTTATTAATTTATTAATTCAATGGCTGCAGCCTAGCCTTGCTTCAGGTGCTGTTTGGGAGAGCTGAGAACTGTTTGTGAAGTGCTGCGGTGTTTCGGGCTGTGCTGGGCTGTTTAATGAGTGATTTGGATACTTTCCTTGAGCACTCTGATTGCAAAGCACCAGTGGAAAAGGTGGACATGACTTCAGTGAGGACAAACTGTCCAGCCTATAAAAGATAGCTGTGGTAAGTGAGAGATCTTTTGCCTGCAATGAGACTGAAATTTCCCTGATAGGGAATGTGTCATTTTGACTGAGTTTGGGTGAATTTGGGCTGTTTGTTTCCAGAAAGAAGGAAGGGGTGAGTGAATTGGATCTGTTCCTGCAGAAAGTCCCAGCCTGGACAAAGTGAGTCCTTTCCAGCTTTGCTCCTCAAAAGCAGATCACTCCATTCCCTCAACTCCTTGGGCTGGACTCTTGTGCTTGTAGGAAAAGTCTTAAGCAAAGTCCTCACTGCAGGTGACTTTTCCCTAAGACATCATCGAACCCAGTCCCAAGTCCCACTGTTATGTGAAAATAAGGAGACCATGCTTTGCAATTAAGCATAGAGCTTAATTGGATTGGAGGGAGGGCAGCAGAAACATTTCTGCTGAATAATTCAGTATTTAGAAACGCCCTTACAGCACATGTCTTGCTCAGCTGTTCAGATCCTTATCTGGAGCCTGCTAAGCCAACGATTTCATCATGAGTTAAATTATTCAGTAATATATAGACTAAATTTGGCCCTTTTAGGATTGTCAGGAGTATTAATCCAGTGAGCTGCACCATGGGGCTGTTTGCAGATCAATCAGCTGCCGCAGCCACAATGGTTCCTGTGGAGAGCTGATGCCATCAGGGGAACACCCACCCCAAAACCAGCCTCCCCGCACCTCCAGCACCTGAGAGCCAGAGACCCCCCAGCTGGGATGCCCTGGGCTCTGTAGCATTTTCTGTTGCCTTTTGGGAACAGTTTCTAAAAAAGTGTTTTGGTTTTTTTAGGCTATTTAGATGGTTTTCCATTGTCTGCTCTGGCAGGTGAGAACCTGAAACGCTCAGATGGGTGCTGCTGTTCAAAGCATTAATGGCAGTGGCCAAGCAATGCCTTGTGAGCACAACTGTGTGCAGGGGAGAGAAGGGATAGAAAATGGTGTAGGAGACAGGAACAATGTGAAAGTATACAGGAGATAGGAGTGATATAAAATGACACAGGGGACAGGAATGATATAAAGCAGGTTCTGGCTGCAGGGCTCATGATCTGAGTGAGTTCCTGTCTGCTGGGGATGAGGTGGGACCCCCAGCCCACAGCCAGTGCTGGGACTGGAACAGGCTCAGAGTGACTTTTGTCACTGTCTTCAGCACAAGTGCATAGAAACCCTTTTTCTTACAGGCAGGGAGAGGCTGCAGTGATCTGATGTGTTACTTCAGGGCTTTGTGGATACTGAAATTGCTGAATCTGCCTAAAATGTGTGTTAAAAATCAGCTTATCTTCCAAATAAACCCTCAGAAATTTCAGTGTCTCCAAGATGTGCTTGGAAACGATTTATCCTTTTTGCTTTTGGTGTTTCCCTGATTCTTTTCAGCATTATTTTCAATGACACTGTGTTACCAGAGATCATTTTTGGTGGATAACACGGAGATTTATGGAGAATTTTTGGAGAAACCAGCAGTTAAATCTGGTTATCATTGATGTTGCTTATAAAATACACATAGCAATCATGATACTGACCACAGCAGTAAACTGAAAATATATTGAAAGCATAAAGCATTTTTTCAGTTTATTAGTAATACAAAAGTATTTGGGCATTTTTTCCCCCTTGTTAAAAAGAAAGATGTAGAAGTTGTTGCAAGGAAATCTGCAGTAGTGTTGGTCCAAATGCTGATGTGGAGGACGAGTGATGTGCTGGTTTTGTGGGCTTGCAGATAGCAAACAGCCTGCTCTGGACACGTTATGGCAGTGCTGGGGCACATTCCCATCTGCCAAAGGGCTCGTGGAGGGAACCCAACCTGGAGCAGATGCTGACTTGGCATTAATACCAACTGCCCTCATCTTAAGGGGTCCTGGGAGCAGGTTCAGGAGCTGCTGGAGGGCTGGTGACTTTGCAGTGGTGGCACTAAAAGTTGTGACTTTCCCTACTGGCTGCAGCCCCTGATGCTGGGCCAGGTCACCCCTCCTGCTCCCACAGCACAGTTTGGGCACATTGTTGAAGGGTTAACCCCAGCAGCTGCTGGGTAAGTGTAAAAATATCAATAAGGCTGCTGCCAGTCACCCTAAAATGGGAATTTATGGTGGCAGTCAAAGCTAATGTTTTGGATCAATGCAACATCCCTTCTCAGAATGAAAAAATAAATTAAACAGACCATCCTACAGAGGGTACATAACCAGATCAATCATATTTATTGCATTTAATCAAAACTTGATTCAGTTAAATATATTCCATACGATAGCCGTGTGCTTCGTGATGCTGCTGGTGTGGCTCGGCCAGCTCTGACCGCTCAGCGGAGGGAGGGCTCAGCCCATGTGTCATTACGCGTTAATAAGATTAGGGGTATTAATTTGTGCGTGATGCTCTGAGCAATGGATGAGGTGTGTGTATATGTACCCAGGGAACGGATCACGGGGGCTTTACTGTGGATAAATAATACTATTTAGTAACTAATATAATTCCTGCTCCTGCTGCACTGCCCTGTTATCTTGCTGCTGGCTGAGTTTAGAGGGTAAGATGTGCTGCTGCTGTGCAGCATGCTGGCCTTGTACTGAACAGCTGCCACATCATGGTCTTGTAGGTAGATGCAATGGGGCAAAAGCTGCCAAAAACCCCAGGAGGGGCTGGAGCGGGGCGGAGGGATGCAGCACAGGCACGCTGGCTTATGCTGGGCCAATATCCAGGCAATAGAAATGGCAGCCCATGCTGCCACCCTTCCTGTAGAAGAGCCCCCAGCCCCATTCCACCCTTGCTCTGGCATTCCTGCTTTCAGTCCCACTGCTAATAGCATCCACTCATCCTGGTCAGACCCATCCATCCGTTTGGGAAGGCTCTTGTTGTCATCCCTCAGGAGCAGTTCCCTGGGAGCGAGGGGTGCTTGGACCTCCACTGCCCACCCGCACCCACCATGTGTAGAAGGAGGCTTTGATCACACAAAACTTCCTTCTCCTCCTGGAAGTTAAATATTAGAATTTTTCCTAGCTGCATATATAATTCACTACATTAATCTTCCCTTAAAACAAGCTCCTTCCACAAAGCCCCTCTGTATTGATCCAACAAAGACAATTATATATTATGGCGGGAGGGGGAAACAGCTGAAATATTTGAGATTGGCCCTTCAGCGGGATTTATTACGTGTCTGAACTATAGTGTCTGCCTATTTTTTATTCTAAGCCCCTATGACAGGGGTCATGTCTTCCTCCATATACTGTACAGCGCTGTGCAGTCCGATGGGGCTATATTAAATACTCGGGATGATTAATCACACTGTATAAATAACACACTTCTGTTGTGTTCGGAGGCGTGCACGTGTGTGTACGGCAGCGGTACCTCTGTACCCTACAGCCAGGGCACCATCTCCAGTGACAGGTACTGCTGCACAAGGTAGTTGCTGGGTCTCAAGTGTCGTGGTCTGCCTCTGAAGTGCTCCTTGGTATGTGCAGAAGGTTGGTCTGGACACCATCAAGGTCCGTTCCAGCCTAGATTTGTCCTGGCTCTCTGTTTTTTCCCAGCACAGTTGGTTGCAGTGACCTTTCCAAGCAGGATGCAGGCCTGGGACATCTCCTAAAGGTAATGCAGAGCATGAGACCAGGGGCTTTTTGGTTCCCTGCCTTTCTGTGGGAGCCCATCACTCTGCCTCAGGGCGCAGAGCCCCAGGGTTCAGGGTAGATGACTTTTAGGAGGATGATCATGTACTCTTTCCATCCATACCCCAAAATAAAGGGGCAAAGCAGCCAAGCGGAGGACATCTGAGAGTCTGTGTAGGGAACGAGAAAATAATGAATGACCAGGATTGACTGTTTGTAAATGTGTGTGAGATTAATGAGCGAAGGCTTCTCTATAACACAGAAGGCATGAAATCAATCCCGTGCTCCAAGAATAATGAGGGAATCAATAGGATTACGAGGTTAAGGCCGGAGTAAACCTGAATGACAGCTGCAAAATAAATTTTATTTGGAGGACGTGGCTGGGGTTAAATGAAATGTAATAAATAATGTAAAGTATTTAAGGGGTGGGGAAACGGCCCAGAGATGTAAGGAAGAACAGAAGGCCCCACAGTTGCTAAATCTGTCCAGTTTATATCCATGGTGTGTTTCCTCAGGCACGCAATGAGTGTGACATACACCATGTCTGTGGCTGGGCCAGTCACACTGTAAGGTTGTCCCCTCTCCTGTCACTGTCTGGGACAAGGACAGGAGCAGGGCATCCGCCCCTGCATGCTGTGGTCACTTGCGGGGACACAGACCCTTCTGGCAGTGAGTGCCTGCAGCCACTCCACCTTCATGCTCGTGGTGGGCACGTTCCATCTCACTCTGCTTCTCTGGACATGGGGCAATGCGGAGCTGTGAGGTCTGAAGGGGTTTGGTGTCCTGCTGACCTTGGCTTTGGGTTGAAAGTTGTGCAGGTGGATGTAGGGCTGGGATTTCAGGTGCTTGGCACCTTCTCCTGTGTGGCTTTGGGAGATAGTTGTAGAAGAGCTCACTGTTGTATCTGCTGCTGTCTCAGAGCTCAGCGACATTCAATGCCTCGGTGAAAATTGAGCTGCTCTGAAACACTGGCCACAGGGGTGGGTGCCAAACCGGTCTGAACCCTGACGCTATACTGGTTGCACTGATTTTTCTGAGATGATTAACTTCTGGTCCTGCTCCTCCCTGCTAGGAGTTCTCAGGAACTGAGTTCCTGGATTTGTGGTCAGTGATTTAGACACAGAGCCCAGCCCAGAGAGATGTCAACTATTTCTACCCCTGAGGATACACGTATCCCGCCCCAGGAGGAGCACCCCTGAGCAGAGGTGGGACAGCAGAGATTTCTCTTGTGAATCTCCATGTAAAAAAAACCTGCTTTCTTCTGCGGTTGGTCCCAGGGGAGCCCACAGGGCACTGCTTCCCCTGGATCCTTTTCCATCAGGTTACCCCACCCTACCAGGGCTTGTCCTCCTGGAGCAAACTGTGCATGTATGGCTCAGCTCTACTAATAATGCCTGCATGTGTTTTTCCAGTCATTAAGTGTATGACTAATAGAGCTGTCCTGGCTGCATAACGCATGCTGACAACAAGGAGCATCAGGGGAGGGGAACAGAAATAGGGGGATATAAAGAAAATAGCTTAAATTTATCCCCTGGCCAGTAGACGGTTTTTCCCTGGAGGTGTTACATGCTCACTGTGCTGGGGTGGGAGGCTGAGGAGCCAGTTGCCTTCTGCCGCCCTTCCTGTTGCAGCTGCCTGGGGCTCTGTGTGTCCGTCTGTCCATCCCAGGCCGTTCAATGTAGCACAGTGGTCCTCTGTGCTGTGATCTGCCCCTATGCAGGGGATGCTGTGGGCTCGTCCCCAGGGGTGATGTCTCTGTGCATCCTGAGCCCACCACGTGTTCACTTCAGCTCTGGCATCACCAGCACAGGCTGCTAATGGCAATGCTGGCTGTCAGTGGTTTATCCCACTGCTGCCTGTTAAGCATGAGCAAGGAAGGGGTTGCAAACCTCTGCATGTGCAGGTGGGTCCCCACTGCCTGCCTGCTGGCCCAGCATCCCTGCGTGCCCCTGCACACATGTGCCTGGTCCAGTTCAGCAGCTCTCTGCTAGGGTCCTGCAGAGCCACCTGCCTCCCACATGAGACCTCTCTGCAACAGGATGCAGAAAATGCCTTTAAGTTTCCTTTTAATGGGTCCTGTAAATCTTGTTTTAGGCTAAAGCTAAAGACATGTGTACTGTTGCCATAAAGGAAGAAGAACAGGTGAGTTCCTGGCTGGCCCCAGACCAGGTGATGTGGGAAGAGCAGAAGCAGCAGGTCGAGGGCCATGGTGATGTTATCCCTCACCATTTGGCACATTTAGGGGCACATTGATAACACCAGGTGAAAACCTCCAGCTGCTCAGGGGGCACAGTCCCCTGTGCCTGGATGGGCTAAAGGAGCAGAGGGGCCCTGGGTGCAGCTGTGGGTCAGAGCTCCAGGACCAGGCTGGAGATATGCATGTCCAAGAGCCTAGGCATCGGTTTTGCTCCAGTACCTCCCATGACATAAGAAGCTGTGCAGGATGGTTTTATTTCATATTTTTACACCGTTGCACAGGCAATCTCAATCTCAAATCCCAGCCCAGAGGTCAGTGGAGAATTGGCCCTGCACCTGCAACCTGAAACCAGCTCTGCCTGGCTGGCGAGCCTCATGCTGCGCTGTTAATTAAGGGTTCAGGGGGTTGTTTTTCTTCCCTGTTTTATTTTGAGATGCTGTTTTGAAGAGCATGGCCAAGAATGGGAATTTCATACAGTAAACAGAAAAGCTGTTCTGAAGTTATGTATTGTTTCTGTTTTCCAGCACGTGGACTAGTATTGATTTATTTTGCAATGTCTCTAGAGGCTTCTGCAAGGTTAAAACGTAGACATTGCATGTTAGGCTGGACTAAGTCCTGGCAGGAAAATGCATTCGGCTCTTTTAATTGGAAAAACATACTCCTTTATCACCTTGAGGCCAAGACTCTACCACAGCAGCACGGGGAGGGCAGAGGAATGTGTACGAGCATGAGATGCTCTGGTTCATGCTTGCTTGAGGGATTTGGTGGGAGGACAGAGCCCCCACCCCACAACCACAGCTGGGTCTGGGATCCCACCATACCCCAGGGGATGGTGGGGCCCTGTGGCCATTCCAGACGGGGAGGCTCCAGCTGACCAAACCTGCCATGAGTTTAAGAAGCCACCATGCCTAAGCTTGGTCCCAGCTCTGGTTTTGCCTCTGTGGGTTCATCCCAGTTGGCGTCAGGGGCCTATCAGGCTCCCAGAGTCCTGTGGGGATAGCTTGGTGCTGGTCCCCAGCAGCTGATGGCAGGAGCTCATCCCAAGTGGAGATGATCTACATCAAGAGCAGGTGAGACCTACATGTGCTGATATCAGACACCTGTTTTCAGTCCATGTAATTATTATTCAGCTGGAGAAGGTGATGGGAAGAGAATCCTTTATCCCTAAGAAGCATTTGACACCCCCTTACATCCTCAAAGTGACTTCCAGATCCTGTGATCCTTTCTTTGGCAGGTTAAGGGACTTGCTCGGGGCCATAGAAGGAGGCAGTGTCAGAGACAGGATGGCTGCTGCTGCGGCAGGTCCCCCTTCTCCATCGCTCCCAAGCTGGCGGTGAGTGCATGCAGCAGAGGCGGAGGTGGGGAGCTCCGCTGGGAAGGTACAAGCTGAGGTTTAGAAATCATGATGTGTGAATTGAAATGGGAAGCAATGGATCTCGGGAATCGCCACAACTGCTACAAGGTGTTCCTGAAGCTGTCAGCAAGCCATCTGCCCACTCACCCTAGGTAAACACCGTGCTGCGGCCAGCCCTCCTTGGAAAAGCCATGGACGGGTCCCATGGGGTGAACCCCACCAGGGTGGCATCATTGTCCTGCGTGGGAACGGGAGGAAGAGGGCTCTGGCGTGTGCATGTGGTGGGAGCCGTGCTGCCTCGCTCGTGTTGGGGCTCTGGAGTGAAGCCCTGGCTGCGGCGCTCGCTCCTCGTAACTCATCCCAAGGACACCCGCGGTGGGGAGGCAGTGGGCGATCTCACAAGGGCCGCCAGCCCCGGCGCGCAATTTATGGCTGCGGGGAAAAATAGCAGCCGGTTTGGGAGCAGAGCGGCGTGCAGGAGGAGCACGCCTGGGGTCAGGCTGCTGCCCGGTTTCTCTCACTCAGAGCTCATTATTCAAGCATTGACTCTGCCCGTCGCTCCCCTGTGCACGTTGCAGCCACCCCGACTGCACGATGGATGCCCTGGGGAAGGTGAGGGACATACGTGCAGCAGGACATGGCTTGAGACACCACGTGGAAAGCCTGCCACGGTCCTGTCCCACTGCACATCACAGCTCCCAGCAGAGCTGGGGCAGTGGGGATGTCACCTCCCATCATGGGGACATCTGGGTCACTGATGCTTTTCACCATGAGGCACCAGTGTTTGTGGTGAGCTGGCTTGGAGGCCACGTGGAGTGGTGAAATGACCATGGGCTGGCCTGTACACAGTGAGGCAGGCAGGCAAGTGGCCCTGAAATGGCTGATTAAAAAATTTGGGTGACCTGGGATGACACAGGTGGCTGGTGAGTCTGTTTGGCCCCAGAAACGTGCCCTGTGGGTCGGGACTGCAGCATCACTGCCAGCACTGAGGGTGGGAACAGGAGGATGGGCCCACGGCTGAGACAAACCCGGCAGTGCTGGGGCACATTCCCATCCCCATGGGGTTGGGGTGCAGCCCTGGGCGGTACCCCCAGCCCCATGCCTGCTGCATGCCCGGGAGTGTTAGTCGTGGCATGCCTCAGTTTCCCCTCTGCATGGGGACAGCAGTGCCCCTGTCCCAGGGTGCCCAGGGAGGAGTACTGAGCTTTGGTAAGTTCTGGGGCTGAGTGAGCTGCAGAAAAGCAAATTTGTGAAAGAACGGGTATTTTTGTAAAATGAGGCCAATGAGTGCAAAAGTCCAGCTGCTCCTGGGTCATCTGTGTATGGAGGACTGCAGAGGGTCACAATTTTGGGGCTGAGCCCCTTGCCGAGGATGTTGGGCTCTGCATTAGCCTGAGGCTCTCCGTAGTGCCAGCCGGTGCTCCTAGTCCTCCAGTTCACTCACAATTCAAAATAAATACAGGGAGCGAACATGACCTTGAGTGCATAGTCTAAAGCTTTTAAAACTCTCCTCTAATTCTTTTAACTTCCCGCACATCTATCCTCTGCACCAGCCTCCTCATTTCTCTTTCTCTACAGTAAACTTATACCCTTTCTAAAGTGCCCGGAGAAGACGCCACAGATGAAATGTTGCTTTAGCTTAATTTCCTATTCCTAACATACGCTTTAATTAATGTCATTTGCTTTGATTTGCTGCCAGCATGCCAGTGCAGCACTTCCTTCGTTTCCCAACCTTTACCATAACCTTGTGGGAATGAGTATCAGGTGTTCCTGGCTGACTTCATCTGTTTCAGGGCATTTATCTTGAGCTCTGTGGCTTTTCTGTGCTGTGTCGGTGGCACCAGCACAGAGGTAAAACCGCAGCATCCTCCTTCACTGGAAGTGCTGAGCGTGTGAGGGACACAGAGAAGGATGCTTGTATGTAGAGCACTGACTAACGGTTCTTATCCATGTGTTTTATGCTTTCTAGGGCTGAAGGTTCAATCCAGAGCGGCGAGGAACACAGCAAAAGGGAATAGGAGGGATGAAACGCCCGGCTTCTCGTTTCTCTGTGTCAGGATCAGATGTGTCCATGCCATCAGCCTGGGCATGTGCTCATGGTGGTGGAGCAGTGGTTGGGATCCTGGGCAGAGCCCCTTTGCCTCCTCCTGGAGCTGGCTGTCAGCTAAGTGCAGTGAATGGGAGGGACAAAAGCTCCTGGTCTCCCTCCATAGCAGCAGCCGCACTGAGGCTCCGTGGTACAAACCTTCTGCTTCCTGCTGCACTGAGCAACAGGGCTCTGTGGGTGAGAACAGCATCTCCTGCTGCCACCACCACTCCTGCTTCTCCCCAGATTTCATCCAGTTGGTTTATGACAGGTGCAGATTGACCAAGAGAACTGAGAAGTCCCTCTTCCATCCCTCCCGTTGCTCCCGCTGCCCTCATCATTCAACACAGCTGAAGACACGCGATGCCCTCCCTCCAGCTGGAGCTGTCCTGCCCTGACTGCACCACCAGGTCAGCACCCTGAGCTGCTTTGCAAGAAGGATAACTGTTAATTTGGGGGATCTTCTTCCTTCCGTTCTCCTGATAGAGCCAGGTTGGTCTCCTGTCCCAAGCAGAAAAGCACCGTTAAGCGCCCTACGACTTTCTGTAACTGGTATGCTTGAGAGCAGCTCACTGTACAGCAGAGCCTGGAGGAATATTTAGCAATTGTCTATTCTGGCCCCAAATCCCTGGCACTTGCGTACAGCAGGCCTGAAATGGCCCCTTTCCCAGACAGCTCCTTAAGCAAGGCTTTCCTGTCTCTATTTAATGAATCTCAGCCATCCTTTCTCTCCTCACTGGAGCCAGGGGCAGATGTGTGAGAGGGAGAGTGCTCCAGTCCAGCACTTCATCTCTCTCCAGTTTCCCTCCTTCTACCTGCAGCATTTGGGGTCCCACAGCAAGCCATATCCCATGAGGAGGAAATTCCCAGCTTCCGGGCTCCATCCCAGTTGGCTATCGTTTCCCTTCCCATTTGCTCCTATTGAGAACCCTCCCCAGGAACGTGAGTGTGATGCCTCTTTGCAGCTCTTCCCCCCTTTCTACCAGGGCTGTGTTTCATCACAGCGTCCCTGGCGCAGGACAGAGGCGTGGGAAGGGTGTGACAGAGCAGAGAGCGAGCTGCCACATCCCAGAGGCCAGCTGGCAATGTGGGGTGGCTTCCTGGTGGGCAAGGTGACCCTCAGCCTGAGGACTTGCTGCTTCATGGGAGACACTGTGAGGGAAATTCCATCCCGACATGTCCTGACCAGAAGGATGCAGTAGTGAATTCTGATGGGCTTTGCCGACCTGCTTCCTAGGTCGGGTGGTTTATTCCCCCTTCCCTCCCTCCCAGCACCAGCTCCACAGCAGCTTTGCAGCCTCCCAGGGCTGGGCTGGCCCCACAGCTGCTCCCCCTTCATCTACAGGGCAGAAACCCTAGGCCATATCTCTGCCCTGTGCAGCAAAACCCCTCCCCGAGGCGGCCCCTTTCCGCAGCCTCCTGCTCCCCAGACCCCGGAGCAGCTCTCTTCCTCCCCACTCTCATCTGTCTCTCACCTTGCCTTCCTCCATCCCGTCTGGCCTCCTCTTCGCCAGCAGCTCTGCATCCGGACACGCGTTTGTGCTTCTCCACTCCCTACGCTCGCTGCTTGCACTGCTCGCTGCTCCCCTCCACCTTTTAAATCACCGCTGCCTTCCAGCACCCCGAAAGCCTCACGCCCTTTCCATCTGCCCTGGGTGATTTAGCGAGGAGCTGGAACAGGACTGACCCCCAGGAGCATGATACATGGCTATCACAGGCATCTGGCAAGTGTTTAAATCCCCAGGGTCTCCATTTGCTCCTGACTTAATGTTTCCCATGAGCCCAACAGAGGGGATGTTCCCCCACCCATTGCTACAGGGCCGAGCCCTGCTTTGACCCGCTGCCTTGCTGCGGGGTCTGGCCCTGGCCCAGGGAGGAGGAGGAGGAGGCTTCTCTCTGGGCAGCACCATGGTAGAGAGCAAGGGCTTGTGTGCTCAGGCCTGGGAGGTGGTGGCTTTGCTGATGACTGAGGTGATGCTTTTGCCTAAATAGCAACTGGGACACTAGGGTAAACAGTGTGGGCTGCAGCCTCTGTCCCAAAGCAGTGGTGCTCGCCGGGCACCACCAGCACACACTTGTGTTGCTGTCCTGCCTCGCTCGTGCTGTTGGTCAGGGGGGGTCTGTCATAGGTGTAACAGTTAAATGTGGCTGTTTGACCTCACTGGCCCTGTTTGCCATGGCAGAGCAGTGCCCTGTGCCGCACTGGGGGCTTGGACAGGGTCTGCACAGTGCTGGCAGCTGGCTGCCTTCATCCGTCCCGCTGGGAATTTCTTACCCAGATCATCCTTCTTCACCCCGGAGAACAGTGATTTCCCATAGCAATAACCTCCTCCTCATCCCCAGCACAAATTAAATAATCTGTTTGGGCAGGACTTGCCCCTGCACAGGGACGGGTGGATGATGCCAAGTACATGCTGCAGAGCCACGACGCGTTGCTTTGAGAGCGCGCTGGGCTGGTTTTGCAATACCTTAAGGCAGTTTCTTTCTCTGATGCAAGGCTTCTGAGACAAGCCTCTCCTCACTTCTTCCTGCCTGGTGAGAAGTGGCTTGCAGTGTTGTCGCTCGGTGGATTTATGTGCGTCTTTGTTTTTCGCTTGTAGTCAGAGCAGCTTACCCAGGAGGTTCCTTGCATCCTCTCCTGCTCCACCAAGTTCTCCACAGAACACCAAGCTGCCCCAGGGCTGCTTTCCCACCTCCGTGCACACTCCAACCCATGCTGCTGTCCAAGTCCCTTCTCTCCAGGGCTGCCCTCCAGGCCTTGGCCAAGGTTACCCAGTGACCATGGCACGTCTAACCAGGGGCTTGTGTGACCAGAAGCACCGACCCACTGGTGTCCGCACGTGGAGCAGCGATGGCAGGGCCTGCTCGGACCGCATCCCGCAGCACCGTTTCGGCTTGGTGAGGGAAGCGGAGCGGAGCTGTGGCTGCTGTGCTGCTTCCAGCCGGGCTGCCTAAAAAATCACAACACAGAGCGCTGGGCATTGTTCTGCTTTTATTTTTTAGACCATTATTTTCATTTCGGCACAGCCCCGTTTGCCTGCTCCCGTGCTCCAGCACGCTGTAGCTTTAGGGCGCTTTCATTAAAAAAAAAAAAAGTAGTAATTGCAAAGCAGATGAAGCAATATTTTGTATATATATGTATTGAAGTTAAATCAGACCTTTGGCTAGGAAAGGCCGCTGGGGACTATCTCAGTCTGACGTTCACCAGGGCAGTGATCTCTGGACTGTTTGTTCTTACACAGAATGTTGCCGAGTGTTGTCACAGTAAAGTCTCTTCCATGCAAAATATGCAATGGACTTGAAATGTTATTTTTCTAGATGCTACTTCAAAAAATACTAAGATGGCATACCGAAAAATAAAAATCCAGAGCATTTAGACAAAATTCGTTTTAAAAATTAAAACTATTCCACAATTGTTTGCTTGTATTTGTAAAATATTTAAGCTTTTAAAAAATGTCTCGATAGATGAATATTCGTTCATAGTTTAATTATTACTGGTTACATAGTGAACGCTGCCTGTTTGGATCCTACATGGCTCTGCTTGAAATTATGAGGGGTAAGTACACTTGGTACGCTAGAACAGAATTATCAAATATCCCCCAAATATTTAAAAACAAATTGGAATACGGTTGTTCGTTTGATTTACCCAGATCCAACGGAGCTTGGTGCGAGTCAGAGTAACGCATTCGTTTACAACGTTTTAAAACATTCGTTAAAATATTTACTTAATGGTCTAAAACAAAGCCTTAGAGCTTACAGAAGTGCCCAGGTCAGGCACATACATGCGGATAAATCGACGGAACGATTGAGAAGCAGAGCACCACTTGCCTTTAAAACCGTGTGTATTTTCAATACCCCCTTAGTGCACCTATTTTAGGCAGATGCTTAAGATAAAAGGGCCACACGTCAGCCCGTATCTTACCCACGCTTCCTGTCATCGTTCCTTTGCAATTTAATTTTGTGTTTTCCTTTCAGCCTGGAAGTGTTTGGTACCAGTCTCCTGGCAAAAGAGCCTGAGGAATGGAAGGGTAAAGAAATATGACCCAGCTGCTATGCACAATGAGGTTTGTAAGTCCTTGTATGGTATAAATAAGCATATTACACAGTTATTAGAGATTTGGCACTGTCCCTGTTTAGAAGCCCGAGTCCGATGCTGTGTAATTCCTCCCGAGCACAGGCACAATTCACTATTAGCACTCCATTCTTCCAGCCTTATTTACTGGCCAAATTCGGCAACTTTTTCTCAGTCCTCATCCATTCAAACCCTCCTCGGCAGTGTAAACCGGTGAGTTTCCTCTCAAGCCAATAAATCTATGCCAGCCCATGCGGCCGGGGCTCGGTCCTGACTTCACGGGAGCCGGGGCCGGGCCCCGCGGGGTTCTCCCCCCGCCGCCCTCCCGCCTCACACGGGAGCTCCGAGCCGCGGCCGCCGTCGGGGCCGCCCGGT
>VZZY01008873.1:9526-22456 GCA_013400335.1 Eurystomus gularis | reverse complement strand
TTTTATTTTACTTTAATTTTTTATCAGATTTTTCAATTTTATTACCTCTTTTTACTTTCGTTTTGTTTTACTTTATTTTTTTAATCTGATTTAATTTATTTTATTGTTTATTTTTTACTTTCATTTTATTGCACTTGAATTTTTAAATCTGATTTTCTTTTATTTTATTTTATTATTACATTTTAAAGGCAGCGGGCAGGAGGTGCTGGGCTCCCTCCTCTCTTCCCCACCTCGGGCAGCGCAGGGGGGAGCAGCGGCTGAGCAGAGCTCGTGGCACCCCCGGGCAGGGGAGCTCTGCGGGGTGTGACCCAGACTCGGGGGGCGGCCCCGGGGGGGCCACGGGTACCCCCACACCGTGCAGCTCCGGCCTGCTCCCCACCCGTGCAGAGCAGCTCCCCACCACGGCTGGAGCTCCGAATGGCGGCACAGAGCACATTATTCTGCTGAGATCTGGCAAGATTTGGTGAGATCTGGCAAGATTTGATGAGGTTTGATGCGATTTTGCAAGATTTGATGAGATTTGGTGAGACTTGGCGAGATTTCATGAGATCTGGCGAGATTTGATGAGACTTGGAGAGATTTGATGAGATCTGGCAAGATTTGATGAGGTTTGGCGGGATTTGATGAGATTTGGCGGGATTTGATGAGATTTGCCGAGATTTGATGAGATTTGGTGAGATCTGATGAGATTTGGCGAGATCTGCTGAGGTTTGGCGTGATGTGGTGCAAGTACGGAGATGACTGGGTGAGTTTTACTGCCTTTTGGCAAGCTTTGCTGGAGTTCAAGATGGGAGGCGCGATCTGCTGAGGTCTGGGCAGAGGACAGACGCCGATGCTACCCTGGGCCCACCAGGACCCACCATGGCCCGGACCCCCCCTGCCACTGCCCTGGGGCCCGGCACCAACATCACCGCAGCCCTCCAGCTCTTGTGACACCTCCCATTGGGCAAGACAAGGCGCCCGGCACCGCAGGGCCCAGTGGAACGTGCTGGGCCTGTTTGACCGACCTCCGTGAACCCCAAACCCCAGCTGGGCGACATGGCCACCAGCTCCTGAGCTGCTCTTGGCACCTCCCTGTCATCTCCAGGGGTTTGGGAGGCTGGAGAGACGCCGCGGGCAGCTCAGCAGCACCGAAATTGGGGTCACCCACATTTGGGCTCACTCTGCTTTTCAAAAGCTCGGTTTTTGCTGTTGAAATCTCTTCATTTTCATTAGATCTTTCAGCACCTCATTAAAGATTTTGCATTTAATTCCCCAATCCGGGTTGTTCTGGGAAGACGCCGCGCTTGGGGCCTACAGGAGAGCTGGGGAGGGACTTTTTACAAGGCCTTGTAGTGACAGGACAAGGAGTGATGGGTTCAAACTGGGGGAGGGGAGATTGAGATTGGATGTGAGGAAGAAGTTCTTCACTCTGAGGGTGGTGAGACACTGGCACAGGTTGCCCAGGGGGGTTGTGGATGCTCCGTCCCTGGAGGTGTTCAAGGCCAGGTTGGACGGGGCCTTGAGCAACCTGGTCTAGTGGGAGGTGTCCCTGCCATGGCAGGGGGTTGGAGCTGGATGATCTTTGAGGTCCCTTACATCCCAGACTATTCTATGATTCTACGATGGAGACACGACCACTCTGGCACTTTCCCAGAGGTATGCCCAGGAGGGTAGATGTCACCAGGACCATGTGTGAGGACCAGGGGCTTTCACCCAGAGCTGACCCATGCCAGGGATGGGCTCTGCAATGGGGCAGGGGGGTCTGTGGGGACCCTCAGGGTCTGAATCCCCCCCAAGAGCATCCTGCCCACGTGCCAGGGTGAAACCTGGATGCTGTCGAAGCACCCAAAGTCATGCTGGCAACCCCTTCTGACCACAGGTGGCAAAAGGTGCAAGGACCTGTCCTGGTGGGAAGCACCAAGGTAAGGATGCAGGAGGCACCAGGATAGAGATGCATTACTTGGACACCCACGCAGGAGATCCAGCATGGCCCAGGTCCAGTGGGAGATGGGTGCTAGGAAGAGGTCCCAGGCTATCTTCTGAGCCAGGTGGGGCCAGGTTTGATCTCAAAGATCCCACCAGGTCTCTCCTGACCTGGGGTGGGATGTTGCATGTCAAGGTCGAGCACAACCAGAGCATCAGGCAGGGCTGAGCAGGATGGGGTAGACATGAGGGACAGCTGTGGCTCCCCATCCCCAGGAGAAGCAGGGATAAGGCCAATGGTACCATCTCCTGGCCATGGTGAGGGCTGCAATGGTGGGATGAAGGCTGTGAAAGCAGGGTGTGAAATGGAGGCTGTGAACAGGGGCTTGTCCACTTTGCATGAGGAGGTGTTTCACAAGGGATTCGGGGTTGGGCCGATCCCTGTGGTCATGGTACTGAGCTGCAAAGATGGAGCTCAGTCCTGGGTTTTGGGGTGCTGGAGATCCTTGGTGCAGGTTGGACAGGGTAGTCCTTGCACCAGCAATACCAGAACAACAAGGTGAGTGAGCATCATGCTCACCTCATCTCAACCTCAGTGACTGAGATGCCTCCGGGGTTGCAGAGCAACCAGAGTGCCTGTGGTCCCTTGGTGGGGCACTTCATGGCTCTTATCTGCTCTTCTCTTGGGCCAGCCCTACATGACCCATCCTTGGGGTGGTGGTTGTTGAGCTCCTGTGACCACCCACCTTCCGGAGGTGAGAACACTCACTTCGCTCAGGGAGCTTTGCTGAGTGATGAGCGCATCACAACTCGGGTGTTACTGATGTTCCTTCACCACTTAGAGCTTCTCTCTTCCTTCACCTGCCTTTGCATGTGTTGCTACCAAGTCCGTACCCTCCTGTCTTCTCTCCTTCCACCACTTTTCTGGTGTTTGCCTTGTGACACGTGAAGGCTTTTATCTGACAATTCACATTTCGTGGTGGCCATTCGCTCCCCGCTATAAAAGTCCTTCAAAAACATTCTAGAAATGACGTGTTCAAATAATCATCTTCAATATGTGCCCAGGGCTCCTTTTTTTTTTTTTACATTAAGGTCAATCTCGGACTTAGGTTTGGTTTGTTAATTAATTTCAACTTGCTGAAAGAACACTCAAGCAGGACATTGTACTTTTTTGGTATGATGTCTTCTGGACATTGCACTCCCCTGAGTTTTTCCCCTGAATTTGCAGGTCCACAAAAAAATACTGTTCCTTGATGTTAGAGCTACCCAGGCAATAGTTCCTCATCCAGATCCTAGACCTAGATCGTACAGCCCAGAATAAACCCAAGATGATCATGATAACTTGGCACTGAAGGATTAAGCTCCAGACGCGTGAGGGTGTTTGGACAGCTGAGCCCACCTCACGTACCTCCAAGGAGCTGGACCTAGAGGTACCTGAGATAGGGAGGGAACCATTTCTCAAGGTTCCCCAAGGGCATCGCTGTTCCTTTCTACCTTGATGGATGATGATTTGAGAACCTGCTCTGAAATTGTGTGGCTGAAGCAAAGGTCGACCCAAGAGTCTTTCTTGATGGAAGGATCAAGATCTTAATTCCTCTGCCTCTGAGCTGCTGAGATTGGATTTCTATTTCCAGCGCTGCTGAATTTCTCGGTGGCCGTTATGAGTTCCAGGTATAGCTCCAACTCCTCGCTCAGTCCTCTGCTTTCTCCAGCGCACACTTTAATGTATTAAACCATGGCAAGCGGTGGAAGGAGAAGAGATGCGTCCCTTCTGTCCCTAGATGGGTTTTTACAGGATTCTAGATGGAGCTCCTGCCTGGAGCCCTGGGACACGGCTTTCCAGGGCTGCCAGGAGTTTGGAAAACAGACAAGGATAAACATAGTTCCCAACCAGAAATATTTTGGTAACGTCACATGGTAAATAGCTCATCAAGGGGTTGATTGTACCCAGCGTGGTGCTTGCTGATCATCTGCAGCTTGAAGGCATTCGGCTTCCTTCCCAAGGGACGCGGGGAGCTCGGGGTCTGCGTGGCGAGGAAAACAAGGACGAGAGAACGGGTGAAAGTCGGGGTGTGGTGTTTGTGAACATCAAGAGAAGAGCAGCAGAGGAGGAAGGGGTTCCTCAGCCTCCATCTGCTCCTCTGGGAAGGGGAAACAAACGCCGTGGATAGAGACGGGAATATTTGTCTTTGTTTCTAAGGAGCTTCTCCTCAACGCAGAGCAGCGAGTCCACTTCTCCCACTGTAAAAATGAGAGGAGCAGAAAGCAGATGAGCTCTGTCAGGAGATGGCTCCCTGGCAGTTAAAGAGCCACGCTCAAACCCTGTGAGGAATGACCTACAGCATGCCACAGTGGCCTTCACCATCAGTGGGGGGGTCCCCCAAGGGCTCCCCATGCTCCAGCTGGAGGTTCATGCACCAGCTTCCAAATGAAGTTCCTCCTTAAGTTGCATCTACGGTTTCCAGGAAGGGAAGAGACCACCACGTCCTGGGCAGAGCGTGTTACAACTCTGCTGTGACACAGCAGTCTCCCGCTTCCCGTGGTCAGATGAACCCAGAAGCAGCCATGAGCCATGGACGTTGTTAACAGGAACAGGCTTTTGCCACAAAACTTCAAGAGAAGCTTGGGTGCTGATAAACTGTCAGCTGGAGAGTCAATGACACCATAGTGGGACGGGAAGATGACAACATCCCTCCCTGTTAGCCCCAGAGAAGAGCAGATAAGAGCCATGAAGTCCCCCAACCAAGGGACCACAGGATCTCCGGCTGCTTTGCCATGTCCAGAGGCAGCAGGATGCCAAACCTGATAAGGAAACCTCCTGCCATGGTGGCCATCAGCTTCCTAGAGGGTTCAGCAAACTATCCAAAAGCAGGTTTGTCATCACTGGTCCCCAGCAGCTCTGGTGGTTGGGGTTCCTTTCATTTGTGTCCCATGAGCGCTCCCGGCCACAGCTCCCAGACACGTGGCCCCGCTGTGGTTGTGAGACTGGGCGGATTTAGTTCTGTTTAATAAAAATAACACTTTCCTCCTACCCCCTGGTGGCCATACACAGCAGGGTTGGAAGAAGAGGAGGAGGAAGGGTTGAAGCTGTGCCTCAGCAGTGTGTTCCTTGGCACAGCTGCACCCTGGCAGGGGGCACAGGGCTGGACCACTCCAAGCAGGGCACCTTCACAAGTCCTCAGGCATCAGCACGTGCTGGAGGAGAGCAGCCCCTGGCCCAGCTTCAACAGGAGGTGGATTTTCACAGACTCACAGGGTGGAAGGAACCTCTGAAGGTCATCCTGTTCAGCCCCCTGCTCCAGCAGGGACACCCAGAGCAGGTTGCCCAAGACCATGTCTGGACAGTTTAATACCTCCAAGGATGGTGATCACACAACCTCCCTGGACAACCTGTGCCAGGGCTCCATCACCAATAAAAAGAGTTTCCTCAGGTTCAGACAGAACCTCCTGTGATTCAGTTGGTACCCACGGCCTCTGGTCCTGCTCTGGGCACCACTGAGAAGAGTCTGGCTCCATCCTCCCTTCAGGTATTTACATATACTGAGGAGATCGCCCTTGAGCCTTCTTGTGACTGAACTGTCCCAGCTCCCTCAGCCTTTCCTCACCAGTGCAGTGCTCCAGTCCATCTCCCTCCATCAAACTCTCTCGGTTGTGTCCTTGTCTCTTTTGTACTGGGGACCCCTGATGATGACCCAGTCCTCCAGGTGTGACCTGGAGTGTTGAATAGACGTCCCCAACCTGCTGGCTTTACATTGTCTAATGCAGCCCAGGGCACCATTCACCTTCTTTTCATGGTCAACCTGGTGTCTACCAAGGCCCCCAGACCAAGTTCCTTCCCAGCTGGGTGTCACCCAGCACAGTGCCTGGGGTTGTTCTGGGCCCCCAAACCCCAATTTGTGCCCAAACTGTCTCCTTAGGGGGATGTTGGAGGTCACAGAGCAGTTTCTGGGCTCTGTCCAGCCCTGCTTGGACCAGAGTTGGCCCAGAAATGGAGAGATCAGAGTCCCCAGGGCTCATCCTGGCTCCTCCTGCCTCTGGGCTCAGGGCATGAGGCCAACCCCTCTCAATGGTGAGGGAAGACTCTTCTGAACATGGGACACCAGGAGTTGCTGCTAGAGCCACCCCCACTCAGCCTCTGTCCCCAGGGTCAGCATCTCTCCTGCAGAAGACAAGAGTGGTGGCCCAGGTGGGGGGAGAGGCTGGTGCCAGCTCCAAAAGTGGGAGCACAGCTTGGGCAGCTCTTTCCCACCCCTCCAGGGATTTTTTTGGGGGGAAAAAAAAGGAGCAGCACAAGGAGCGCTGAGATCCTCAGTGCTTTATTGGTCATGTGGACAGGAGCACTGGTCCCTTCCTGGGGACAGCAGATAAGGCCATCCCCACATCAACACAGGGACACCACAGGACTGCAGAGCTCACCCATGGGAGAGGACTCTTGGGGTCTGGGTCTACCCCAGGTTGGCCAGGTCATCATGTGAGCTGCTGGAGGAGGTTTCATCCCCACCACTCCCTGCTCCTCTCTCACCAGCTGCTCTGGGTGGTTCAGAGCTGGGGTGGCATGGCCACACTGGCACTGCTTTCTGCCTCCCCTGCAGCCACAGCGCTCCCACCTTCCTCCTTGTCTTGGTCTGTCAGCACCTCTGAGAACGTGGGACCTTGTTGGGGCAGAGACCCAGAGGCTTGGTCCTCCTCCAGGCTGCAGCCCAGGTCTGTGGACAGATGGACAGGGAAGTGTGAGGAGCTGGCTGCTCAGCCTCCCTCCTCTGCTGGAGGAACACACACTTCAAGGTCAGGCTTGATGAGGCTCTGAGCAACCTGACCTAGGTAGATATCCCTACTTGTGTAGGGAGCTCGGACTAGATGACTTCTAGAGGTCCCTCCCAGCCTAGAACATTCTATGTTTCTATGATCTGGCACCCATGGGCCAGGTGATGCGGACCCCAAAGATGCAGACCCCAGATCCCAGGCCTGCAGAGTGGGATGTGCCTGTTCTGAGGCTGCATCAGAGAAGGCCCCTTGAGGATGAGGATGGAGAGAACTTTGGGGCGCTGAAATTGGCCTGGAGCAGACATGCCACAGTGAGGACATGCCCAGGTGTTTGGTGGCACCAGGGCAGGTTGGAGCAAAGGTGGGGGAAGCTGCTCAGGAGCAGGAGTTGGGGGTGACAAAGCAGAAAGTGGGGGTGTGGGATGTGTTGGGGATGACGCTTCAGGGACCATCACCTTCCTCATCCTGAGCTTCGGACGCTTTCTTCTCCAGGCTTTGGGACAGCAGGGTCAACCTGTTGAGGGCCAGCAGAGCTTTCCCTGTTTTCTAGGGAGAAGAGAAGGAACACTGAGCCCCATCAGAGCCATCCCCATCCCCACGTCCTCATCACCTCCCCAGGTACCTGCCACTTCCGGCGTGTCAGGAACTGCTTGATCCTCTCCTTTGACAGCACCTTGGTGCTGCTGGGCTGGGGCTGCTGGAGCCAGGGGTGCAGCATAGCCCCTGCACTGGAGAGCCGATGGCTGGGGGCAGAGAGGGCGGTCATGAAGGGACTGCTCCACCATCAGATGTGGTCATGGCCCCACAGAGCATCCCCTCCACCGACCACATTCAGCACTTTGCCCTGCCCATCCCCTCAGCACCCCAAAGCCCATCCCCTCAGCACCCCAAAGCCCATCCCCTCAGCACCTCACAGCCACCTCCAGATCCTACCGGGGGTCTTTCTGCAACAGTTGGCTGATGAAGTCCTTGGCTTGCTGGGAGATCTCTGAGAAGGTCTCCTCCTCAAAGTCCCACCGGGCAGCTGTGATGTTGCTCAGTGTCTCCATGTCATTGTCGCCCTGGAATGGGGACTCTCCACTCAGCCTGGAGAGGTGACACAAGGACATCAGTGACAGCTGACCCTCCAGCCCAGCCTGCTGTTCCCAGGATGCCACTCACAGGATATAGCAGATGACACCAACACTCCACATGTCCGTGGAGAGGCCCACAGGCTCAAAGGCGACCACTTCTGGAGCCATGAACTCAGGGGTGCCATGCAACACCTTCACAGGCGTGTCAGGAGCTGCAGAGAAGATGCAATGGTCAGGTGTCCAGCCAGGATCTCCTCGAGGCAGGTGTCCAGCCACACACCAACACATGCCGGATATATGAGCCCCTACACCCAGGTGGAACTACCCCCTCCAGGACCCATCACAAGTCTTGGTGCTCTCCTAGAGCATCTCTGGGTGCTGGGGTCTTGGGGATCTCCATCTTGGAGGCAGGGCTGGGGACATGCAGGTTTCCCCAGAATATCTTACAGTCACCAGAAGGACCCTGATCTGGTGCCACAGGGCTGCCTGTCCTAGAGACACAGGCAGGAGGATGCCAGGCTCCTTGCTGATGGGCCCGGCCAGATCAGGTCCCTGTGATGGTGACAGTCCCTGCCCCAGTTCCCCCATTCTTGCTCACCCAGCTTCCGCGCCAAGCCGAAGTCAATGATCTTGAGCCAGTGGCTGCTGGGACTAATGCAGACGATGTTCTCAGGTTTGAGGTCAAGGTGGACGATGGCCTGGCCGTGCATGAACTGCAGCCCCTCCAGGATCTGCTGCATGTACTGGGCACTGCTGGGCTCCGTGTGCTCGAAGTCATCGTCCACAATGCGCTCAAAGAGCTCCCCACCTGCCACGCTGGGGAAAGGTGAGGTGCTGGGGACCCGACTGAGGTCTGCCAGCCCAGAGGAGGAGAAGCCCCACCAGGAAACCCAGAATCAATGCTCTGGGGGCATCTGATCAAAGCTTATCAATAGCTGAAGGGCAGGAGTCAAGAGGATGGGGCCAGATTCTTGTCAGTGGTGCCCAGGGACAGGACAAGGGGCAACGGGCACCAACTGGAACCCAGGAGGTTCCATCTGACCAGGAGGAGAAAGTTCTTTGGTATGAGGGTGTCTGAGCCTGGCCCAGGCTGCCCACAGAGGTTGTGGAGTCTCCTTCTCTGGACAGATTCGAAACCTGTCTGGACATGATTCGGGGCCCCCTGCTCTGGGTGACCTGCTGGAGTGGGGGAGTTGGACAAGATGCTCTCCTGAGGTCCTTTCCAACCCCTACCAATCTGATTCTGTGATCTCACCACCCATATCTCCAGGGTCTGCAGGTTCCCCATCCATCCTACACCCCACGCCAGCACCCCCCAGTACCTGGACACCTCCCCACCTTCAGTGCTCCCCCTGGCAGAGCCCAGCACTGTCTCCACCACCCCAGACTTGACTCAGTCTCCCCAACTCACTACTCCATCACCATCACCAGCTCGGCAGGGCCCTGGAAGGCGGCGAGACACTGCACGAGGCGCGGGTGATGCAGCAGGTTCATCAGCTCCACCTCGGCCTGAGCCGCCTGCTTCTCTTTCGCCGTCCTTGTCCGGAAATATTTCCCAGCCCGGATTTTGCCGGTGGCTTTTTCCTGCAGCCGATACACCTTCCCAAATTTTCCCCTGGGACAGAGCGAGGATGAGGGGTGGAGGAGGCATCATCACCACCCTGCATCCCACCCAGGGCTGCACATGGACAGCCGTGGACCATCCTCAAGCAGTGGGGACATGGAACCCCCACTTACTCTCCCAGCTTCTCCAGCTGCATGTACAGGTCTGAAACCTTCTCCTGGCTGTTGACAACCACATCGCAGTATTCAAAGGTCTCCTCGCCTCCTGGGAGGGATGGAGCAGAGTGGTCCATGCATGGATCCCTCACGCTTTGGGGACCAGCCACCCGCGCTTCCCTTCCAGTGCTTATTTCTGTGCCCCCTCAGCTCCATCCCGGTCCAGCTGCTCTCCCCATGGGATGTGGGTGGGAACTGGGGGGGGGACATGAGGACAGGGGCTTCTGCCACAGGAGCTCCCAGAGCAGCCCAGCACCCTGCAGATCGGGGTTTAGGGCCAAAGGTGCTTTTAGAATCAAAAATCCAAGTGATACGGGGCCATTGAACAGGGTGGGATGGAGATTGGTGCTGATGTAGGGGTGGATCACACCAGCACTGGGCTCCCCTGTGCTTCCCCCCGGACAGACCCCAGCCATACCTTCTGCCTGGGACATGGTGGTAGCAGCAGCTCCTTGCTGGGTGCCGGAGCAGTCAGGACGGGTGCTGGATGCGGCCCCCGGCTGCCCTGTGCTGGGGCGGGGGTGCTGAGGCAGGTGCTGCCCACACCTTCTGAGCCCTGCACCTTCTCCCTGCCAGGCAAGACCACCAGCATGTCTCCACCACCACCCACACTCCCCATCCTACCCAAGAGCTGATGTCTGGATGGACCCAAAGAGACCCAGCAGGGGGCCAAACCCAATTTTGAAGCAAAGTCCCTCCTTAGATGGGGACAATCTCTTTCCAGTATGTCCTCAGAGTCAATGTTTTCCTCATGCCCTGTCTTGCATCAGCCAGGAAATCCCCAGGAAAAGCTGCACTTCTAGGGCAAAGGACCTGTTTCCTCACGCACGTCCCCTCCCCATGCCGGCCACGCGCAGATTGGGAGGACAGGGTGATGACACCCAAGGGTGCTGGGCAGCAGCACCTAAATCCCAAGCCAAGAGCCACAGCACTGACCTGTCACTGTCCAGTCCTGTCCTGTCCCAGGCCACCAGTAGGCCCCTGATCCTCCGTGGTCACTGCAGAGCCACCAGGGAGCTGGAAGAGGAAGGAAGGGTTGATGCTGGGGATTGAGGAGCGCTGGGACCACACGTATGGGGATGTCTCGGGGCTCTCTGGGCACAACCAGGAGCATCCCTCCTGCTCCAGTGCTGGGAACAGCCCCAGCTCTCCCCTCCCTTTCCTTCCCACCGGAGCGCTTCCGGACTCAGGGGATAAACAACCACCAGCACCATCACTGAGCCCTCCCCAAACCCCGTCTAGCACCATGGTCCCAAACCCCCAACACCCCAGTTAGCACCGTGCAGGGTCACGGGTCCGCAACGCAAGGTCCCAGCTGGAGAAATCCCAACGGGGATCTGCAGAGCCCTGACACACCTTGTTACAGGGCAGAGCTGAGCCCTCCCAGCACACATCCAGACCTTGGAGCCTCTCCGGAGCTAAATCCTCTGGCAGCCCAGCCCTGGGCACACCTCCACCTCCTTCCCCGCCCACGGGTGGGTTTCACAGAGGGGCTGAGCACCAACACCTGCTCCCAGCTCCACCTGCAGCCAATATCCCACCGGAGCCACCGCTCCCTGGCCTGGGCTTCGGGCGTCCCCAGGTGAGCTCAGCTCTGGGTTTAGGGAAGCTGGGATGAAGGAGAACGGGGCATTGCAAAACTCCCCCAGGCCTCCAAACCTGGCAATTTGGAGCAAAAATGGGATTTCCAGCGTTTCTCCCCCAAAAGCAGGACTGTGTGGCCGCTCTGGCACCTGATGTGCTGCTGTGCCTCAGTTTCCCCTGCTTTAAAATGGAAACAACACCGAGATTTCCTCTGGGAGCTGACTCCAGACCCAAGGATGGGGCAGGAGCATTGCGGGGGGACCTTTTTCCCCTGGGGAGCCCCATGGCACCCATCAGAGGTGATGTCACCCTGGCGTTACCTGCTGTCCGAAGCCAGGTCTCGCGGGCGAGCTGGGGCTCTGCCAGCACCAGCAGACATGTCACCGATGTCACCGTCACTGCTGCCGCTCCCGCGCTCGGCACAAAGTCCACAGCCACCAGCAGCGGGTCGAGGACAAGCGTCCCCAACACGGGGGTGGTGGCAGGGCCACCAGGGCCTCACTGCTCACCCGTCACGGTGACCTTGCCACCGGCGAGGCAGAGCCGCGGGATGGGGATGCCATGGCCGGGGGATCCCCACCAGCACCCGGTGGGTGAGGGATCCGGTGGATGCTCCCGCTCGGCGATGCCGTCAGCGCACTCGGCTCAACCCCGCTGGGATATCGACTGCCGCGGCCGGGCACGCTGGGGACAGGAGTAGGACGCGGCGATGGCCTGGCTGGGGACAGGCAGCCGGGTGGTGCTGATGGGGATGCTGGGGGCCACATCCTGCCTGTGCCTCCCTGCCTGGTGAGGGGTGATGGAGACCTGGCCGGGCTGATGTCCAGCGCAGCTGGCCACGGCTGCTGACCACGCTTGGCTCCGAGCCCCTCTCCAGGGCAGGATGAGGCCATGAGGGTGATGCTGGGCTGCTCCCAGCACAAGGAGAGGCAGGATGTGGCCCAGGCATGCGAGGGATCCCAGCAGCCACTTGATGTCAGTGTTGGCCTGATGCTCTTCCCAGAGATGAGCAGCAAGAATGAGCAGAAAAAGGCCAGGAGAGGAAAAAAGCTTTGGGATCTGGGGGACCTACGGAGAGGTTGGCTGCATCAGCTGTCCCTGTGAGGGCATGCTGGGATCCAGCGCTTGGCTGGAGGGTCAATCTCTTGGACCTGCTTTCTACCCCATGGATGGAAGGTCACAGCCATGGGACAACCCCACCACACCAGCCTGGAGTCCCTGGGGATGCCATGGGGCACCCGAGTGACCCTGCACAATGACGGGCACCGCTCTGGGCACCATCCAGACTCGACTTCTTGCCACCAACAGACGTAGTTCTCTTTTTGCCTGACATCTGATGAGAACAATGAGCAGCTCGGGGCCAGGCCCAGGTCTGGCCATTCCCAGCTCCATCCCAGCCGGGCATGGGGGACACAGGGGACATGGGGGCACATGGAGGACATGGGGTGCACTGTGGACATGAAGGCATGTGGAAGACATGGGGACATGGAGGACACGGGGGGAACAAGGGGCATGGGGACACATGAGGAACATGGGGGCATATGGAGAACATGGGGACATGGGGAACAAGGGACATGGGGGACATGGGGTGTACAGGGGACATGGGGGCATGTGAAGGGCATGGGGGGGACCAGGGAACATGGGGGATAGAGTGGGANGCCTGAAGGACATGGGGTGCACAGGGGACATGGGGGCACCTGGAGGACATGGGGACTCAGGGGACATCATGGACAATGGGGATGTGGTGGGGACCAGCAGAATGTGAGGGGGACACAGAAGAGGCTGGGTACACTGGGGATGGGGGTGACATGGAGGCTGCAAGGGC
>VZZY01008872.1:249988-267339 GCA_013400335.1 Eurystomus gularis | reverse complement strand
CACCTTTGGAAAAGAGGAAAGAGAAAATGCTTGTATATAGTAATTTGTTGTGCTACACCTTAAAGGGTTTGAAGATATCTTCTTCTACAATACACTCTGTGTTCAGTTCTACACCTAGATTTTCTCGTCTGTGCACATGAAAATATCCAAGAAAAATGAGACAATTATAAAAAGAAGAAAAAAGAATATACATACACATGCAACAGAATAAACAATTGAGTATAAATAAGAAAAGTTGCCGTGAAAATAATAAAACAACAGATACGCAGATCACTGGAAAAATTTTACAGCTCAGAAAAACACACACCACTTAAAAGCATTCTGTTTCTAAAAGGACATTAAATATGATCTCATCATTATTTGGGATTACCAGATTTTAATATAATAAAGGGTTTAACATGCAGAATAAAACGGTTCATAGGTCACTAACTTTCAGGATGTACATATACCCTGTGAGGAAAAACAAGAGAGAACATTCCAATTCCTGACCTCACCAGAATGCAATCTACCCCAGTTTTCGTTAATGTAGGCCATGAGTTCAAGTTCTGAATCAAAGTATTTCTTCTTATAAATAACACCCAGGTTGTAAAGGCATAGATGTGCTATATCTACCCTAGAATTCAGAAATATTTTAATTAAAAGAAAGAACAAAGTCTTTTTCTTCCAAGCTTTTCTTTGGAATAATTTAGCAGAGAAGGTAATAGTACAATATAGTTAGAGGAACACAAAGCACAACTCAAAGCACCCAATAATCCAGGGAACAACATTACAAGTCTCCTGCCATTTTCTCTTTCTCATGTGATTCCTTCTGCTTTGAATGTTTACTTTGATCTCTGCCTCATCTCATTGTCATGATGTTCTTTTAAACTCCAAATCTAACCCAAACCACAGGACACTTAAATAAGCGCTAACTCATACTTGAACATATTGATTCTAAATTCACACAAGTATTTTCGTGAATTAACATTTACCAAGGTAATTTCCACCATATATTTGTTAGCACATATATCCACTAAATTGGATATAATTTCTAATATGGGTTAATTCAAAGATTTCAAACTACAACTGACAATTACGTCTCAAAGAAACTACTCTAAGATGTAGTGGGTACTAGAGTACACATTTGGTGTATCTAACGGCAGGATCCTAAACCGGCAAAAAAGTCTGTGTTCAGGTATCTCAATCTTCACATATACAACTAATGAGTAGTTGCTTGCTACTTTACTGAACAATCCCAGGAATTAATCCTTTGAAGGAAAACTTGTCCCTGTTCACACAGGCAATAAGAACAACTCTGGAAACAACACTAGACAGCAAGTGAATTTCCTTTTTTGCAAGAAGCAGCAAAATACCAAAGAGAAAAGCAGAGCATGTATTCAACTCACCCTTTTTAATTCATACTTACCATCTCAAGGGTAAACGTTTGAGGTATTCTGGTCCAGAACTGCAAACTGAGCAAATGAACGTATAAAACCTAAAAATACATACATATGTATATGTACATGTGTCTGGGTGGTGGGTGTCTGTACATACACACTTTTAATGTTTTAACACCCTAGTTATGAAAAAAAAAGTTAAGCAGGCTCAAAACCCAGCCACATGAGGTTTGAGAGTCCCTTCAGCCGCCACCTTCCTTTATCAATTTCCACAATCTGTTCTAGTACCTACTGTGCCAGATACAAGGTACTTCCTCAGTTTTATCCTGGTACCACTGTTTCACACTCTGAGAAAGTCCCTCAACCAGTGACTATATCAGTGAAGATGCTCTGTACTATCCCCACTCCATTCTCTCAAATGCAGAAACCTGTGCACCAGTGTAAGCACGCATTTAAAGGACCCATGTATTCCTGGGTCTTAACCCCTTTCCTTTACACAAACATTCCAGCACAGCCAACAGCTAAAAGAAAGTATAACAGATAATAAATGCAATACTCCCTGAACCCCTTCTCCACTTTTCTCTCTCATTTGCTCCAACTGCTCCAAGTTCCTCTTGAAGTGAAAGCATAGACCAGTGCTCTTTTTCCATTTCCTTGTGTCCTCACTCATCACACATGAGCAGAGGATGTACAGAGTTTGTCAGTCTATGCTTCCAGCTTTCTCCAGCTCCCCATACTGTTAGCACAGGGAACTACTATTGCAGACATACACTAACAGACTATCTTGAGGCATGGTGTCTGTTGCATACAAGAGATTAGTCACACAATGTGACCTTGAAAGCCCGAATCTAACTTATAAGCACACTGAAGTGGTCTGCTTTAAAGCTTCTAATCTCCCAGCAGCCAGCACCTATAGTATAAGGGACCTGCACACTAAGTGAGGTCAGTAACTGTTTGAATTCAACTACCATTGGTTACCTCTCTGCCATCCCACTGAGATGAAGAACTGTGTTTTCCTTGTACCCTAACACCTGCTTTATTTCATACAGTTTTCCACACAAAACTCACCCCGTTTTTGTAAAATACTGTTGTACTGCAGATGCCTTAATAAAGGCTCATACATGAGATTCCCTCCACATTAAATAAAGACAACCATGAAGTAGAGCTTGTTTCTTACCTGTCACCAAAAAGCATTGGCTTTTGGAGGCACTGCACACATGCCTCATGAAACCACTGCTTACATTTGCAGCACTGCAACATCTTTAGATACCAGCTTCACCAAAAGAAAGAAAAACAAGATGTGTTAAGTTACAGAAAATTGTTCTTCATTACGTATAAATTCAATAGCAAGGGATCTTCCGACCCAAGCTGATTTTCACAGTCTAAGACAAACAGTCATCTGTAGGGATATTTCAGTAACATTTAGTTCCCTAATGAATCATTACTAGAAAAGAGTGACTAAGAGTAATACTAGATAGCCTAGCAAAAGCCTGAATTATGTTAAATGAAGAAAATAAACTTTAATTTCCTCTGACAACCACCTTTTAATTCTCAGTAACAAGAGTTCAGTAACTCCACATAAGCTCCTTTTCACATAGCAGATAAGCTTTCTTGTAACTTTCCAAAGCACAACGCAGGCACATTAAGTCAAACATTTGTTCTAAGGATTCAACTACTACTCAAAATGAATCTCATAGTTTTCTTTTTTTTCTTTTCCTTTTTCAGTTTCTCCCTTGAGAAAAGGAACCATGCAAAATTGAAGGTCATGTTTGTCCAAGCCTGAAAAAATCTCTGTGAGTATAAACTCAAAAGCTTCACCTCTTTGAAGTCAAGACAAGTCAAGAGTCCCACAAATCTTCAATGCTATTATTTTATTCAGTCACTCATCCATGCAGGCACCTGAGTATTCACCTCTACCTGCCTAAGAAGTCATTTTCTTGCCTTTCTTGTAAGAAAGGACCAGTAGAGGACTCTAATGCAATCCAGGGTATGATATTATGCCAGAATCAGACAGCTGTCTCTTCCAACAAAATGTAATCAACTAAACTCTAGATACATTTATATTTGTGAATAATGACGGAGCTGAGTTAACATCAGAAAAAGTGCCTAGAATTGCAAGAATATCAACAAACAACTCCCTCCAATCTCAATGCATTAACAGTAGCAATGCAAAAAAACAGATTTCTTGTTTGTTGTAGAATGGACTGTGATGTTATGTGCTGGTCACACGACAAAATTAAAACAAATCAAAAGATCTGATGGGAGAAGGAAAGTCAGTAATTTATTTCCCAGGAGTCATTAAAAAAAATTATAACATTCAAAACTCCACTTTGCATGTTTAATACCTACACACAATAGAAACAGAAACTAACAAGTTCACAAGTAAACATCTACAGGATCAGGCCCAAAGTTTGCAGCTGCAATACAGAGAAAAGTCTTCACATATTTGTTTACTTACTCTCCAGGTCCTCCACAGTAGCAGTAACACTGCTGGACATTGGTTTTATGACCTGCATCCCACTCAAGGTCTGTTGCATTATATGGTAATGTTTGTTTCATGACTTGCAGTGCTTTGGCATTTGGTCCTTTCTTAAGGGCACCACCCCTCTGGGCCAAAACAAATACATTAGTTTACAATAACAATAATGTATTTCTGAAACTGTCAAACCCTTTCATTTGAAAGATACCAAAATTTGTCTATAATCAAGTAAAATAGTTTCACCTGTATTTGTTTTAATACTAGCACATTTGTTTAAAAATTCATTGAAAGCCAGATGCCATCTATTTCTAAAATAAATGTTCATTTCCAACATATAAAAATTCCATTCAGATCAAAATTAACAAAACAGAAAACACTGAAAAAAATGCTAATTCTTTTTTTGTTTCAACTTCAGAAACAAAGTAATATATCTCATGTTGTATGAATAAGACGTTTTTCTAGAAACACACCTTTGTTGTTGTTGCAAAAACGCACTGTCGACAGAGCCATTTATCATCTGAATCAATCACGCTGGAATCAATATTTGGTGTGTGACACAGCTGATGATAACCTGTATAAAAAATGATCAACCAATGCGTTAAGATAGCAAAAGAAGCTTACACAGGATTAACTATATATAATTTTAATGCAACTATAAAGGCATAATCCATCATTAAGTGCCAAAAATGTGATCCAAAAGATCGGTAACACATTCAGAATGGTCTTTTAAATTTTCTTCGGTAGAAAAAGTAAGCGTTGCTTACGGAAGAGGCGTTAGTCACTTGAACATGGATTGTCATTATTCACTGATCTTTCAATAGTCGCTAAGGGCTATAAAATTTAAGATCAGTTGAGCAGTCAGTCATAGCCAGGCAAATATCCTCCTTCATAAAACAAATCAAAACATCTTTTAAAATGCAGTAAATAAAAAAGTTCTAGTTACCTTGCCCACATTTATCACATATAACCATCTCATTCGGTGCTTCTGAATACTCTTCCTGACATATTGTACAGACCATTTCCCCACTTTCAGTGGCTCCTAGACAAATAAGAAAGTGTGATTTTTTTTTTTCAGATCACACCTGCAGCTGAAACAGTTACCATACGTACGGCTTTTTTTGCCATTTCACTTACAGATCCACGCACTGTAAACTCATAGTTAGAGCCTAACTTCCTATCAAAAAATAGAGACATTTTGTACAGATTGTACATGTTACAAATATTTATCACTTATAGACTATCCGATATTTATATGCTATAAATATTGCTATATATTGCCTATTTACTATGCAGTCTGTGGTTCTTTAAGATCAACAATATAAATTAAAGAGCTGAATAAATAATGTAAATGCAGGCTAAAAAATGTGTAAACAAATCCTATCTGGACAACTGATAGATATGTTTTGTATTTGCAGTAGTTTATCCTTCTTTTCATGTAAACATATGCACAACTTGGTGCATATCTTTTTGACAGATCTGACCAAGGTGCCCTTAATGTTGACTCCAACACTCTTAGGGAGTACGTTATTACTTACTATACATATCTACAAGCATACAAAAGCGCACAGTAGAGGTAAGAAAAAAAAAAAATGTAGCTTGCAAACCAGAAACAAAACCACATCTTGCTCCAAGCGTGCCACATATAAATGTAAAAATCTGGATTACAATACAAGTTCCTTAACCCATGTTATCATACTCATGCACTAAAGTTTGATAGTTATGATAAATGAATCAAAGATCATAAACTAGTACTATACAGAAGTAGAACAGCAGTATTTTAAAATCTTCTCAGAAATAAAGCAGTTGGGGTTTTTTGCTATTATAAATAAAAAGCTTCTCCTTTTAGCAGAAAAAGTATTTAGTTTAAACATCAAAAATCAGCAAGAACCAGATCATACTTCCAGTGCCTTTATATGAGGAAACTGTAACCAATTTTCAGAAAAAATTGTCACTAAAATTGTCATCCATGCTTCATTAGCATTAGGTTATCAAAATATTCCCCAAAAAATAATGGAAAATGAAAGCTAATATACACTAGATGTTTCGCTTAACTGTATATTTCTTTATATTACTTGAATCCTCCAAAATCTGTAATGAATTCCTATGTGCAGTTATAGCATTACTTTTAACTGTAAAACTCTGTTCAAACCTAGGACTTTCCGTCTTTGGTTTCTTTCCACATCACGTTGTTTCAACTGAAAATACAACAAACTGGGTGTAAATTAGGGTCTCGAGTTTTCTGTTAAAACAGAGTGTTATACTCTATCCCCATCCAAATAAACTCAAATGAGGTTACTTTTAGAAGTGTTCTGCCCTCCCTGCTACACGAAAACAACAACAAAAAAGGTAACTGCAACAATAAAGAGTTGTTTGAAAAGAAAGTTTTGTTTGGGTTGGATTTATTTTTTTTTAATTTGCCCAATTTGTGATCCTGGGTCATATCAAGTTATATTGCTCTTTAGGATACAAGAATGTAATGTAATAATTTAACAGATATATTGGTCTAAACAAATAAAATACCAAACAATGACTACTTCACTGAAGTTCTTGCCTGTTTGTATGTCCTTCCAGAGAACCCAGGATTTGGAACTGTCTTCAAATATAATGAAGCAGTTCTGTTTCAGTTTGTTTATCTGAAAACCAAAAAGAAGTGGAAGCTATGAGCAAAAGGACTAAACAGAAGAATGTGTTCAATACTGAGACAATACCGTAATATTAAACCAACATATGACACTCTAAGATGCCAGTGAAGATTTTAAAATGGTTTACCTTTTTGATAGTTCCAAGATAAAACAAGCCATCTGACCATCTAGCTAGGACATCCTGACCTTCTTCAAATTTACACAGTGGCTTTTTCGCTTTCTGTCCATCACGTAATGACAGTTTGGTCAGAGATGCTGAGGTCTTATGGCTTCGACGTAAAGGAGACCGCTTATGGACCAGTGAATTACCCACCGCTGTAGAGTCTCTAAAGAAGGGGAAGCAAGAGAAAAACTAATCAGAATTAGGTTAAAATAAGAAACCATATCTTTTAAATTCCAATATGATTCACAGCTAGAACTCACTGAGCTAACTCCAGAACTTCTGGTAACTAAAAACCTGGTCAGGTTTTCAGACTTTAGGCACCTTTAGTAGCAGGGCCTCTGCTACCATAAAAGCCTACAAAATTTGAAAGAGAAGTTTCTATAAGAAAAATCTTCCATGAAATCAACTAATGTAAATGACAATGGGGAGACACAAATTTTCCAGCTCAGAGACTCTTCATAAAGTCACAAGAAGCATCAAAGAATGCATCAAAAACATTCAATATAGGATAATCAATGCAAAACATTAGCAATTTGAGTCACTGACAGTTTTCTAAAATTCCTATTAATCATAATAAAGAGCAAACAAACAAAAAACCCACAACCAGGAGCGGGGGGGAAGACACCCAGGTTGAATGCTACTCTAACTCAAGGTCTACACTAACACAGGTACTTCCAATACTGCATCATGCTTTGATACTAAGCATAGCTATAGAGGATTCCAGCACAAGAAGAATTTCTACATATTTGTAACGTAAAATAAGTTTTCCTCTGTTAGAGAGGAAGAGGATACAGAAGGAAAAGCAAAAGATCTTGCAACCTTTATTCATATATGAAACTCAAAATTACAAATTGCTTGAATCAATAATAATCTTTCTCAAACAATTCCACAACACATGGCCTATATATAAGCGTGAATATGCCTTCATGTCAGACGAGCTATCAAAACTACACTCCAAGTCAAGGAGTAAAACCCAGAAAATTATAAAATAGTACCAGATAATGCACAAGGAAGATAATGCAGAGGGAGAATGAGACTATAAAGCTAAGGTACCGTGCCTATATCCAAACATATTTTCTCTTTAGAAACTAAATGTATATATAACTATGATGCAAACACAAGGACAGATCAGAGAGTTAAACAGGAGTCAATGGAAAGAGCAAAGTTTTGCCTTGCACAAAATCACTTAGGCACATTATCGGCACCAGAAACATTTTAATCAAAAAGCACCAACAAAACCAGTAAATCAATGAGTCCTATACAGTTCGATGATAATTACTATTCAGATGTTAGAGAAGTTACTCCAAAATTCCAAAGAGAAGGGAATCCCTTCTCCCTAAAAAGTTTACTATTTATGTTCAATATGAACACACAACTAGAATTATAATGGCTTAAACCAGAAATACGCAAAAATGCAACAGTTAATGTTCTAGAGAGCAATCAAACTTTTTATTGTACTAAACAGTTTAAATCAAGAAAGTCGGACACAAGAAAATTAGACAGCTGTATTTATAATCAGAGTAAGTGTAAACAGTGACTTGAGAGTAAGCGCAGCCGTAATGGGCCAGACAAGTGTTCCACCCAGCCCACTAACTCTGGCATCCTCATGTACAACTGAGTCACCACTTTACATCTTGCCTGATCTCAAATTCAAAAATGTTCAGATATGTGAACTAGGGAAGACCAGAGGAACAGGAAAAACCTTAGAATAGCACTCCCTGTCCCAGTCTCTACATCTCTTACAGGCTGTGGATCCAAAGATCTCCAGCAGTAATGTCTATTTTTTTTAGGCCTTAACAGAATTTTCTTCTGAAAGTTTTCCCACGTTCTGTTGAACCCCATAAAGCAGCACTTCTTTTGGCTTGTCTCACAGCTTCATTTGTCACTTCATTTGACATCCATAATTACATCAAAAAACTAAACTGTCATTTTCCATCTTCTGCCTTCATGCCTCAGCCATGATTAAAACAGGCTAGAAATAGTTGCAAAACTATAACCTGGTCTCAGCTAATAATTCTTTTATTGTAAAGGACTCATCATTACAAAGTATTGAAATACTTAGATACATCAAATTACATCCATGAACTGGGTTTAGCAATACTAAATGGGTCATAAAGTTGCTGTGTATAGTTTGAAACACCTAAAGCAAATTCACCGGTGCACCTTGAAAACGTTTTACAAGTCTTTTGACAGGACCACTTTCTTTTACAGGTTTAAAGAGTTCCTTTCCAGCTTTTTATGTGGTTTAAGAGACTAGAGAAAGTAGCTAAGAGGCAGGAATGTTGGCTGTTCTTAATACCAGTACTTAAATGTGAAAGATCTTGTACAAAGTAAACGAAAAGACAATCATCTGTACATCATCTAGTACAGAATTCCATGTAAAAAATCAACAACTATTTTAAATTTTCTAAATTTAGGGGAAAAAAAAATTAGGAAAAAAGTCTTCAAAAGCCTATGACGGTCTTTACAGTACAGAAGTTTGTCCCATAACTCCATTCAAGTTATAGCAAAAATCTGTTGTGCATCATTTTCTGGCACAAAGCACTTAAATGAGTCTATACATTGACAGGCTAAATTCACAATAGCTACTTCAGACACTGAAGGATCTTGACACACAGTAAAGGTCTGAGCCAATAAAGCAGACACTTCTCCATTG
Organism: Eurystomus gularis; assembly: GCA_013400335.1. Lineage (NCBI taxonomy): Eukaryota > Metazoa > Chordata > Aves > Coraciiformes > Coraciidae > Eurystomus > Eurystomus gularis. The sequence continues at coordinate 258,023 of VZZY01008872.1, read as the reverse complement.
TCCACACTGCTCTCTTTGTAGGAGACAACACTGCTGAAGTGATGGCTAAACAGCTCATGAAGTAGCTCCTGCTGTGGCAAGTTTATGGTTTATCTAACACACTGGCTGAAAATAGGGTTAGTTATCACAACAGGCTGACACTAGCTTCAGAGTTGCTTCCCACATGGATAAGAAGTTCCTCTTCAAGGAAACACTCCCTCAATGTTTTTGACGGAGATTAAGTGGGAAGAGCTACTGTTTTAACAAGCTGACTTTAATTAGTAAGCCATAAGTCACTTAAAGGGGGTGTCTCCAAAGTGTCTTCTGAAAACACTGCACAAGAAATTCAGTGCAGACCAGCACAAGAACTGCATGGCTAAAATGTCAGTAACTTTCTCACATGCCTTGACACAGCTCTCTCCACTGCAGTAGAGTCCCAAAAATTCACACCTATCATTACAATTCCTGTTAGAAGTGAAAATGCAAACTGAGGTTAACTTTATTTGCCAATTTTGAAATCAAAAAGTTCCACATTTTCCAGAAACTTGCTTTCAAGTCTTCCCTAAAGTTAGCTCCTTAGCGCCTTCCTATCATGTCATTTATAGTCACCAAGAAAATTAATAACCTTAAAGTAACAATTTCCCCACCATCTTAAACTTCCTTCCAAGAACTTCCCAGTGAAAAAAGCCAACAGATGTCTTGCTCTTCAGAAAAACTTATCCAATATAAAACCTATTTATCTCATTTAACTTGCACAACTAAGTTACATTGCATGTCACATAGCATATGTCCAGATAACCTTGGCTTTACAGCTCTTAGTCAAAACTATGTTGTGGCTGTATTCTTACTCAGGCACTTAAAAAGCCAAGGAAGTACTTATGTGCCCGTACAATCTTTCCAAAGTTAGTGGGGGAAATCAGTAAAATGTATCTGCATATTGAAATACACTTCAAAATAGAAGTGTACTTTCACCATTTCTTGAGAAGCTGATCTCAGGAAGTACTGAAAATGCTCCCTGATTTTTCACCTTGGGGTCTAGATCATAACCATAGATATTCTCACACCAGACAGGCAGAAAACCTTCTTTTCATCTACTTAATGCACTCGTTTATAATATGCTGCAGCATTTTCCTTTGTCCATGGGAACAGCAAACTCCCTCTGAAGGTAAAACTCCCTAAGTCTGATTTGTGAACCATGACAACTTAGAATGCGTAGCATTTTATTCATCAAAATTAGATTTCTGGTAGTTTTGACCTGTTTGTAACTCTCTTTAATCTCTTTATTAGAGGTTAGAAAATTTCGGTGTTCACTGGGTGCCTCTGACTCCTGCATCTCCACAGCAATCCTACAGAGGGAAGATGCAGGAAAGTTAGGGAAAAAGATGTGAAGAGACGCTGGAGAATTACAAAGACTGAATATCCCCCACAAGACCGGGTCTCTTGTTTCCAAGGGTCTTTTTCCTCAGCAGCACTCAGGTTAAGGTCATTCATACTCCTATGCTCCTTCAGTTGTAACAAGGGCTGTGAAACAACTCCTGTCAAGAAAAACTCCCTCAACAGCTGTTTTTTCATCCATCTCTGTTCACTGATTTGTTTCACAGAATGCATTTGTTCTGTTGTGTTGACAGACCAAACAAGCAACTTGGGACACAAAGTTGCTCAGCTGGCACTGCCAGACTGCATGACTGAACTATAGACAGTTTCCTTGACAATTCACGCAATTTCAGGAAATTTCTTCCAGAAGGACTGCCTGATTCACAAATCCAGTAACAGATTATAGCTACCCTATGAGTACAGCTACATTTTGGAAGCCTATTTAAAGATACTAAGTTTTAACTGCTAAGTGCCCAAAGCATATTAAGAGAAAATCTTAATCTACTGTGACAACTCATGAAAGTGAGACCTAAGATAATTTATTTATTCCTAGTAAATACAAACCACACTGAAGGGCAGACTAGTTTAGAGAGCCCAGCAGATTTAGCAGAAGGGAATTCTGACTATAAATCACACATACAGCATGTTACCAAGACACACAGATCTTAAACCTACGTGACACCCATCTCAAAACTGGAAAATGTGGTATTACATAGGGAGTCTAGCAAGGGCTCAGAATGCACAGAACTGAGGGCAGTTTCACACATGGCTTATCCAATACAGCAGCTTGTTTCGATCCCATCGGCTCTGGAATAATAAGCTGGCTTCTCTGTAAGCTTTTTATTCAGGTTTTTTCCCCTTAATACGGATTAATTTTCTGGTATATTAACCAAATCAAAGTGTCTCATGGAAAGGTCTGTTGACTAGACAAGCCAGGTAAGCAGCAAGCACTCACAGCCAAAAGGCAGCAGAAAAGGGAAACTTTTTTTTCCCCAAGAGCCACAATCTTAGCTGGTTTCCCCAGCACTGCATAACCAATCCCAAGCCATGCTTCTAGTGCAGCCGCTAACCTGTGACTGTGATCCAGTACCTCTGTTAGCAGCTGGAGATGCCGGATCCCAGTCACATGTCTCTTCCCATCATCCTTGCAGCTTCTCTGCCATTTATGAGATCTCAAGCCAAACATCATCTGTTCACTGTGTCAACCATACATCTCTCCCGCAGATAAAAAGATTCTGCTGGGCCAAGAAGACAGACTGACTTAACAGGATACTTCTTCCACTCCAGGCCCAAAGGATCAGCCTGATTTAAAAACTAAGAAGTTCACTTTGCTTTTCACTATGGCAACTTTGTTGCAACAGTCACTGTTCCAGTTATATATGAACAAGCTCTATTAGCAAATTGCCACGAATTTTCTTTCAAGCAGAGGATCCAGTACAAATCTAGATTATAGTCTATCATTTCACACTACTTCATGTGGCCAAATGAATAGTGAGCTTCCAGTGTGCCATGTCATACAACACCTACACAACAGACTTTGATTTCCTTACCTTTACACTATCTCATATTCTGGTACAATCAAAAGGCTAAGCCACATCAACTGTGGAGAAGAAGGATAAAGGGACTAACCTAGGCATCCCTCAGTCTAGAAAAAGCCAAGAGTAATGGTTGGGGGATAAGAGATACATTCTCCAAATTATTTCCCATTTTTACAGTTGTTTAGGATAATAGAATAATGGAGTTTAGAAGGTATCTCAGGAGTTCTCTAGTCCTGCTCAGTGTAGCATCAGCCATGAGGCCAGAGCACGTGGCTTTATCCAGTCAGACCCTGAAAGCCTCCAGTGATGGAGGCCACACAACCACCCCAGGCCCCTGTTCCACTGCCAAACTGTCCTCATGGAGGGGGGAAGACCATACCCACCAGAATCTCTCTTATTTCAACATATGTGTTGTCTCTTGTTCTCCTGCCACGCACTGCTACGAAGAGACTAACCTCATCTCATCTCACTAATCTCCTCATGGGAGCTGGAAGGTTGCTCTTAGGCCTACCTTCAGGGAGCCTTTTCTTCTCCAGGCTGAATGAGCCTGGTTCCTTTAGCCTCCTCTCATAGTGACAGAAGGCACTGCAGGTGCTGCAGTCCTTGACTGTTTTGGTGGCCTTTCTCCAAACTCGTCTATTTGGAGTCCTTCTTGCACTGGGAGAAACAAACACGGTGTTCTAGATGGTGCCTAACAAGGTCTGTGCAGAAGGAAATAATCACTTCCCCTCAATCTTCGGGCTAAACTTCTTTCTAATGTGCAACAGATTCATAGACTTGACTTCTAATCAACTGAATGGGCTGCAGAAACTCAGTTTGTATTACCACTTTTTTTGTTGTTATTTTAGAAACAAAACTTACTACTTTTTTCAGGTAATGTGATGGATATACTTTTGAAAGCCTAGAGCTACTTTAAAAAAAAAAAACCACACTAATGAAAGGTGTTCTGTGATTACTGGAGAATTCTTTAAAGTATCTAACCAGACAGAATAGTTCAGAGCAAAAGTCATAGCCAAAAAACATAAGGCTCTTTCAAATGCTTAAAATAAAAACAAAACAACAAACCGCCACTCTTGGGATAGTAACGTCTTGCATGAAAATCACATGTGATCGTGATGGGCAGCACTGTGGCTGTGTAGAGCTGAGAAGTGAGCGAGTTAAAATTTCTCATCTTGCTGATGAGGAGCAGCTTATACACAGTGGTTACCCTGAAATCACTGGTAGGACAAAGTTCTTCTGCCTTAAATGACACTTTAGCTTCTATCCATGATGGACTTGTTACGTGTCGTTTGCCCAAGTGGCTTGCTGCACGTATTTAAACAAATGTAAACTGGACTCATGCAGGCACGTGGGAGCAGACAGGCTGCTTTCAAGAGCACCAAGAACTGTGTGATGTTCTCTTGGGGCTGTTCTTTACTGTCATAGGTTGTGAAGAGCAAGGGTAGTCTGTAATGATCAGAGAACGACAAATGTTACATTCATCTTCAGAACGGGCCAAAAGTTCAACCCAGGGAACCACAGACTGGTTAGCCTCACTTTTGTCTCTAGGAAAGTCAGTCTCCCCAGAAGACATTTCTGGACATGTGAAAAGGAACCGTCAGCATATAGTTACCAAAGATAAATCATGGCCTGACCAACCTGGCCATCTTCTGTGTTAAAAATGGCAGGATTTGTGGATGAGTGGAGAGGATGTCATTTACCTCAACTTCAGCAAGGCTGAAGTAAATGGCTCTCAGGAACCTCATGAAATTCAACAGAGACAAAAGTGAAGTCCTATATCTGAAGGATGAACCACAGGCTAAGACTGGCTGGGGGTTTGACAGACAAAAAAGAACATGAGCCAGCACTGTGTCCTGTGAACAAAAGCAAGCAAAATCCTGGGCTATATTAACAGGAACGGAACCAGAAGATTGAGGGGAAGTGATTATTTCCTTCTGCACAGACCTTGTTAGGCACCATCTAGAACACCGTGTTTGTTTCTCCCAGTGCAAGAAGGACTCCAAATAGACGAGTTTGGAGAAAGGCCACCAAAACAGTCAAGGACTGCAGCACCTGCAGTGCCTTCTGTCACTATGAGAGGAGGCTAAAGGAACCAGGCTCATTCAGCCTGGAGAAGAAAAGGCTCCCTGAAGGTAGGCCTAAGAGCAACCTTCCAGCTCCCATGAGATTAGTGAGTGAGATGAGATTAGTCTCTTCGTAGCAGTGCGTGGCAGGAAAACAAGAGACAACACATATGTTGAAATAAGAGAGATTCTGGTGGGTATGGTCTTCCCCCCTCCATGAGGACAGTTTGGCAGTGGAACAGGGGCCTGGGGTGGTTGTGTGGCCTCCATCACTGGAGGCTTTCAGGGTCTGACTGGATAAAGCCACGTGCTCTGGCCTCATGGCTGATGCTACACTGAGCAGGACTAGAGAACTCCTGAGATCCTAGAGATTCTAGACTAAAGGCATCTTTTGACCCTGTGAACTACAAGTGTCCTGTGTAAGATTGACTCATAGTATGAAAAAGAGGCAGTCACCAGGATAACTGCATTCTCATCTCCACAATACTACCATCACTTGTGATTTTGGTTTTACTTGTTTACATTCTCCCTCAAGAAATAATAAATAACCAGAAGTGGTTTTGATAGGTAAAGTGCAAGTGTTAGTCTTTAAAAGATCATTCCAGAATAACACATTTCCGTATATATTTAGCATGTAGAGAAACAGGGTAGGGCAGTCCTGAAGGAGCCACTTGTTTGCAACTGATCATGTGTTTGCACACAAAGAGGCAGAAGGTAGTATCAGGGAGAGAACAATGGTGGTCCCAACACAGCTTTTCAGATCACAACTTCCCTTAATTGTATACTTAGCACCCCCTTGGACACAGCAACTGCCTTTTGGGTTTCTATAGTATCCAATTACAAGATATCCAGCAACACACCTAAGGGAGCACGGTATGAGCACGCACCCAAGCAGTGAAAAGAGATTAACAGAGAACATGCTGACATGCACTGGGAGGAGGGTGGGAAGAAAAGGGATTTCAGGTGATCAAAACCCCATAAAGGTAAATTTCCTTCTTCAGGGCTAATCTACAAGAACAGCAACCTTCATAAGCACTCCACAGAAAGAAATTTAAAAGAAATCAATCTAAAACATAAAGTCTTATTACCCTCCAAGATATTTAGTGAAAGAAATACGTCCAGACTCATCAGGAATGCTCTCATTATGGGGGCAGGAATGCCCTTCCTCTCTCAAAGAAATTCAAGCCTTTTGATTTCACTCCTCCATAGAGATTATACCTTCCAGGAAAAGACCATTGGTTTGAAATCTAGATTATTCCAAGTGTAAACTCAACTAGTTTCAGCACTTTCAGTGACAGGTATTACCCTGCCCAAGGACCCTCCAGCAATACCTGTGGTTTCATAATTCTTCTCCTGGTGTGTTTTACTCAAAGAGACACTTCCCCTCCATTTCCTGCAAAGAAGGCCTGTGAAGAAGGTGAAACCTATGCTACAGCAAGCTCATAGGTCAGTCACATTAAAAAGTACTGTCAATTCACAAACTAAAAGAAGGCTTGTACTGGCTTTTAGTCACAGGTGTTTCTTCCCTCCAAGCTTTCACCTCCACAACTAGCATGAGGGGCACAAAATATGCTTTAAAGCAATTGTAGGTGCCTCTAGTATTATATTCACTCACATTATCTCCAGGGAATACATAAATCCACTCTCTACTAGGAAGTGAGCTACAACTTAATTGTTAAAGCTGCTCTTCTCATAAACTTTATCTGATCTTCTAATGTGGGGAAGGACAAACGTAACTATCTGAGGCCAGCCTTGATACTAACTATGAGTGCAGATGCCTTTCACCTATTTATTAAAAAAAAAAAAAAGCATATATACACCTCAACAACCAACAACTGGTGACTAGCCATATTAAACAAACTTTTGAGAACCTTCTACTTCTGATTTAAAACTCCTCCCAGAACAGAAAAGCCGTTGAGAAGCCACACATCTACATTTGGCAAAATAAGAGCCGGCTGTGGAAAACACTACATTATACACTCTCAGTATAGATCCACATTTCACCAGCTTGTAGCTCCTTGCAAAGCTCCTTCTCCCTTTCATTACTTTTTTATGCACCATCTTTCATATTTTCAATCTTTGTTTTCCCTTATTCTCCTCCCACTAAAAAGCTATGAACCTACTAACCTGCACTTTAATACTAGAGGAACTAAACTTTTTTTTCTCCTCTTCTTTTAACCTCAGATGCTTCCAAATTAATTGTAGTTTGAGCTCTCAAAAAAGGGACAAACACTAACCTGCTAACTTTTACCAAGCTGATTATAGACCAAAAGAAAAAACAGGGAAACTCTTTTGACAGTTTAGGTGTAAAGGATTGACCCCTTTCCCTTACACGAAGTCAGGAGAAAAATCACGTTATTACTCATTGCTATGCTTGACCTTTTAAAGTCGTGAGCAGGGCCTAACTATCAGCAATTCAAGAAACAAACATAACGCTACACTGCTTTCCTGGCAGGCCCTTTCACTTAATTATGCAGGCCCGCTCCTTTGAATATTACCCAGATACTTCATGGATGGATGGTAACCCCCAGCATTTCAACACTCAGATCAGTACCCAGCGCACCCAGCACAGTACCATATTGTTCTCTTTGACTAACCAGAGTATCAGCCCATTCTTCCCACAGAACTCAAATACCAAAGAAAAGAAAACTGCATTATTGCACATCCTTTCAGCCAGCAACAGTGACCCTGTTTCAGGGGGCTAAAAACGTATGCTTCTAACCACATACCAATTATCTAGCTTGACAGACACTAAAAGGTGAGGCGCTGCAAACAAAAAAAGAAACCAAAAACAAAGTTCCCAGCGAACACCACCACCGCTTTTGTGCTGCTCTGTCCCCACTCCAGCAAACGCAGCCTGCTCGGACAATAACCTCGCAACAAGGAGGCAAAACCGCAGCTGGCACAAGCCGAACCGCTGCCTCACGGCCGCGGCACCCCCGGGACCCCGTGCGCTGCCCCGCCGCCTCCGCTCCCTTTGTTTTGGTCACTGCGGAGCTCCGCTGGCCCCTTCCGCGCCTGCCGGCGGCCGCCTCGGAGGGCGCTTCCTCCCCCTCCCCCAGAGGCCTGCGGGGCCCCCCG
>VZZY01008872.1:231479-246931 GCA_013400335.1 Eurystomus gularis | reverse complement strand
CTTAATTTTGTGTCATCTGCAAATTTACTGAGGGAACACTCAATCCCCTCATCCAGGTCATCAATAAAGATATTAAACAAGACCAGCCCCAGAACTGAGCCCTGGAGGATCCCACTTGTGACCGGCTGCCAACTGGATTTAACTCCATTCACCACAACCCTCTGGGCTCGGCCAGCCAGCCAGTCTTTAACCCAGTGAAGAGTCCACCTGTCTACGCTGTGAGCCGCCAGCTTGTTCAACAGGATGCTGTGGGAGACAGTGTCGAATACCTTACTGAAGTCCAGGTAGACAACATCAAGCGCCTTGCCCTCATCCACTAGGCAGGTCCACTTAGTTTGCTGCTACAGGATTGCACTAGTTAGGCCAGAATGTACCTCCCTTATTTTGTTATCAGTAGCTCAATTACTACAAACAGCGGACTGCCGTAGTATTGTCCCACAACCTACTTTCCACATAATAAAATCTCCATAATATCGGAGAAATACAGTATGAGCTCATAGCCAAACACCGTATCAACCCATTTTAAATTCTGTATTCTTAAAGGCCAGCTACTACTGATAGCTAGAAAAATTCCCAGCCATATACCTCCCAAATACACACCTCGCTCCCCCCCGTCTTTAGTTAGTAACTCATACTGTAACACCCATCCCATCCTTCTGCCAGACCGAGTAAATCAAATGACTGGGGTATATATAGACGCAGGTGACTTAAGTTCAACAATTTTTACTCTAAGAGGCTAAATTTGCACCGAAGGAGTCACTTTTGTTGTTCCTTTGCCCAACTTGACCAGATTATTACTAGAAATGTGCAAATGATCCTTTGCAAATGGTTTTCAAGTTAAAATGCTCTAATCAACAAACCTGTATTTGTAGCAGAAGGAGGTTCCTTGTTAATCACTGGCATATGTTGAGTGAATAAATCAACAGTAATAGTAAAAAAAATAGTTTAAACAATCTTTCCTCCATTCCCATTACTATACTATAACGCATGAATGATTAATCTGATTTAGAGCAAGCTGGAATCTTTGCTTTCTATTCGGTAAAATAACCAGGTTGTTGCTTCTGTTAACATACGGCAAGACTGCATGGCATGACTTTGGAATGAACCTTCTGCCTTACTTTGTTTTTTGTCTTTTGCTAATACCTCAAAAGTATTTGAACACACAGTTTAAGTGATGTCCCCTGTTGTATTTTCAATTCCAGACATACTATGTATGTACTTTGAGACACTAAGTGACCAAAGCCAAATTAAATTACTTTCCCTCCAACCTCAGTAAGGGCTTTCTTGTGTAGAAGTTTCAGGAAAAAAAAGTCTTTGATAATCTATCAGATTCTACCTAATAATAGATATGTTCAACTTTATTCCGTGTCATCTCATAAATAGCTGTATTTCAGAAAGGAGCTACAGAGTAACAACTTGGCACTGTCTTACCTTTGTTCATATTTGCCCATATGCTGCCAGGCAAGCTCTTGCCATAAAGACATGCGAAAGCTAAGTCTTGGCTTTTAAAAATTGTATCTTGCCTTGCTGGCACAGCACAGAAAAATTAAATTTCATATTCAAAATGTAAATTCCCTGGTACCCAGTCAAGATGGATAAATTTGAAGAGTCAGAAAGAGTGACATTTCCCTTAGCCAACAGCCCTTCTCTCAAATGTGAACTTATTTTTCAAAGGCAAATGTTATGTTTATATATGTTTATATATGTGTTTTTCCTTGCCACAATGGCTACATTAATACCAAAACACAAAAAACCCAAGTGTGAGTAAGCAGTATATGTAGATGAGAGCACCAACTGCTCCACAGTATTATTTTCCATTACCTTATTGTATCACATGACATAACGTCAGAATGATACCCTTGAACAAGACAACACTGTAAAGCTCATCCTTGTACAGATGGTTGTCATGACCACAACACAGTAAGGAGGGAAAATTAGATCCCAGGCCATTTTCTTTCATTGTTTAAGCATGGGAGCAGTGAGGAAGCTCACCTGGGATCTTCCTTTCTTAAACCAAGATAAATATGGTACATCTATTTTTTACACAAACATACTAATTAGTGAGACAATGCCCATATGCTGCCTTCATTATGGCTCAACTCAGAAAAAAATCTTCAATTTCAAAATTAAAAAAACAAGCAAGTGGTGTTATAAGATATAAATAATTTTGTATTAATTATCTTACAACTAAGAGACCATAAAATTACAGTGATTATTCTATCTTTATGCTAAAGATATTAAAATAGCACTGAAAACATTTGAAAATAGACATCTTTAAATATTTTTCTAGATGGACAAGAATATGAATAATTTTTTATCCTCATATACCAACAATACAGAGGAGAATAAATTAATATTACTGGCTGTAAGGTACCCTGATACTGGTCTTCATACAGAAACACTTTTTTCTAGTACAAGCACTTTGCCATTCCTGTCCTTTTTATCTTCTCAGAAATCAGGAAATCCTGAAAAAATCTGTCCTGTACTCCATCATCTTCCTTTGAACTTCAGGATCTTGCCTGATAAATCTAAAACTGTAAATATCCTTTAAAATATGTTCACTATCATTGTCATCTTTTACCCAATTTAGGTAGACAAATTCTACTTTTTCTATTAAATTCAATGTATAGAAAAACAACATATTTTCCCACTAATCCTGAGCAATTATTTCTTCATTCTTATCTCCTTAATATTTAACAATCTATTGCTTGTAATTTTGAAGACAGAATATTATGAGAGAATTGAAGTCCTGTTTTTGACTGGAAGTTTCTTAAGTGCTTCTGCAACACATGCATTTAAGCCCAATTGCTGTGTGGGTTAGTATATGATCTGTTTGGATCACAATATTATCCTTTGAACTAAGCCACATTTAAACTCGAACACCATTAGAAGACTGTTTAACTTCTAAAAATAACATTTAGCAATCTAACTCTTCTTTAAATCCCTCCCTGGCACTATCACTCAATACACCAAAGACTCTTAAAGAAAAACCCAAACAACTATGGGTGTCAGCTCTGTGTCTAATAACAGACACTTCAGATGCTTGAAAAAACACCAAACAAGCTGCAACTTAAAAAGTCCTTAATACTTAATTCACTTAAAATTTTATTCCAGATGTGTAACCTTCCTGAAATTACTTGTAATACTTAAGTCAGGAGTTTGTATGACTGAGTGGTCTTTGGTTGGGGAATAGATAGTTCTTCAGGTGCTCTATCGTTCACAATTCTAAGCAGTTACAAGCTGTTATATGTTCACATAATTTTAATATAAGACCTTAGTTATTCATAATTTGCAGTTCATACCTCACCACAACTGAAATGTCTCTGCTGGAAGGGGCTGAACATGAAACAATCCCTCATTTCACACATGTATAACAGCAGAAAAATGAAAACTTAGACTGAGATATTCAAGGACTGAGATAGTAAGAGCTTGAGACCTAGTGTTTCTACATTATTTACAACATCTTTGAGTATGATAGCTAAAGAGTGGGAAAAGCTTTTATCGTGAGAGAGTACGCATCTCGCATCTATCTTAGTCATACTAACACTTTTTTTGCACCTAAAGATGGTGAGAGGGGTCCAAAGGAGAAAAAACTAAGTGTTTGACCAGGTTTGCCCTTGCTGAGGGTACTTAAGTATGAGTTACTGTGTTCTTACTGGTAACACTGTCTTTTTTGTATTGAAGACTTATGAGCATATCTAGCATTATTTTAGCTCCAGAAAAGTATCTATGAGAGAACTGCAGCTTATTACTATTCTAGCTAGTGGGAATTTTGTGAAGGTATGCAAGCATAGTCCTAAGTAATCTTTCCTCCTGTCTTAATTTATTGAGAGACCCATGCGCAAAAGTATGAGCTCATTACTCAGAGCTGGAATTTAAGAGAGGTTTACTACTCTCTCTGCACTATCATTCTCCTGCCCTGGTCATATAATCACCTTCTTTCAGAAAACAAACAGCTGCCAAGACTTGAAATTTTGGTTAATTGCCTGGATCAGAAAGAGATTCCGGTTCCCAGACTCCCTGAGAATTCAGTCATGCACCAGTGTGACGCATTCCTTCCCCTACTCCCTAAGCACAGCTCTGAAAGCAGCTAATGAAGCTGTAGTGACTAAAGTTGAAATGCATAGTCAGCATCTCAGAGTTAAAGCCTAAGCAAGCATTTTATTCATTCACTTTAGCTCTGTTCTGTGGATATGCAAAACTGATTGCAGTCTCAAATATTTTACATTATAATGGGTTGTATCATAACTTCTTGAAGACTGTGGCATCACACAGTGTTATGGCAAGGTTTTGTCTGTCAGCATCTATGCTCCTTTGTGGACTGTAAAAATGTCTCTTAGTGCAGAACTTCCAGCTCTCATGCAGTTAAATTTTGTAGCAGTACATACAAGGCTTAGCTCTTAACTCTAAAAAGAAGCAAAAAAATGTTTAATAGCCCCTCAGGACACAGTTCCATGGCAGAATATTGCCGTTTCATCTGCGGTGAAAAATCTGTTCTGGACATCAGTTTGGCCAGAGGGAGAATTAGTACAGCATTCCTTCTGCTCTCCCACCACCTGGAATGCAGTATGGGCCTTCTCACAAGCTTTCAGCAGACCTGCCAAGTCCCACTCAGATGGAAAGTCCCTCACTTCTCTGATTTTCTTTTCTTTTTTTTTTTTTTTTCCTAATAGCATCTCTTTATCTGATGAAGATGGAGACAAAATACTTTGGAGCAGTGCAGCATGACAGGATCCTGCTAACACGTTTGCAGTCCGGTAAATTCAGCTGCAGGGGCTGAAGATAAGAGTAGCCCTTTCTGTAGCTGCTGCTAGTCCAAGAGGGCTACACAGAAGGAACCAGAAGTAGACCCAGGCCAACACACTAGCCAAGTCACCGATTCCATACTTCAGTTCTCCTCTGCTTATGAAATAGTGGTACTGTCACATCTGTTGACTGCTATGCTTAAATAAAAGGTGCCATCTAAGGATTATTGTTTTGGCTAATCCAAATGTAATAGCTATTGTCAGACATATATTTTGATCTTTCCACGCTGATGCCATGCTATCTCAGTCAGAAAGCCCAGATTCTCATCTAACACAGCATTGTTTATCTGCATTCGGCTAAAAAATTACACAGAAAAAGGATCAAAATCAATTCTTATTACACCAATCAGTCATTTTCTATTTTCACATCCTTCACACTGGCACTGACACCACCACCTATACAGTCCTGACGCTGTCCCTAATATCTGGGGCTGCCAAGACAGACAGCCTTTCTTTTTTTTTTTTCCACGCTATGTGCTTTTGTGATGAGTTAAAAACATTAGTTAAATACCAATGTGAAACCAAAGCAACAGTACGTTCACTTGCAACATCGTCAAGCTGCAAAAGCATACTGTAAGCCAGATTGTGCCTCAGTAAGCCAGTAAAATTCTTGTATCAATACAATAGCAGAAAAAAATGGTCTTATCAACACAGAAGAGCTATCTTTCTACTAGATTAATGTAGTTAAAATAGTACAATCTGAAGCTATCATAGCATAGATGTAGTTACCAGATAGCTAAACTTAAAGATAGGTTTGGGAGAAGTGTGGGGATGTGGCACACACACACTGCTGGCTGAGCAGTCCCCTGCCCCAGCTTTTGCAACCAAGTGGACACATGAATTCTGCAAAGCAGCTAAGGGCGGGCAGTCCCGCTGCTTCCCTCCCGGTGTGCTGCCTGGGCTCCCCTCAAACACACTTGGGTGCTCCTCTGACGTTACAATGACCTGCTTCACAGCACTGAGCAGTGTAAACTAACCCAACAACAGTGGTAAATTGTCTTCTGCTGGTTCAGTCCCCTGAGCCTACTGCTGACCGAGGCAGGGGACACGTGGGCCAAAGGAGGGGAAGGGGAGGTGAGCCCCAGAGAGGGGCTGCATGTCTGGCTCTTGGCTGCAGTTGTAGCTGAGGGTCCAGTTTCCTGACCCAGCCAAACTTGTCTGGCAGCTGCTGCCATCTAAGGCTGCACTCGCTTCTGCTCAGGGGGCTGCTGACGTTGTCTGCTGTGGTGGCTGTCCCCCCTGCCAGGAGCCACACAGATATGGCTGGTCAGTGAAGTGGTCCCGCTGGAAAACTGTACTCTGACACATATATGCATATATAAAAACGGGGTCATTTTCAGCCAGATGACGTTGCAGTAACTTCATGAGTCTAGGAGCTGGCAGTACATATATATATATATATACACATTGAGGAGGGAGTACAGAACCAAGGTAGCAGAAGAGTTGATAAAAATACTAATTTTACAGAATGGAAATGCAAAGAATAAGGCTTATTTTTTCCTCTGTTCTAGTTATAGAGGAAAACATCTACAACAAGCCAACAGGGAAACATAAACTGACCTTCCGTTTGACCCCATGGACTGCCATCTCTCTTTCAGATGGCCAAACACACGTTCCATGGTTGTAGGCAGCTCATGAAGTGACAACTGAAATATTTCTGATTATGGGACAAATTAGGTGCTTCTTGAGTCCTGCTAAGCAGGACTTCCAAGTAGACATGCTGGCCCTGTGAATTCACTCATTCTGAAAAGCATTGTGATGGCCTCAGCCGTACCGAAACGGACGAGCACACGCTTTCCTAACCTGGGCAGCCCTGGTGGCCATCCAGGGGTTCCAATGGCTCTAACGTGCTCCAGTACAATAAATCAAATTCCATTGTCCTGCCCATGAGGGATGCAAAGGGGATTATGTAACTCAGAAGTTAGTTTGCTATAGTTTAATACTCCTTCAAATTACAACCAACCTTTGTCAGTTTGCCTCTCCCAGGACCTTTACCAACAGTCTCAGGTTTCTCAGGTAGGAACAGTTCTAGAGCCGTGCTTGCCAAGGATAGGAGGAAATGCAAGCAAGCGTTAACAAGACACTGTTAAGTGTATGCAGGTGATTGCTAAAAGTAGAACCAATTTTCTTTTGCCCTGCCTGGGATTCAGCAGACCAAGAGGTCAAGTAGTGCTGGCCTCCAAGGACTTTTTAATTTACTGCAGATTCTAGGATGTAAAATGCCTGTGACAGTGCTATCATACTACTAAAGATAGAATGCTGTACCAGATTACTAGTGTGATTTAATTACCAGTGGATAGCCTGTGGTGAAAAGGGCATTCTTACCTGCTAGACCTGTAAATCCAGGTCTTATTTAAAAACATTTTTAATCAGAAACAGCAAATTTAGTGTGAATTAATCACTGGCTGAATATGTAAATTTTCTTGTGTTTAGAATGCAATTTGAATCATACATGATGGCTGGGGAAAGGGATGGAAGAAAAAGGGATGGAAAATTGTGGTTTCCTCCTTGTTCTGATTTTAAATTAAAACAAATAGTAAATTTCCATTTCTGATGGGGAACAATAGTTGTGGTTAGAGTTTGACTTTAAACAGAACTGGACATAAACCTGTATCCTTAGTTGTGTAAATGACGCCAGGTTCAAACAATACTGCGCATAGCTAAAAGGAGGTCAGCTTGGAGGTCAGCACACAGTAAGTCTGGTTGTTGGTATATAGAGGCAGTCATAAACTGATTGAGAAATCTGCAGATCTCACATCAAAGTTAGCCTAAACTGTAACAAGTTTAGTACATATCTAGACAAAATAGAAGATAAATATCTGTAGTAATCCGAAATATTTTCAAAGAAATCGCACTACTGTATCAAACACGACTGCATTGACCAGCCACAAGTTAACCCTTATTAGAGGTGTAAAAGCCTAACAAAGACGCTCTGTGTCTTCAGATAACTGCTCAATTTACCTCACCCACTACTAATTTTTTTTGCGGGTATACTCCCAAATCCCAAACCCAATTTGGTTTCAGGGGTTGGAAATGTGGGTTTGTGGATTAAGTCTCCTTTTGTGCTGCTACTTTGTAATCTAAAAGATCTAGAAAAGGTGTGATGGAGTTGTCATTTCAATGCTCTGTTTGGAAAGAGGGCTCTGAACCTACGTACAATGAGAAGTCAGGGCATACACGTTGCACTGTTCACCATAACAACACTGAATATATTCACTCTATCACAAAAATATTTTTTCAATGTGCTTCTTCTGAGCTAATAAATGCTTCAATTAACTTCAATAATTTATTCTTTGTACATTTAAACAAATTATAGGTATTTTAATAGACTTAATTGTATATAAAATGCAGCCTTGGTTTCTTTTAAATGAAAGACAAGGAATTAAATAGCATGATTTCTGATGTAGATTCATACAGACCAATCTTAAAATACATCTTTGAGGCCTATGTTGTTACATTTATCATATTGTCAAATAACAAAATTACTTTAGCTGCAGTTCCCTGATGCATTTTCTTTAGTAGTTGAGCTGGCTTAACAAGTTCCCACCACAACCTCCTCAGGTGCTCTCCACACACCTGCAGTGCGGGCAAAAACTGTATGCTGCAAATTTCATCACAGAAAGTTTGTTAAAAATAACCTCTAATTAAAAATAGGTGAATAATATTGATAGTCTAGGTAATAAGACTGTCTCAAAACGGTTTTATTCAGATGGGGGGATGGGAGGGTGGAGGAGTAGGGATGTCTGTGATGCATAAATAAAATGAACTGGGACAGGGCAGGGGAAAAATAACTTCTGTTGTGAACACCAGCGTTGCTGAAAAAGCACGTGGCAGAACTGGTCAGTGAGAGCTGCAGCGCGCAGAGCCAGGCTTCCAGAGCCTTGCAGGAACCGGGCATAAGCCTAATTTGACAAGATGCCTTTATAGTACATTGGTGTGATGGAGTCAGTCTATGACTGCAGTGATACTTACCGCCCCAAAGTTACAAAAAGCATATAGACAAATATGATACTGTATACTATATCAGCATAAGCTCAATCATTTCCTTAAAGAGGAACTTTAAACTGTTACTGCTCCCGACTGCATTTTGTCATCCAAGTAGGAAATAAAACCCTTTAGAAATGCTGTAACCTAGTAGTTGTATTGTTACTTATTTATTATTTTGTATAAATAACCATCAAAAACATCAGTTGTTCAGAAATGTGTGCTATTACATAGAGAAGAACTCAAGGAATATGTTTGAGACTAAAGAGTTTATTCTGCTTGGGTATTTTTAATGATGTAAGAAAATTTGTCTGTGGATGCAGTTCCATACTTTGCTTAAAAGAGCATTTTTGCTTCTAAAAACATATCTTCCTAACAGTAAAACAGTTTTCCTTTATGCTAGTAATTACATTTACAGTGCAAATTGCTGCTAAGTACTGTAGAAATTTAGATGTTGACAAATTTCATAGAATCGTAGAATTGTTCTGGTTGGAAGAGACCTTCAAGGTCATGAAGTTCAACTGTTAACCCAGCACTGCCAGGTCACCACTAAGCCATGTCCCTCAGCACCACATCTACACATCTTTTAAATACCTCCAGGGAGGGTGACTCTACCCTAGGCAGCCCGTTCTAGTGCGAATTATTTAAAATAATTAAATTAATACCTTATGCCTACTGGGATATTTCCTATCAACAAGCCCACAGTACTTGCTGTAAAGTAGGCTACAGGAATTAATTACTATATCATCAATAGGCTGCCTACTCTAGGGATCAAAAAAGGCATCTGCGCTGCACCAGGAATACACTTGACCGACTGGCTGTTTGTTTTGTTGTTTATTTAAAGGGAAGTGAAAACAGTTTTCTCTAGAAAAAAACAATGCTGAATGTTTAAGTAGATTAACTGGACATATAGTTAGTTAACAGCTTGGAATTTATGCAGTGCATTGCTGCTTCCTTCATAAGCGGTGATAAGCTTTTTAAGAAAGTTCATGTATTACAAATTACGTCAGAATTAACAACTTATCCAAAAAAAAAAAAAAGGATTCAGACCTAACACGTTTATAATCCATACCATAAGAAGCTTCCTAAAAGCAAATACTTACTTCCTAAAGATTTCTGCTAATTGTTACTGCTCTTCCAGGGTGCCACCAGAAGCCTCTAACAATTCAGTACAACATTGCTGCATTTCACATGTATAGATTTTGAATGTAGCAAAACAACTAAGACAAAGTGTTGTGTTTTCAGGGTTTTTTTGCCAATATCACAAAGACTGTTTGACAAGGCATGCCAGCATATTGTACTAATTCTTGCATACAGGGCCAGACTCCCAGATTCATTAAAGCCTCCAAACTGAAGCAGGTTTTCTTATGTATGATTTAAGGCCTAAAGGAGCGATTAGTTCAGATCAAATTCCCACATAACACAATGATTCATTCACTCTGCCCAGCAAATCACTGGGCTGGAGTCTATATTTTAAGGAGACATCAGTTTTAGGACAGATTTGAAGAACTTTTCTTCTTATCCCATTTTAAGCAGTTCCTGTTTCTGCCACTTCTTCCAAATGCCAAGCTATTCCTGTGTTTCTGAATGTGGCAGATTGCAGTGGCACGTGGAGAACTGATGTGTCTTTTTTTTTAGGTTATTCATCATTTGGGTTCAGCAAACAGTTCACCATTCAGCCACACAAACGGTTGCATGGCAGAAGAGAGAGAACAGCATGGGAGTGTAGGTGTAGGTAGCAGGGGACAAGAGAGGAAAGAACTTCACATAGCAGCTCTGTTAGCTGTTAGTTGCTCTTCTGCCCATCTTTCTCCTCCATCCCATAGCTAGCAGAAGGCAGGGCATATCTGTACCTCACTAGCTGAGGTTCACAGTCTAGCACTGTCGTGTGAACTGACATCCACAAGCAATTCAAGTGAATACGCTAGACTGCGAACTGAAACAGTTCTGTTGTGGAAATGTCCTCCGGCAGAGGGGATGGCAGGACAGCTGGGGGTAGCAGTGCATTAAACCACTGCAGCTGTTTTCCTCATTGCACTTAAGTCAGAGCTTTTAATTAAGTACACTACGTGTTGAAAAATATACTACCCTGCTAAGTAATTTGTTCCAATACTAAGCCTCCTTAGGAGTTAAAAATTAACATCTTCTTTCTGAATTGAATTCTGCTGACACCTCATCACTGACTCTCTTATGTCGGCATCTACTAGCTTCAGTACTGGAATCCAGTATTTAGAACCTAAGCGGGACTTTTGCAAGAGTGTGGGCTAGAACTTGGATGTTTCCTTGCTCTCTGAGCTACCTTATCATATAAAGAGGAAGGTGGAAATGCTATTTGAGGGTAAGAAGTTTCGGGAAATGGCAGTAGGACATTAAGAAAATGCCAGCTAGACTATTTATCCTTACAGGGAAGTCCATAAATAGGAATAAAGACTCTAACATTCCTATTATAAAAATGTACGATTTTTAAAATAGATTACTACCATGAGTATAAGATAAACAGAACAAGCAAGTATTTTACTTCCAGTAGTGTAAACACAAGCTCATAGATCATAACTTTGTTTTGTCACTAATTCAAAGATGGAAACAGCCCGGGTAGTTAAGCAAAATAGCCAAGCTGAAAGCTATCAATAGGCAAAAATAAGTTGTTTGAAAATGATAAAATGATTTCCAAACCAGAAATAGATTAATGCTAGCAAACGTACTCTAACCATTCATTTTAACATATAACCTCAATTAATCTTGAGTAAAATCATTGAATCTCATAACTCCAGTGAGTAATAGAGGAAATAGACTTGAAAGAACAAATACCTACAAAGGAAACAATTTTATTGGTTGATTGAATCTGATCTGTGTTGTCTGTCGACTTTGAAACAATGAGAACACAAATGCAAACTGTTGTTTAGCATTTGCTTACGATTGATGATTAAAGAGGTAATGACTACCTTCAAATCCTTTATTCTAAGCAGAGTATTTTCGGAGTTTCCTGAGTCCTCTAATGTGTAAAGCACTGTAGCATATAAAGCTTTCTATTCTGAATTTATGAAGACCTATTTACTCTAAACATGTTGTTATTAAGACCTATTAACTGTAATGTTTTCTAACATGTTTTGAATTTTAAACAATATACCAGAAAAAAAGGCAGACGTGTCTCTCAAAGCAAAGACTTGTACCCCAAATTAATCAGCATCTCTGGATGTTTAATAATAATTGGATCTAATCTCAGTCAAGAGCTACATACATTTATGTCATTTATATAACCGTATTAAAACCCAATTTTTAATGTAGATATGTTTAAATAACATAAAAGTTTCAGTAGTTACAAATAGCCACTTTACTCTGGCGTAAATCCAAGCCACTGATGAGAGGAATTGGACTGCCTCTAACTGAACTCAGAGGAAAAAAAGAATTAAGATTAGTTTTTAGTTTAGATCAGTGTTCCAGTTCCTTATACAACAGGAATGGTTGTGCCAACCCAAGGGAGAAGGTAAGCACCAAAAGCAAGAGAAGAAGGTGACACCATCTGCTTCTGCTGCAGGGTGGATTTATGAGGGATTAAAGTGACCATGTAAATACAGTCTTAGAAATGAAACCTGCTGGTTAGAAGAGTCTTGTTTCCTCAAATAGATAAATGATTTATGACAAGTCACAAGGAAATCCTTAACAAGCTCTGTCTGCTTTCTGGGTAAGAAATGGCTCCACCTATTCATGCACTAGAAGCATTAGCATTTATAAGAATTTGAATGTGATTGGAAACAATCTATTAGGATAAAATTAAAGTTAACACACCGATTAAATCAGAGTTCACAGAAATTTGCAGGAGGGGGAGAAAATAAAATCTCACTCTGAAGGGAACACAAGGGAAAATTTAGGTCTCAATGTTGGATGTGTCACCAGATCTTCATTCTCTTCAACAAAAACAGGCCTTAGGAAGTAGGACCTGTATAAAAAGCAGACACCCAGACAGATCTCTGCACAAGCATCTTGATAGCCAGGTAATAAGAAGAGAGAGAAACCTCTAAATTTTTGTAGACTTTACTTTAGGAAATGCTGGTGGTTTTATTTTAAATCATTGTCATGTTGTATATTGGGTAAATACATTTATTAAAAGTAATTACAAACCAAGGCAACTGGCAAATATAGGGCGCTCCATTCCTGCTGGTGCTGTAACACTTTAAAACTGTAGTACTGCCCAGGATCATCGAGTATTTCTTAAGCATACCCAAAGAAAAGAGCATTAACCCAGGAAGCCACGCTAGGCAGACTGGAAGTTGGTAAGGCTGCTGTGAGAAAGAGAAGTCTTGTGGTTATTAACATTAGAAGTATTGTGATTGTTAACATTTGCCAGAGGCTCCCTGCACATAGTATGATGGTGGGGAGGGTGTGTGAACCCTGAGGATTTCCCATGGAGTCTCTTACAGTAATACTTGAGTTAAGTTGGTATGTGAGTGGAGCTGCTTCAAATAATTGTGTAAGAAACAAGTCCAGCACCATTGCAATAAGTTAATGTTTAATGTTAAAACCTGTATTACTTGCTCAAGTAACACAGACTTTCCTTCAAAAGAAATTGGATGAAATTTTTATATTTTTAAAGGTGCACATTATACTGAGTTTCTTGAAGAATTCAGATTATTCTCTGTAGTTTTCCATTCTCCTCATTAGTCTCATATTTTCATTCCTGGACGCTTCAGCACATGTAACCACTCTCAGATTTTTCTGAGTTATTCTTAGTATGTAATAAGCTCCAAGTTGTCATGGAACAGAAGGCGAAGGTAAGAAGGTATTATAAAACCACATTTACCTTTTGATACTGCGAGTGACAAACACCAGGCTTGTTGTTTTCTATCTTATACACCAAGTCCTGCATCACTAGATTAACAACACTCAGTGTTGATATAGATGGATAGGAAACTTAAATATGAACAGGTGGCACTGTTGTTCTTCACTTTTACTGCTTGGGCATTGACATATACCAAAGTTTTGGAATTGCCATACAAAAATGGATAATGTGTGAAGTGCAGAATGGAAAGGCATGCGTGAATGGAAGGGCTGTACAGTAAATAAATACATCAGCATGATTTATGTTTTACTTCTCTTGCTTTTCTGCATCTGCCCACCTGTCTTTAGAACATTCCTTTGGTTTTGCACACCCACTAAAGGCCAAGTCAGTTTATGTTACGCCTTTTCTGTTACTGGTCTGGCTTACGTGGCCTACCTTTTAACAGGAGTTGCTGCTACTGGGGCTTAACTGGGACCTCTGTGTTTAACAGGTAGCTGAAACGGCCTTATTTTTTAGCATTTAGCAAAGCCTGGGCACAAAGAGTACTCGGAGAACAAAACACTTCGGTGCTGGAATAAAGCACTTGCTCTCACAAGTGATGAAGATCTCATGTACCAAGTGAAAAATATATCCCCTAATGAACATACACTAGGAACTGTTTGCATCCAGGCATAACAGGAATGAAACATTTAGAACCTTGCCAGCCATATGGGAGACACACTTTTCACGATTATTCCCAGCCCGCCTCTCCAAGGGTTGGCATAGAGCACTGGATGAAGTAATGGCTTGAGATTATTCAGCAAAACATCTAAATGTTTGCTCTGTGGTCTCCTCTTGCGTTGCCTTCCCGTTGCCTGGCCGTGCTCTAGCTAAACTTGTGCAAACCACTGAACTGTGGAGGGAGGTGATGCAGAAAGCGCGGCCATCTGGGCCTGCCTGAATAGGAAGAGAAGAAAACACCCTCACTGTGAGAGTCGCTGGCTGCGAGTAAAGCCAGGGTTGCTTTTACAGCAGTGCCAAATCTTACTAATTAATTTTCAGATTTATACTTTGGAGCGACTCTGGCAGCAATTATATTACTCAAAACGTGGTCACAGACTGTTCTGGAATCTTAAAGCACAAGTCTCTTCAAATTCAGCAGTTTCAATACTTTGTGAGCTCCTAACATTTGGTTTCCAGAGACATAGCTTTCCTTAAGAATAAGCCCTGCCAAAATTAGGTACTATTTCCGTGATCCGTCTTTTCATCCAAGCAGCCTTCTTTGGTAAGAGTACCGAACACCAAAAGCCATAATGTGCTGTGTTCATCTCCTCATTATTTTTATCCCCACACCATGGCATAATCTTTTTGCCCAGAACCTCCCAGCCAAAAAGCATCTGACCAGGAGACTCCCAGCTTCTGCCTTTGACGCTGGCACACACACGGCAGGAAAAGAAGCCACGTCAAGCCACGAACACAAGAATGCAGAACAAAACCCGAACTTTGCATAAGAAAGGGCAATTTTACCTGATGTTAAACAGTGTTCCCACCAATTTCTATTGGACTGGGACTTCTCACGGTGCCTGAAGCGTTGAAGGAGCCTCAGCTGAAGGAGACATTGGTCATTTTTCCCCTGCTTTAGGAGACTGATGTCCCTACTCTGTGCTAATAAGGGCTCAGACAAACACTCCCTCCTGATTTCGGAGGAAATTCTCCTTTCTTTGCAGACTGTAACTAGGCCCGCAGCTGTTTTTAATACCTTCTCCAGTAAATAAGAGGAGCCTGTTTGCAATCAGTGAGACACGTTATTTATTAACTACCTTCTTCATAATTGCCCCCAGACGGGGCCCGAGCCCCTCCTGGCAGGGGAAGCCGAGGAGCCCCTTTCCCACCCCTCAGGGCCCGGG
>VZZY01008872.1:208502-230799 GCA_013400335.1 Eurystomus gularis | reverse complement strand
CGTCTCTCTCGCTGCCCGGGAGCCAGCGGAGCCCCGCGGGGCAGGTTGGCGGCCCGGGGCTGCCCGGCTGAGGAGCTGTCGGTTCGCGGCGCCGCGGCCAGCGCGGAGCAGGAAGTTCTCCCGCGAAAGGCGCGGTGCGGTGGGGGCTGATCGCCTTTATTTCTGTGGCAATTAAATGGTAGCTAAAGCGAGCCGCTGTGGAGTTGGACTGGAAAAATGGAGTATTTACTTTTCTTACATATACTACCGACGTGTTCGTCATCTGTTGATACCTTGGAATCACAGAACCATTGTGGTTGGAAAGGACCTCCAGGATTATCAAGTCCAACCCTTCATCCCAACGTCTCCCTGACCTCTAGACCATAGCCTCCAGTGCTACATCCACTCGTTTTTTAAACACCTCCAGGGATGGTGACTCCACCACCTTGTGAAGTGCTTTGCTTTCACTTAATTTCAAAAATGTGAACTTCATCCTGATGCATTTTAAAGTCTCGAATGTTTTAATTCCTCCTTGTCTGGAACTTTTCCAATCTTACTGTCTTCTTGGAAGTGCCTGAAATGGGAGGTAACATTTAAGGCGAAGTGTACAGATGAGGTATAATCTTACCCTCTTTAATATTTGTTTTATGGTATGTATCTGCAAATTTGGGTTGGTATCATTTTGATTTTTAGACCAGAACAGATTGCTCTTGATCTATTTACTCAAGTAGATACTTGTACAGCATTTGGACTCCCATAGGCGAAAGTCTCTGACACAAGTAAAAATGAATTAATAATCTATATGCTACCTTTCCAAATTAGGATTCTCCAAATTGTTGGTCTTCTTTGCCTTGATGATAAGTCTGTCTTTGTGATCATTATATGGTGAGGTCTGGTAACATTTTTGTCCATTATCAGCATTACTTTCAGGCCTTTCAAGTAAAATACGGCATTTTAAAATCTGCTGGGAAACAGGAAGACCGCAAGATCATTTATTAGAATAATTTAAACATTTGTTTCTATTGAAAATTAAGAAAAATATTATTTACTGTCCTTTCTTATAGCACAAGCTGCATTTGAATATTCTACAGATCTGGTTTAGGAGATCTAATGCTGGCTTTATGAACACTAACACACTTTTCTGTGTTAGCGAATGTATGTTGGTGTTTGACGCATCCATAGCTTGCTGCCGTTCTATCAATACATTGTCTTTTCTTGTCACTCTGTGTTACTGCTGGTACGTGACAAATGTAGTCATAGTTTAACTGTCCTAATTGTTGAGTGCTTTGTTGAGATTTGTCTCCAAAGAAGCCAGTGCTCTCTGAGTGAATGCTAGACGAACTCACTGAGATGTAGCTACAAGCAAGATGGAAAGGTCTGTGTGGTGTTGCTAAGCAGTCTTTCGTGTAGTACGCCAGGAAAGCTGGTTGTACTGTGGAAGACATTGCTAGCGACTTCCACATTTTATTGGTTGATGTTCCAGACTTTTTGAAAACTGTTGAAGTGAGTTGGTAGAACACTGCGTTCTGTGAGACAGATAATGCCTGCTCTAGCTTTCCTGCTGCAATAGGAGGAGGATGCTAGGAGTTGGTTTGCAACTGATACTATAGCAAATGCTTTATTATTATTTTATGTGTTCTTTAGCTTTTATGCAGAATGCTAGATCCATAGGTAATCAGCTGATGATCTTTCTAAGAAGCATGTGCTGCCAAATGTCAGCTCACGTAAAAGGAGCAGGGTGAACTCTTAGGTATCTTACCTCAGCCCAAAACCTAGTGGTTAGGGAGGGACCCATGTTAAAGTTTTGTCACAAAACAGTAACTCTGAAATACAAGATTTTCCCATTATTTAGATTGCAAATCATGTAGTAACAGTAAAAAAAAAAAATTAAAACCCTCCTCAAACCTGATGAACTTTCAAATGCTACTCAATACTGTTAAAAAAAAAAAGAGAGAAAATAAAATCGAATTGTATTTGTAGGACCTTATGGTTGAGTGATTAACGCTGTTCGAATTTTATGTTTTACAAGTAGAGGTTAGTGTCCCAAATTTGCCTTTAAGTTCTTCCTGATAGCTGTAGTTAGAAATTGTGTCTTGAGGCTGAGGGCAAGCCAGCAGGATTGTGTGTGATAATAATAGTGTAAAGAACATTTGCATGCTTGGGAGCTTTCTGGCCTCTAGAGGTTCTGGACCAAGTTTGCAGACTCTAGAGATGTTCCATGGACTTCAGTAATATGCAAGAGACTGTCACTGAAGGGCCAAAGAATGAAGAAGTTTTAAAGCCCTACATAATTATGGCGTCTCTCCTCTAAGATTTTAAAATATCTTTTGTTGTTGTCTTGTTTTGTTTAACTTCTTAAGGAGAAATGTCCTGTTTTCCTTCTTGGTTGCTATTTTATTTCAAGAGATATCTCCATCTCTGTTTTGTGGTTTGATTACTCAGGATACAAATCATCCAAGCCCCCAGCATAATCTTAGGCATGCACTGTCTGCTCTTAACGATGTGAACGTGTCCAGTATGTGGCACCCAAGATAGCGTGGACTGATGTTCTCAGACCTCATGTAAGCCTACCTGAAATGCATCCTATGATCCGTAAGCCAACCAGAACAGAGAACAAAACAGGATTTTTAACATGATTGGCCTACAGCTTTTTTTTTTAATCTGTTCTTTGCTGTTGCTAGTATGTAAAACAAATGCAGTGAGCAACTTGGATCTGGAAGCTAATGCACTATGGTTATGTTGATACTTTGCAGAATTAAGCTCTCTGTACTATTAAACAAAGAAACACTTTCATACTCTTTAACTATAAAAATGTTTTAAATAAAAAGTACACTTACCAAAAGACTAGCGAGTTATATTGCATTTTGATCCGCTGCTCTCCATATGCTTTGGAGTGCATCCAGGCTTGAGTTTTGCCAGAAGTGGTTTTCCAGTTCTGTGCCACGGGATGAATGACTGATTATTATTCAATGCACATGACTTGGTAGAATATACAAGTGATAGAAGGAGTCGACTCTGTAATATCCTCTTAAGCATTACAAGTGCTTTCCTTCATTCTTGCCTTCCCTGGCTCATTTTTAAAAGTCTTGATGGAAGAGTGGAGCAGAAAAGAGAAATTGTGTTTCCTGGTTTTGAACATTTTCTTCCCTTTTGATAATCTCAGAACGCTCAGCCCTTCTGTCGCCGTGAATATGTTGTTGTTAGAAGTTTCCGAGCAGTTTGTCACAACTCCAAATGACGTCTGTCTGTATGTATTGCTCCTGATCTCTGTCTGGGACTTCTCAATCGGAAATGCGTTCAAACAATCCGCGTAGCGTATGTGCAGCAAGTCCCCTGTAGCGAGGGTGCATCAGCACACGTGTCACCTAAATGGGCTCGGTAGATCCGTGTCCCTGCTGCGTTAGTACAGCGCGTGTGCATCGCTTCTGACGCTTCCTAGGTGAAGTGGACTGAGTGTGTCTACACTCACAGGCCCATTCTGGTGAGGAAATGGAAATCTGATAGGAGGAATGTACGAGAAGAAACCCAATAATGATTGGGCCTTTTGCCGAATGTGACAAGGAAGTCCTTGTTAGAAAAGTAATTCCTTTTGAATCAAGGAGAGTGGAACTTTGTGGTCTTCTGTAAGCAGATATAGCTCTAGGCCATGCTCTGAACTGGAAGGACACAAGTCTTTTGCAAGTCAAAAGCTACATGACTGCATTGGCACAGTGCTGAGCCCAGAATAAATCCAGCTTCTCAGGAACTTCTTGCCAAGTATATGATGTAGTCAGATGGCATTTGGGGAGGATTTTCTGTCCCAAACACATTCTCTTGCTGCCTGAAAAGGAGGACAAATTTGGATAAACGTGTATACACAGTATTCTCTCTGAGTCAATACTCTGCAGTGTTCCCGAGGCCCGCAGGCCACTGCTGGTCTCTGAGATTGTACTAAACAGTATGCATTTAATATAAAATTGTGTTAAACAGCACTTTGGTTTGAAGTTTAGTATTATAAAGGTTCATGGAAGGCGTCAGTAAGAAACTTTGAGGAATGAAGAGAATTTGTTTACCCAGAAGCTTTGGTTCCCAAGCAGTTTTTACACATGAAACAGCTTTGCCTAAAACTGTCAGATTAATTTCTGTTGATCTTTCTCAGATTTTACAAGTAGTTTTGTGTGCTATATTCTTTACCATAGAATCATAGAATGCGTTGGGTTGGAAGAGACCTCTAAAGGTCATCTAGTCCAACCCCCCCTGCAGTTGGCAGGAACATCTCGAGCTAGGTCAGGTTGCTTAGTCCCATCAAGCCTGGCCTTGAATGTCTCCAGGGATGGGGCCTCCACCACCTCCCTGGGCAACCTGTTCCAGTGATCAGCCACCCTCGTATTAAAGAACATTTTCTTAATGTCTAACCTAAATCTTTTCTAGCTTTAAACCATTACCTGTCATCCTATTGCTACAAACCCTTGTGAACAGACCTTCCCCTGCCTTCTTATAGGCCTCTTTCAGGTATTGGAAGGTTGCTACAATGTTAGGGTTATTGGAAATAGTTTTTTAAAAATCCAACAAACAAACCTGTCTCTAAAGGAAATCACTGCATCTTATCTTTCAGAAAGATGAAAGATAATCATTAGCACTTATTTGCTATACTTCCTGATTCATAAGAGCTTCCTCTTTTCTATGTGTGGGGAAATACTGAAGAAAGTGAATTTATTAGAGTTTTCGGTAATCCTATTAATAGAAGACATTTTGTAGAGAAGAGTCTTGTGATAGGCTTTAGGAAGACCATTGTCAGAATTGTCTGTAGAAATGACGATGTGATAAAATCATTTTTAGTTCTCCCTGTAGGTGTTTGGCAATATTTTAAGGACAGGGTAATTGAATAGTTATGAAAGATTCACTTAAAAAAAAAAACAACTAATTAAAAAAGAAGTATTTGCTTTTTTTCATCTTTCCTATTCAAACTCTGCCCTAAGCATACTATTCTCTGCATACTTATTTTCCAGACTGACTGCAGCTGTGCAACAATAATCCTTCATTGCAAATCCTTGCATTTAGTATCTGAAAATGACATTTGTGTCCTTCTTGTCCTTCTTGTGGTTGCTGTTTCATAGCAATCTGCAACCCATGTTGGTTTGGGTTGGGTTTTTTTTTAAAGTTTTATGAGCTTCTGTCTCATGCAGATGTTGCCTGAATCACTGAAAAACTGCCTGCCATTATCTTTGGTATCCTTTTTTGTTTGTGGGTAGAATTTCACATAATAAAAAGTTCTCATGTTACTTTGACTCTCAGAGACTGTGTGTGAGACCCAGATCCAGCTTCTGCGAGATAAAAAGCCCTGGCAGACATGCTCGTATGTTGAAGTAAACACACCCAGAAACTCTGTACTGATGCAGTTTTTTGTCATGGTTTGTTTTACGCGTGGTGCTGGATATCCAAATGTGGACTGTATTTCAAATTGTGATAGTTTCTGCCAAGTCCTACTTCACTTTGAAGAAATAAAACAAAAAATTGCATTTAAGAGAAAGCACTTAAAGTTGCCAGAAGGCTTGGTGCTTATTAGAAGAATGGAAGTGTCTTACTATAGCATGTGCCTTGATTTGATTGCTTTGTTTTGGGGCAATATCCATTTTATAGAAAAAAAAAAATTCCCCTTATATTCCTTGTCTGCCATGTACAATGCAGTATGGAGTAAACTCAAACTTAGATCATATGAACAGGTCCCCTATACCCTGCCCCAAATAAGCCAAGTAATAAGATTGAACATTTATCAGCGTGATTTTAAGTATTAATGCTCATGCATGTGTTTCTTTGGCACAGAATTTTAGTATTGTCAATATTCTCTTATATTGTTAGATTCTTTTGCATTGCAAGAATAGATATTCTGGATGCAGTTTGTTTATAGATAAGTCTTGAAGAGGAAAAAACTAGGAAATACTGTAATTTGAATACACTTTGTGTTCACTTTATTTCCTCCCAAAGATCCGCGCAGTTGATCCTGCCCTTGTCTTGCAACCTGCCCTTTTGAGGCTGAAAGGAGAAAGCCACAAACTTCAATAATTGAATTAAATAATGCTGCTTCGGTTAGAAACACTTTTTAGCTTATTTTTAACTGGTACTTTTATTTACTTTCTGAAGGAAGTAGTACCTCGACTTTCCTGAAGAATAAGACTTACAGAGAAAGTGTTTCCTTCAAGAATGTGCAGGGGGTATGTCAAGATACAAGATGACTTCTGATAGGATTCAATTAAGCTTCATAAATGAAAGACGCTTGAAAATTAAAGCACATGAGAAGATAAAGCATCCGGCTTTGCTACTGAATTTTTCAGTCATGATGCTTGTACTATAGTGCTATTTTCTTATTAAAAAACCCAAACAAACCCTGACACACTTCTGGATAAAGCTTTCATTTCTAGGAATGTCATCTGTCAGCTTTTCCAGCTGCTGTAGGCCAAGTGTTGGATGGGAGGATAGGAGACTACCATTCTTTCTTGCTCTGTGTAGGGTATCTCAGCAACTTCAGGCTGAGTAAAGAATGTGGGAGGCTGGTAGGAAAGAAGAGGATTTACCTGAAACTGCAAACAAGATCCTGTTGTGGTGTCGGGTTTTTGTTTGGTTGCTTTTGTTTTTTTTTATTTTTTCTGGCAGCAAACTTAGGTAGAACTAATGAACATGCCTTCATGGCATAGTTATCGATAACTGAATATGATCTAATTATATTAAACTGCCATGCTTTAATTACAAATAGCTTTTGTACCTCTCTTCAGATGCTGCTGTATCTCATTGTGCTTGCAGAGGCAAAGGTCATTCTTTCTGTTTGATGCTGTATCTAGTTACAGAAACGTTAGGCCAAAGTAAAAATAGATGAATGACTCACCTAGTTAGATAACTTCAGGAACCTTACTACAGAGCACTCATTGGTATTATTACTATGTTGAAACCAGCAAAAAAATTAAACTCTAGGTTTAAATCTAGAGCACATTGTGTTCTCTAGATGAATTGCTCACAACTGATCCAGATCAGGTGATCCCTCAGTCTTATGGCTTAAATGGTTTTGACCTACTGGTTTGGTTCATCTCTCGGTTCAAAACCGTGTTTCAAGAGACCTCTGCTGGAGGGCTGGTAACCTGGGACAGATCTGCTGGGGAAGAATAGATCTCTTTGGTTTTGTTTTGGTTTAAATAAATGTGTAGTGTGGGTATAAGAAGTAAACTATACAAATAATCCATCTGCCCTGCTTACAGCTTTCCCTTGGTTCTGGAAGTGAGAAGAGGGAGAGAGACGTTCTCCTAGTGCTTTGCCATCCCACCTCTGCTGACTTCCCAGAACTGTGAAAGAAGGATGCTTGTGGACGATAAGCGCATTTTGTACATGAGCAGTGGTTCAGGACAAGGATTCTGGAATGGGAAATTTGTGCTGGAGAAACTACAGTGGATGAGGCACTGAGTAGGGCTAGAAACTTACTTGAGAGAGGAAGACGGTGGAGGAAGACAGGAACTGAGGCCAGTGTTGCAGATTTAGATGGAAATGGACTGGAAATAACAGAAAGAAAAATAATAGCAGATAATGTGTGGTTCAAGAGGGGGACACTAAGACTGGCTAAGCAGTTGGGAGGTGGGTTCTGGAAAGAAAAAAGTATTAAGTGAAAGTTGTAAATGATTAAATACAGAAAATGGTCTGGAAGAAAGAATAGATGAGGCTGTGAGTTCATCTGAGCTTGAACTAAGATTTCAGTTCTCTTCTGTGCGGAGTGGTGGTGGGGGAAGTATTTCTGAATCCAACGATAAAGTATCAGTTCTCGCTTTTTGCAGGATCACGTGTAGGATGACTTCTACTGCTTTTCATCAGTCCGTTCAAGTAGCGTGGTTTACAAGAAAGTTTGTGATTCTTCATGTTGTAAGCATTTGTGTGGTATTTTGTCTTTTTTAAAAAAGCTAGGAAATTGCACTAGAAGTCTTGCAATTCTGTTGTTTTAGCAGTGTTCTTTCGATGGGAAGGGCTTATGTATGGGGTTTTAGCTTTTCTTTCTGTTCTGTCTTCCCTACTGCCAACTTTCTCATACATTTTTCTAAGCTGTCTCTAAATGTGCTTGTAAACCGCACATTATTGTTGGTCTCCTTTTGTACTCCATCCAGTTTGTATATGTGTTGTAGATGCCATGCTTTAGAGGAAATTACATGTTACTCCAACTAAGGTCTTTGTGGCTCTGAAGAAAATAGCAGAAATTATTCCTGTCTTACAACATGCTCAATAAAATATCACAAAAGAAGAACTGGTTAAAGGAACTGCTTGGTCAAGATTTAGCACCAGAATAAAAGTAGTTAGTTGCATTTGTCTCTCTTTTTTTTTTTAAGTAGGTAGTCTTAAGATCAAGGCAAGTGAGCGTGTGAGGGAGTGAAGGAACAGGGATGCGCAGCTGAGGCATGCGGCAGAACTGCAGCTGCGTGGGTTGGAGTCGCCTTTGGGTGTTTGGGAACTGAGCTTTCTTGGATTATTTCCTCCCAGAGGAAAGGGTGTTATGCAACACACAGTTTGAGATTTATTAAATAAAGAAAATCACACCTGGCTTAGCAGGTTCTTCCAGAGGAAAATGGGAGCACATCTGGGATATAGATTTCTCACTCTTCGATAGCAGCTGTTTACAGCTATTGCTGAAGATCAGGACACTAATAGAAATGGATTTCGTACTGACCCAGCACTGCTGCTCTCACGCTTTCCTGATATCCTGTTGAAGCTGATCGTGACTTCCTACTTCTTTTATAATCCTGATGTGAGTATGTAAGTCAAACCGTTAGCACACCAGACTTGGAGGAAAAACAAAGCAAAAGATCAAAACGCGCCTCCTCTCTTACAAGGCACTTATTTCCCTCAATTCTTAATCTACAAATACTTTTTTCCTCTGTCCCTAGTGAAAAATGTGAGGCCACAGGAACAACAGTAAAGTCTCGCACGCAGTTATGGGAAGGACCACTGAAGGTGAGGCTAGTGCAGAGGAATTTTACTTGCATAATTAAATGGTGTCATTTCAAGCAAGGGAGACTTCACCACTTGGAACCTGCCCCTGATACCCACCCTGCTCTTCCTGTGTCTGTCTTGCAGTTATACATTAACACAGATTATTTTTTTACCAGATTCTTAGCGGGGCTGTTGGATTTGGCTTACCAGGAGTGGAACATAAGTAACTGGTCTTAGAGAAAAATGCAAGTTGAGCTCTAGAGGGTTATGATTTTTATCACACTGGTTCTTGTAGCCTGGCTTGACCCATGAAGGTCTGTCACCTTTTCCTTCGTTTATTTATATCTTAATTTCCTTCCACCTACGCAAGTCAAACTGACCTCCCCTGTCAGTTTTGTTCACTGAAGGAAGTGAATGTTCCACGTAATACAGTCTGCTGATTTATCACGGTGGAAGTCATTCTGAAAGGTCAAATAGTAAATCATGGTTGTTTCTGTCAGACTACTGCTGAATGAATTACAAAGAATATTTTATCTTTGTGTCCTCTAGGTACGTTTCTCATATATGCGGATGAAGTACCTCTTCATCTCTTGGTTAGTAGTGTTTATTGGCAGCTGGGTTATGTACGTTCAGTACTCCACCTACACAGAACTATGCAGAGGACATGACTGTAGAAAAATAATAGTAAGTATATTTAGCGTAGCTTTCTTCAGTGTCTGTCCTGACTAATTCCACAGCCAGTGCCATGTGTAAATTAATCAAATGCTGATACTCCATCATGTTGAAGTAAGATTATATCTTCTATTCCAGATAAAACCAGTTATGTTTCTTAACATTGTTTCAGTATAGGGTTATTAAAATTTTTCTCTTAGATTTTTCTTTCAAGAGTCAGGTACTGGGAGAGATACAGTTGTTGCCTATTTTCTTGGCCAATTTGTTAAGCATTTTTCTCCCTGTTTGTTTCAGTGTGATAAGTACAAGACTGGAGTTATTGATGGGTCAGCATGTAGCAGTCTTTGTGCTAAAGAAACATTGTATTTTGGAAAATGTTTGTCAACAAAGCCCAATAACCAGGTAAGGCATTACTCACCCAACCTAGTTACATTCTTTCCCACTGAAATGTCATTGTCTGGAACATCAAGTAGACCTTGGTGTCAGCAAGCTGTATCTGTTTAATAGTAAATAAAGTTTGAAATAATCTATGACATGCAAAGCATGTTTTCATATATATGTGTATATAATATACCAATCTATGTAATACATACGTATAATGTGTATTATTATGTTATATAAAATATCCACCAATATATATTATTCCTATATGTAGAAGTGTATATTATTCTTTTATATAATAGACCTTTTCATGGTTTGACAGAATAACTATACTTTGCCCAGCATGCTACTACTCTGCTATCCTGCTTCCCAGATAGAAGCAGCAGGCTCTAAACAACCTATGCAAAGGTGGTGGTGATGCCAAGATACTGTTCCTCAAGCTGTCTGTTGTATCTTGACAGTGGAGCATCTGCTGAGTACCTGCAGCTGTGTGTTGTATTTGAAGTTGCCATTGTTGGAACGTGCTCTGTGCGTTGTCCATACAAAGGACTCGGTTTTCTAAGCTCTGTTGTACTTGACTCTGGAAGCAGGTGGTCTTTAGAGGATGGACTTCTACAGCGTGTTTTACATTTTCTTCCTCTTTTCCTGCTCAGGTATATTTAGGAATCTGGGGAAATCTGCAAGGTGTTATAAAATGCCAGATGGAAGAAGCTGCTCAACTTGATTTTGGTACTGACCCAGAACCAAGGAAGGAAATAGTCCTGTTTGATAAACCGACAAGAGGAACCACTGTTGAGAAATTCAAAGAAATGGTATATGGTCTTTTTAAAGTAAGTACATGCTTATTTAGTCTGTTTTGACAGAAAGAAAATGCCCTATTGTATGAGCTGTGTTCAAGTGCATGTTAGAAAAATAATCAGCACAAAAATAGTTTTTCACAGAGTTGCTTCTCTTGAAGCTTGAAGTAACTAACTATCAGGGTTTTTCTCCCTACTTTTTAACAGATGGAAGCCGGTATGCATCTTGCATGTCTACAGCTTTCACTTCCTATTTGCATAGAAAAATAGGATAAAATAAATAGTTTTTGCCACTTTTGGGGTTATTGTAACAGAGTACAAAGACTGAAGCACAATTTGAAAACTGTTCATGGTTCGGAAGAGTTACTATGTTCACTGAGCAGCCAGAATCCAACCAGGGCCAGCCTTGCTTCTCCCAGCTCTTTGTGTTACGTTAATGAGATACTTCTATTGCCTGAATCAGGGGTCCTCAAACTTTTTAAACAGGGGGCCAGTTCACTGTCCCTCAGACGCTGTTGGGGGCTGGACTATAGTTTGGGAAAAAATGAACTAATTCCTATGCACACTGCACGTATTTTATTTGTAGTAGTGCACAAAAACCAGGAAAAAGAATGCCGTATCTGGCCCGCGGGCCATAGTTTGAGGACCCCTGGGAATGCTACTCCAGAAGTTTCATAACATCATCACTTTGATGCTGTGTCAATACTGATTTGGGGGTTTCCTTCTTAAAATTCTCTTGCTATTGTTATAGCTCCTATGTCTCCAACGATGGAAATGTTGCTGTTCTAGCCAGGTGGGCATATGTGCACATGTGTAACATAATTATGTAAAGGTGATGACAGTTGTCATCTGCTACAGTAGCTCTGTTTCTGGTGTTTTAGGGTAGTTTTTAGAATTTGGGAAAATTGACTCTGTGTGCATTGGTGGTAGCTGAAAATGCAACAGCTCAGATTCCAGCGGTGGCTCCTCTCTGTGTTGATCCAACGGAGCTGGTCCTATCAAATAGCAAGATGGAAGTATTCCAGGACACTTGATCGTATGGGATTTGTACCAGTGTGTCTTGGTACTTTTTATAGTTGGCCAGAACTGATACTGTAATTTCTCTACATCTCTAAGGTTTAATCAGCTGAAAAGTAAACCTGATCTAAATGTTTGAATTCTACACTTTCTAAGAATATTTAACAAGCTAATTGAACAGTGTTTCAATTTTAATGCTTGCATTTTCAAATGCAAAGAACTCTAGTACTTTCAGAAGATTATGTACTTGGGGCCTTTGAAAACAGAACAAGGAAACTCTTCGGACAGCTGATAGCAAGTCCTGTAACATCTATAACCAATGAAAACTAGGAGGTAACATACCCCACCATACTGTCCACAGAAGGAGATGAATAGGAGGCAGAGTGACAGGTGGATTGGTGATAGTTAATGAAATCTTACTTAATCTTTTTTGTTTGTTGCTTTTAGGCAAAATTGGGTGAACATGGAAATCTTTCAGAACTGGTTAATCTCATCCTATCTTTTGCTGATGGAAACAAAGACGGTAGAGTTTCTTTGCCAGAGGCAAAATCTGCATGGGCACTTCTGCAGCTAGACGAGTTTCTGTTAATGGTGATCTTGCAGGATAAAGAACATACTCCCAAGCTGATGGGTTTTTGTGGGGATCTCTACGTGACTGAAAGAGTTGAATATACCTCTCTCTATGGAATCAGCCTTCCGTGGATTATAGAACCTTTCATTCCCTCTGGCTTCAGAAGAAGCATGGACCAGTGGTTTACTCCATCATGGCCAAGAAAGGCAAAAATAGCTATAGGGCTTTTAGAATTTGTGGAAGATATTTTCCATGGACCTTATGGAAACTTTCTTATGTGTGATACAAGTGCCATAAACTTGGGATATAACGATAAATATGATTTAAAAATGATGGACATGAGAAAAATAGTGCCAGAAATGAATTTGAAGGAAATAATTAAACATCGCCAGTGTGAATCAGATTTGGACTGTACTTATGGTACAGACTGTAGAACTCTATGTGACCAAAGCAAAATGAGATGTACCACAGAAGTAATTCAGCCAAACTTGGCAAAAGCCTGTCAGCTACTTAAAGACTACCTGCTTCGTGGTGCTCCTTCTGATATCCATGAAGAACTAGAAAAACAACTGTACTTGTGTATTGCCCTTAAAGTCACAGCAAATCAGATGGAAATGGAGCATTCTTTAATACTCAATAACTTAAAAACTTTACTGTGGAAGAAAATTTCCCATACAAATGATTCTTAACTTCTCCACCAGCAGAAGATACTGATGCCTGCCACTAGAGGTAGCCTACTGCATTTGATAAAAATGATCTGCAGCATTTTTAAAATATATTTCTTTACTTGGATTTCATGAATGGTTTTAACTCTTGCCCTCCAGTCAGTACCTTATGGCATGGCAGGGCTTCTCCAAGAACATGCCACTGAATGATCGGGCAGAGGCCAGAAGCACTTCTGGTGTCCCACTGCTGTTACAGGAACAAACCCTGCATGCTTGACTGCTCTGTGCACTTTGTCAGATCTTGAGCAGGATTAAACTATTCACTGTGCCACCACGTCAACCGAGGGAACATCTCTGATTCTGTGAAAATCATTGCTCACTTGTGAAACACCTGCAAAAGATTTTTATGAAGAACTGCAAAAGTTTTATGAAGAACCACCACTACTGCAAATAGTGTGTCAAAGTTGCTGTTGTGAATTAACTGAACTGTGAGGGTGAAGTTTACTAATACCTTGTCATGGCAGAATTTGCACATTAATATTTTTAAACTGTGGAAAATCAGTTTTATTCTAGAACTGACAGGTTGTAATAAGAGATTGTTTACACCATGTTACCTCATGCTTGTATCTTGAATGTTCTTGAAGTAGTTCAACACTTCATCAAGTCCTTACACAGTGAACCATGTTGGGAGCCAAGAATTCTAGAGTATGTTACTTCTTAAAATCATGTATATGGTCTAGCAGCAATATCAAAGTCCATTTCAGAAACTGTAGACTCTTGTACTTCAGTTGAAACCTTTGAACCAAATTAAGCTGTAGCAAATATGGAAAAGTAAGGAATTTGTGGACTAAGCTATTGTATGAGAAGTGAAGTTAATTTTTTTAAACACTGATGGCAGAAATCTCCTAACAGTTAAAAGGAAGCTTATATAATGTAGGAACCTGCTGTATGACATGAAACAAGGAATAGTTGTGGATGAAGTCTTGACTCTTTACTGTCCCTCCAAATTTGGCCACAGACTTGCACCTAAATCCTCTTACTATTGCAGGAAGGATGCAAGCCAGAGCTAGATGTGAACGGTAGGACAGAAGCGAGATTGTTCAGGATCATGGAATATTGCTTAAATGGGAGCCTGTGAGATACTAACAGCTAGGAATGAGGTAGAACCTAAGTTAGCTGTAGCATCACTATTCCTTTTTTCTAGTAGCATCTATGAGTCATTAAGTCTCAAATCAGGAGTAAATAAATACCATCTGTTCCTGGCACTCCACATGGCATGACCACTGTACCACCTCGAATCCGCATCCTTGTTTCTCAGATTTACATCTATGTTCACCGTTACGTAGAATTGGATGTACATAAAACTCTTTTAATACTGTGCTTGATACTTATCTGTTAATGTTTAATTTATAAATGCTTCAGCTATGAAGTAGTTATTCTGAATGGCAGTCATCCATGTACTTCTAAATCCTGGCCCCTTAATTCATTTTCAGCATAGGTAACAAGGACAAGCTTTATTTAAAGATTTGAAAGTTTAATTGCTTTGGGTATCCTGTACTACATGCATTGCTTGAATGATTAGACCCAAGTACAGGACCACCAGTCATTTCTCCATACCCTACACACTAGTATGCAGCTTGAGCTACGAGTGTACTGTTTTGTAAAATCAGCTCTTTAGTTTAAGAATTGCTATGCTAATTATAGTCTCTAACTTGATACAGTCCTGCAACAACAAGCTAGTAAGTATGTGTAGCCAGCACCTGAGTGTGACGTGGTCATGTTCTTGGTAGGAAAAACTAACTGCTACGAGGTTTTGGGCAGAGATTACTGAATCTGAAACTGCTGGGCATTTTACACAACTGGAAAACATGTTTAATAGTGCAGTTTGTTGTACAGAACCTTCATTTTTATTGCTATTGCATCAAGTTGTAGCTTTCATTGGGAAAAAAAATACACTTGTTTACAATAAATCACAGGCCTCCTTTTCTCTTCCACTAGCAGTACTTACCATCTGTCAGTATCTTAGTAGCCTACTTGACTCACCTTTTACCTGGGCAAGCAACTTCAGAAAATCTAAGAAACAAATAAGTGCTTATAAACTGAGATGTAGGAGAAATAAGGGGTAGGGGCAAGTCAAGGCTTCTGGGACCAAGCATATATACACAACTTAAAGTGAATTCTCTTGTCTAAAGAATGTGAAGTGTTCATCCTAAGACAGTACCTGTTTCAGTAGCAGCCAGAGCCCGGAGCCGAGTGCGCGCAAGTGCTTACTTCAGTTACTGGAAGAAGCTTAGATACTTCAATTAGGCATGTATTCCTGCACCAGCTACAGTTAAGTCACAGTAGGGAAAGCATTGCCATTTGTGTCCCCAAAAGCCCAAGGCTGCCTCTGGGGAGAGTAGTCGCCTACTGTGACGACTACTGCTTTTTTCTTAAACTACAGACAGATTCCCCCACAACACTAAACATGCTGAAAGAAAAATGGTCAAGGATATGTAAAGCCCTTTTTAGAAATTTAATTTTTTTGTAGTTAGAAGCAGCAAGTTCTTACCTCATCTTTGATACTAGTCATGCCAAAAATTAATCAAATTTATTTCCCTTTATTACGGGAATAATTCTAATGCAGCAGCCTTGGTTTTGAAGTCTGCCACCTCTCTTCTGCTCTGAAAGGTTCAATTCATACAGCACTCTGAGAGGGGAAAATCCCTTCAGAGTATCTGGATCATAAGAACTATTCTGCATCTTTAGAAGATATATTAATAAGCCAGTCTTACTCAGTTGCTTACTCAATAAATTTATTGCCACTTTTTCCAAAGCTTCATAGAAAATTGTGGAAGTTGTCTTAACTATCAGCTGCACGCTCCTGAGCCCTGAGAAAGCTAGCCTTCTTCTGAGCAACACGATCTTTCTTCTGGGCAAGAGACATCTTGGGACAGTTCCATCTGCAATGTAAGCACAGAGTATGATATATCCAAAGTGCAGAAGTGTCAAGAAAGGTACAATGCACCATAATTATGATTGAGTGCTAGGCTAGAATATACTCCCACTTCTGTAACACGCTTTATTTCCTCATAACGATTTAAGCTGTAGTTAGAGCAGCACCAGGAAAAGGCATGGTTAAGGCTTCAACAGTTTAACTGCTCAAGAGGTAAGCTCAGTACTCCTTTGCAACTATAGCCAGGATCAAGGCCTATACAATAGCTCTGCCTTTTTTTTTTCCCTCCCAGACCCCTGAAAAAATCAAAATAGCTTATTATTGACAAATGAGTCAGCCTGCCCTCACCTGAACAGCTTCTACTGAAAACACTAACACCTGAAGATACACACTTAAGAGTTCCAGCTATTCAGGCCACATGCATGTACCATACATATATAAAATCAACTTGTGAGTTCTTAAATTTCAGATTCCTATTGCTAAACTCCTGACAAAGTTACACAGAAATGTCTGTATCTTAATCTGATCTAAAACACATTTTGACACAACTGCACTGTGAACTATATTACGTGTTTTAACGTAACCAAAATATCACATTCATGTTGAAAAGGACGAGAGTTTTACCTCTTTTTCTTGACTTCTCTCTTAGGTTTCTTTTCGTGGACTGGATTATCCCGTATAGCAG
Source organism: Eurystomus gularis (assembly GCA_013400335.1). Lineage (NCBI taxonomy): Eukaryota > Metazoa > Chordata > Aves > Coraciiformes > Coraciidae > Eurystomus > Eurystomus gularis. The sequence continues at coordinate 214,160 of VZZY01008872.1, read as the reverse complement.
CATGGGCTTTTTTATACATTTCTTCCATCTTGACAAAAAACAAACAAACCCAAAACAGAAAACCTCATTGTTAAAATTCTCCATAGTGGTCCAACTGTAAAATCCAAGGTACTCTTCCTCACCAGAGCGTGCACTAGAAACCGGTTTCATCACAATACAGCCTGTAATTGTGTGGGTGCCTTTAAAGCACTTCCACGCTGTCACAGCATACTGAAATTCCTACTATCACTACCATACTAGTGAAATAGCCAAACTGACAGCTTGGACACAAAATGGATAAAATAATTTTATCCTTACTTTACAGTGAGGGAACCAAGGCCATAGAGTAACTACAGACTACATACAAGTTTCATAAATACAGGCTAGCATCTAGCAGTTGAAATACTATTTCCTCTGGAGCCTACTTTCAGAGCTGTAGCTTCCCTATATTTAAATTAAAAGGCAGTCTAGAAAAGTTATTCTGCTTCTACCTAGAATAAAATATTTCACGTTTACTTATTAAACCAAAATTATTCCACGCAAACTCTGTGTTCAGACATGTAATATTAGCACACTTTTCAGACCCTACTGTAGTACACATTACACAGCTGCTGAGTAAAGGGGAAAAAGTAGTTCTTGTGAAAGCAGCTAGAGATTAAGAAGTCCTTCACGAACCACGATGGTCCCTGCCTCATCTCCAAGGACGCTGCTCTGTCCCAAAGACAACCGTGGCTCAAATTTTAAGACCTTTACCGGTGGTTAGTTAAGATCACTAGATCCCAGCTGTGAAAAATTTTCTAGATGTACAAAGACTCAGTGTCTAGCTATTGACATAAGTCCTGGACTCACTTCATTGCAGTACAAGCTCTAAATACTGTTTGTTCACTGAAGACACATGCAGTTGGCATTTACAGTAAAATGTTACATATTTTTTAGTAAAGACCAAGTTACAAAAAATTATAACTAGTTAGGTTTACAAAAAAAAACCTAACCAAAACGCAATAGCAACAGAGGGATGAAGAATTTCACTAGGTTTTCCATAGCCTAAAAGGAGACATGAGAATGTTTCAGGCTTCAGGACCATTAACTGGGAAAACCAAACAAAAATATTACACAGCAAGACAAGCCATCTGCAAGAAGCCCCTTGGTAATCCTATGTATGTTCTATATAAAACGCTCTAAAATTTAAAGTAGTACTAAAGTAACTGTAATTTCAAGAGATGCTGGCTTCTACAACAGAGCTAGCTTGGGCTATTCTGTGTTCACCTGGGACCCAGAACTACAAATAGGGTCACAAGTGAAAAAAAAAAAAAGAAAGGTCCCACTTAGGATAGGGTCCTGTAAGCTGAGATTTATAGGCAGAATGTTAAGCTTCACAGCAGGAAAAAAGATCTTACTTTCAAAACATCTATGATATGCCACAAAGCCCTTAACAAAGGAAGACGTATTTTCTTTGCATGGATAACATACATGAATCACATCATTTCACATATCAAGCTTATTTGCATTACTAAAGAAGTCTACGCAAAACTTATCAGCATCTCTATTAACGCACAAGAGCCAGCCAGATGAATCTTACCCCATCAGGTGTTACGTTGTTCTTTATGTACTGGGAAAACTGTTTTTTGTAAGCATCTTCATCCTCCTCCATCAGGTAACGCATATAATCTGCAACGTTTTGGCCCATGATGTGCTTGCGGTGAACCTCTGCATTGAATTCTTTGCTTTCCGAGTCATAACCAGGGAAGCGTTTGGTGCTGTCAAACAACGGTTGCAGTCAGATTAAGACCTGTTGCCAAATGCTCTAATTCAGAGGCTAGGTTCAACACAGAAATGACCGACACATCAGGTCCTCCTAGAGATAACTTAAGAGATAGGACCCTCTTACTAAAAATTAAGAGATAAAGAAATGGAATTTTAAAATTCATTTCAGCTGCCATCAGTCCCGTCTTGAAACAGTGCAATACATCATCTACACACCATGGACCAACTACAGAGTGCTCAGTCACTGGGAGTATCATCATGTAGCAGCCAACTCAGGAAAACTGGACAATTAGTCAAGAAGGAACAGGACAGTGTGGGAGAGGGTAGAAAAATAACCCAACAGATCTCAGATTTTCCCCCCACTGCTGCTAGCAGAAAGCAGCAGTCAAGCGCAGTTTCAGTGTTACATAATACCACTGAAAATCTTGCCTCATTCATTCACAGCCTGTGACAGAAATTGTCAAAACTTCCACGTGGAAATTTTAAGCACAGACAGACTGCTCAGATCTACTATTGTACTGACACCTACAGCAAACACCAGTGGTTTTGTAGCTGGTACGTACAGTTTTTCACAGTTAAATTAATACGTACACACAATTTGCTAAAGACTTAAAACAACAGAATACTAAAGGACATCTACTTAGGTGCATTCAACACTTAGAAGCAACAAGATGACTCTTTGGCTTCTAAAAGTTTAATAGCATCTCTTGACAGTTGCAAGATTCCTAGCAGCACTATCAGAATTGTAATTAAGGATTAAAAAACAACCAAGCAAAAAAAAAACCCACCCCAAAACCTAGGCTACATAATCATTACTAAGTCATAACAAAAGTATTTCAACATAAAGTGTCAGTATAAGTGGACTGTCACATACAGAAGCATCTCAGGTTAATTTTAAAGGAATTCTTCCAGACAGACTAGATTACCTATGAGGGATGGACAGGCCACCATCCACCGCACCCTTCAGAGCACCAAAGACTTTGTTTCCAGTGGTAGTTCGGGCAAGACCTGCATCCAAGTAGCATGTGAAAGCACCAGGCTTTCCATCCACGCTTTCCACATTGTATTCATCACCAGTCACTTCAACTTGGCCTTCATAGATCTTATCAAGGCCAAATTTATTCAGAAGCTGAGGGGGGAAAGAAATTAACAAACAATTTAAAAAGCACTTCCATTTCTTGATAAAATGAAGAATCTAGTAACAAAGCTTTTAACAACCACCAGTGTAAGCACGTCTGTTAAGTTTCAAACTTTTGTTTCAACAGATACACCAGCGAACTTCAGGCTTATTCATGAGCTCATATGGAAAATGGATGGATGCCGTTTAGATGTTTTCAAGCTCTTGAAGGTACACCTCTTACATTTTTATATCCTGACTCCCTCCCTCCACCTGAGTGCCGAGACTTAAAAGTAGGCTCCTGTAGTTGAAATTGCATGCTGTCATACTTCTCACTGTGATACGACAGCACAAAAGGCCATCAAATCCATATGGTAAAGGGCAAAAGTTATTATTTAGAGAAGCCCACAGAGTCAGGTTATCTACACCAACAGCCACTTCAGAGAGGGGGCTTTCCCTTTTGTAAGAAAACCAGAAAAACAGAGGAGCAACTTTGAAACAATCTGTCAGATACCTACCCTGCGTGCCAGCAGCAGACCTGTACAGTACGCCGCTGCGTAATTGGTCAGGCCAACCTTCACACCATATTTTGGCAGTTCATGGGCATAAGCAGCACAGACAATCATGTCACCTTCGATTCTGGCATAGGCAATCTGACAACAAAAGAAATGTTAGTGTCCTCACAACAATTCTGTGCTTGAATTTGACATCTACTTAAGCTGACAGGAATTCTGTATAGGTATGTCCAGCAAACTGACAACCTTTGCACACAGGCTCAAGGAGTTGTGATTTTCTTTTCATTTTTAATTTTTTTTTAAAGCCATAATTAACTCAAGTACAGATGCAAAGAACTCAAATCTGTATTAGGCGACAGAAGGTGGGTCAGCGACAACTTTTATTTACCTCTCCACATACATCAAGAGGCCAGGAAACTGCCTACGAAAGCAACCTTTCAAAGAATCATTTTGGATGCGGATGGATTCTGTCCCCATTTCTGCATGTAGTTCTCATATAACACACCTCAGAATAACACAAAAAAGCATCTGATACAGAGTTTGTGATAACAATGTTACTAACCTCATGGAATTATTTTATTAATGGGTTGGAGATTTTCATCATTTCAGAAGTCTCCTGTGAGACAGCAGTACTACCAGATACAGTCCTACCCTTCTTTCACATACAGAACCGCCTCCTGTTATCTCCCACACCTCCTTTCTACCTCCAAAAGTTGTCCCCTTTTAGCAGGACTCCTCATACAGGCAAAGTGCTGTCAGTCAGACGTAAGCACCTGCCACCACTGATTTTTGTTCTGAGTTTCAAAGTTGAATATAGTTTTGTCTGAATTAACTGTAACACCAGCACTCTCCTCTGTTCTCAACATAGAATTACTCTATGAAGAACAACAGTTAAACTCTTCTAGCTTTTGTGATCTTAAAAACACGTATTTATGATAGAACAAACACGCCTGTTTTTAACTTTAAAATGAGTCAAAAGATTCTGAAACAAGAAAGTGAACCACAGTGGGGAACGGCATATGATGCAACACTGAACTGCATACTTAATATGCATGAAAAAAACGCCTGCTGTTCTTATTCAGCAGTCTCCTCTAATCTCACAGGAAAGCCATCATAGGCCTGGCCGCTCCACATAATCCACATAACATCACAGGAAAAAAACCTCTCAGAAGAGAGGCCACATTTAGATACAATGCAATAGTCAATGCAGATTGACAGGTCACGTAGTCAATTTTGTTGTCTTCATTCAAGCAAAAAGGCCCCCTTCTCAATGCACTTTAAATACAGCAGGAAAAAAAAAAAAAGGAGAAATCTTTCCTCCCTAAAATCTTCTACTTATCACAGCATCGCTAGAAAATACAATTTCTTATTGCGAATAACCTTGCTAATGAATGCTGACACCAGTAAAACTTACTTTGTATCATAAATACAGTTTATTACTGAAATTGTGTCAACATTAAAGATCAGTCTCCTCTAAGAAACTATTTTACAATATAAAAACTGCTCAGATCAAGTCTAACAATCCCCAGCTGCTTCAACCACCCCTCTTTCTGTTTATTTCACCGGGAAGGCTGGTAAGTAAGGAGCAAGCACCACAGACCTTACCTGGCAAATGATGTCTCTGTTGGTAACACGTACAATCATCCTGTATTTAGGAGTGTTGTACTTGTTTTTATCTTGAATTACCAAACGTTTACGGGCATAGTAATCAGTTTTTCCCTCTGAAAAACAAGTTATAGAGTGGAAAACGTGTGAAAAGAAGTGGGAATATTCATAATGACATTTAATGATATGTTACAGGCAATTTAACAATACCTCTCCTTCTCCTGAATTTCACTTGGTATCTCTTGAAGTACGCCTTATTCTTGACAACTTTCACAAACCCCTTGAATAAGAAATACAGCTAGACGTTATTAACATATAACCACGTAAGCCAAGACCCTTCTAACTACACGTGCTATGAACAGAACCGTGGTGAAGTCAGGAATGCCTGGTTTACTTACAAATTTGGGTTGAAAAGCATCATAAACACGAAAAGGAAAAAACCCCAACGCATCAACCCGCGGGACTTCTCTCCCTGCCCCGGGGACTCAAGCGCACTTCTCCCCACAAGGTCCCGCAGCTCCAGGAGGCGACAGGGGCTCTCCCTTAACCGAACGCCTGCAGGGGCCGAGGCCGCAGCCGCGCTCGCTTCCCGTCCCTCCCCGCAGCCAGCTCTCTCTGGGGCCGTTCTGCCGCGGGGCCGGCTTCCCCCGCTGCCCCCCGCCGAACACAACGCGCTTT